>CM040238.1:128450674-129042634 GCA_022545495.1 Chrysanthemum lavandulifolium
ACAAGAATGATGATGCATTTTGTTTAAGTAATGTATAAATGTTTAAGTAATATTTGGTAATTTGTGAGTTTAAATAAGCATTTAGGGTACCGTTAGCTATAAATAAATCTTAACGGAAAAAATAAAATATTTCGAAATCGTAAAAATTATAAAAATACATTTCTTACAAAAATTTAGTGAAATAATAATTATCGAGTAGTATTTACGAAAACCGTCGTAATTATATAAATATAACAATTTATATACAAAATAAATTTAAAACATCGGGTAAACTAGTAATATTATTTTTATAATCTTAATATGAGTATAAAATATATCCGGATAATTTTTGGAAGTGTCGGATCAATTATTCAAAATAAATGATTATGCGATAGCGTTTATTTAATAGGAAAATGTACGTTAATGAACTATGCAAACCCATGCATGAACTAATATGCAGATAATGGTCGTAAATATAAATTTTTCTCAGGGGATGAATAGTGTTTTGTGAATAGTAAAATTTTGAAATACTTTCTCAGAATATCAAATCGACTTCGAAAATGATGAATAGTAACCGATGAATAGTAAATTCCCGAGATGAATTGTAAATTTGAGAAATGACCGGAAATTGAGAATTGTGACAGTGTTCTCAATGATGTTCCATGAATACGCAGCTAAACCCTTACGGTTACGCGAATTTGATGCTCGTAAACCTAGTTTACAAAAAAATGATGAATAGTGAACCATGAATAGTGATTTTTCTTCGGGAAAGAATAGTGTTTTGTGAATAGTAAAATTTTAAAATAACCTCTCAAAGTCGTAAACTGACTTCAAAAATGATGAATCGTAAAATGATGAATAGTAACCAATGAATAGTAAATTCCCGAGATGAATAGTAAATTTGAGAAATGACCGAAAATTGAGAATTGTGACATTCTCCCCCTGTCAGAGGAATCACGTCCTCATGATTCAATTGTTGATACTATAGTCCGAACCGCGACAAGGGTTCCAAAAGTTCATGCTCATGCGAATAGTCTAAATGTTTATGTCAATGCTCATGTACATGGGTTCCTCATCCAACTAGGTACGTTCTCGTGATCAGATTTGATGAGGTTAACTTACCCAATATCGAACGTAGCCCTCAAAAGATCTTTAGGTAGTCGATTCTAATTTAATCTTACAACTCATCAAACAAAAACTGTCATAAGATTAAACTAAATCGACTTGAGTAAACTTGACTTTTAGCTTGATTTTCGCAACTCATCAAACAAGAACTGTCACTAGATCAAGCTAGGAAACAAGTCTTTTGAATGAAGTCTTTTGAAAGATTCGCTCGATATTGGAATTGCTTACACAAATCAAATCAAATCAACAAAATAAATTACAACTAAGGTCGATATCATTAGGTCTCAAATTAATCAATGTTGTGAATGTGGTAAAAATTGGAAGGAAGTTATGCACTCAAAATCATGTTGTACAGAAAGAAGGTGGTCGTTCAAAAGAATGTACCCATTACGTGTTGTGGGCTTCCTCGGACCCGATAGAATGCTCGACCACGCATGGGGAAACATCAATGTTCGATCCGGTGGACCTTCTATTGCCAACGCCAGTTTGGACGATTTCTACTTGGTTGGGAGTTCTTTCAACTTTGGACAGTATTCAAGGTGATTTAGACTTCCACACTGTAACATGCTTTTCTTTGTCCTAGGTTCCCAACCCTGCTCGAGCGATTCCGCACGAAGTGGCGGTCCGTCCACATTTGTTGCACTTTGGGCGCTCTCTGAATGGTGATAGTTACATCAGTACACATAGGATGTGGACTGCGATATCCTTTGCGCCCCGAGTCGTCGCTCCATAGTTCTGGTTATTCGCGCCTCTTGTCTTCTTTGGTCTGGTCTCGGTTTCCTTGGTGATCCTCCGCCGCTTTAGTCCATTGTCGTTTGCTTTTGTTAGTCCTCCGGACTGATCACATCATTTGTCAAGCGATCGCCATACCCGCAGCCGCTTGCGAGTGGTTGGGTTTGATGAGGTGACATCCTCCTAATTTCGGTATCAATCACGGATATATCGGTCGATCAACTTCTCCACAGTGGAAACCATGTGGGAACCATCCTAGTTAACTCGTGGAAACGGATCGTGTACTTGTCGACTTCTACTCCTACCATCAGTGATTCCAAAATTCGCCTCCACCGCACTTCATCTTTCTCGTAGTACTCATCGGTTAGTAGTTTCTTGAATGCTTCCCAAGATATCGCATTTGCGACCCTCTTCCTCTCGGTATGTAGTTGGTTGTTCCACCGGTCAATGCTCGATCCTGTAGTAGACCGTGAGAGAACTCAACCTTGTTTCCTTCAAAGACATTTCGTGATACTAAGTTTCGACTCAACATTCTCGAACCATGTTAGCAATCCAATGGCACCCTCGTACCATAAAATTCCATTAGCTTGCATGTCATGAAAGTCTTGTAGCTACATCCATGACCGTGTTTTAAGTACCTTCTCCAACGTTGGTTGCTCTAGCATCGAGTGCGTCACAATTTGGGCGAGTAGGTCCGCTATTCCAGCGTTGTTGTTTGGATTGTCATTTTGTTTGGGTTGGCATTGTTGTTTAGGTTGACATTGTTGTTTGGATTGACGTTGTTGTTGATTCCTGAGCGTGTGTTTCTTGCAGCCATGATCCTGCAATGGACCAAAACATCGGGTTGAGTAAATGACACTCGAACGAAGGCGTATGAGGTGCGGAACGCGGTAATATGTGTTATAGTGATCGAAATATGGCGGGAACAAAGACATGCTATGTCTAACAAGTCGAAAGATGGAAAAGAGAATGTATAAACAAGGTACGGTAGCGTAAACGTGAATATAAAAACATGCTATGCATACCCACCGACCAATGGAGTTTGGTGACGGACTCTTAAGACTCGACTAAACATGATTCAAAACTACCACTCTTATTATTGCATGGTTCTTCATAAATTAGACATAGGTGATCAGGCTATGTATAATTTAGGATTAACGATGCAACGATAGGAATAGTTGACTCGTATGATGTTCAATGTTTAATAAAACTTTATTCTGGTTATAGTTGCCATTTTTATTTTTTTTAAAAAATCGGCATTCTCTATAACCTTTGGCTTTGGTACCAATCATCATACTACCGAAGGAAACACGAGTGTAATCGAAAAGTAACACAAGCAAAAGATAATAGAACATACCAACGTTTAAGATTAAAGGAAAGATACATTATTACAATACCGGTTTAGCCGACATCGGCAAATATAATATAAAGTTTAGATCCCAAAGATTACATTTTATTACATAATGATTAATAGTGACATGTGAAAACTTCATTATGCAAAGACCTAGAGGAAAACTTTACAAACGATCACTAGTTGATTGATGAGGTTTAAGTAACTAGGCTTCCTAAATACTCCTAGGTTTTTATTGCAAAACCTTAAAAAGAAGTAATCTAGAGTTTATAAAACCACTTGATCTTGAAAATCCTTTGATTTCTTCCTTGTTTTTGGTCTTGGCCGAATAATAGAGATGGAAATGAGGGAGTTATCTTTTTTTTCACCTTAGCATTATGTGTAGTATGTGGTTAAGTTTTAGGATAATAATTGGTAGTAAGTAAATATCTAATCTACATGTGTATGTGTTAAGTCTAGGTTAAAGATATTTATTTTTACCTAGTGACTAAGGTGGGCCATGGGGTGTATTTGGGGAGGGTTTGGGTAATTTTGATGTATAAATGTATTAATTGTTAAGTATAGTGTATATTTGGTAAGTAAAATTAATTATTTAGGGTAACGTTAACTATAAATAGATTTTAATGGAACAAAATAAAATATATTGAAGTCATAAAAATTATAAAAATACATTTCTACAAAAATTGAGTGAATAAATAATTATCGAGTTGAATTTACTGAAAACCGTGGTAAATATATATACATAACAATTTATATACAAAATAAATTTAAAACATCGGGTAAACTAATAATATAATTTTATAGTCTTAAAATGAGTATAAAATATATTAGGATAATTTTGGAAGTGTCGGATCAATTTTCAAAATAAATGATCGTGCAATAGCGTTTATTTAATAGAAAATATACGTTAATGAAATATGCAAACCCATGCATGAACTAATATGAAAATGACATTCTCGATGATATGCATACTAAATCTAGTCTATATGAAGTGTTCTCAATGATGTTCCATGAATACGCAGCTAAACCCTTACGGTTACGCGAATTTGATGCTCGTAAACCTAGTTTACGAAAAATTGATGAATAGTGAACCATGAATAGTGATTTTTCTCCTGGAATGAATAGTGTTTTGTGAATAGTAAATTTTTAAAATAACCTCTCAAAGTCGTAAACTGACTTCAAAAATGATGAATAGTAAAATGATGAATAGTAACCAATGAATAGTAAATTCCCGAGATGAATAGTAAATTTGAGAAATGACCGGAAATTGAGAATTGTGATAGAAAAGTAGAATTAGAGCGAGAACTTCCCTGAAATTTGCTCCAAAAAGAAAGAAGTCCCACGAAAAGGCGTGCCTTCAGATAAGCATTATGAACAAACTTCAATCCTTGAAATCACACTACCGACAAGCATAATTCTAAAAAGAAAAAATAAAAAATAAAATACAAACGTAACTCACTTTCATAGGAATCACGGTTGCATTTAGCATATGCAACAAGCCTTTTAAACCACTTGGTGTCCCAAGTGGATGAGTAAAGTCTCGTGAGGGTTTACAGGGACCACACCTACAAAGTTCATTTAAAATACTAATACAAGGTTATTGTGTTTTAAAATGAAAGAAGTAGCAGAGAGTTACGTCGTAACTCTTTGAGGAGTTACGCCATAACCTGCAAAACCGACATATCTTGCAAAGCGAGTGGTTACTGGCGTAACCACATAGATGGTATTACCGTAATTGGTAATGCGTCTAAAATTACTGCAGGGGTTGGTTACGGTGTAATCATAGAGATGAGTTACGCCGTAACGAGGATCGATCAAGAACCGCAATGAATCATTTCCTTGTTTCTGCAAAATGGTTTAAAACACAAAACCCTACAAATGGAAATAAAACAAAAGAAAGGATAATTGGGTTGTCTCCGAAAGAGCACTTTTCTTTATTTACTGAGTCTTTAAGTTAGACTCGTGAGTGGGGGCTTTATGGAGGCCTTTGGACTTGCCCGATTTCCTCCATGTCTTTCATCAAGTTACGCTGACCCAACCGACATTTGTGGCGGTCGGAGGTATTCTTTAGTTTCAATCTTCCGAATTTTGAAATTGTTTTCCTTCGGTCCTAAATCGTATCAAGTGAACTCATATTTTCGGCTATAATTGGTGGCGGTCTCTAAACGGGATTCCAAGAAGTTTGCATCTTCTTTTCTCGTGTACTTCATCATCGGGGTCAATGAAACCTTCTTCACCTTGTAGCTCGAGGTAATCGAAATCATCGTCATCGAATCGGTATCTTTAAGTTGGTTATCGTTAAGTGAATTTTTCAAGAGTATTTGCTTGCATTCTTCTTTTTCCTTCCTTGATGAGTCCTCGGTGTCATCATCTGATTTTCCATTTGGAATTTCGTCGTTAGGTTGATCTTTACTCATACATCCATTCCAGATTTTCCATTTGGAATTTTTCCGTATTTGATTCTGACCCAATCGTCGAATCCTAGATCATCTAGCCAAGGCAATTATGTTCTTTCTGAATCATTAATTGAGGTCCATAGGAACTCGTATTCCCTAGCTCTCTCAATGCTGCTTCCCCCATTACATTCATAATCAAAAGGGTTGCAGGAAGCCCAAACATTTCCGTCAGTGGTTTTAATTTGTTCACACCAATGATTTTGAGTCCCTTCGTCATTGTAATTTTCAGAAGGAATATCGTCGAGGGGCTTAATGGTTTTTCCTTGAAGAATATGTTTTTCATATTTGAGTTCCAGATTTCTAAACAAGACCGAATTAATTATTGCGTCACCGAACCTTACTGAGTACCAATCTTTGAATGAAAGATCCCCAAAATCAACGTCATTCCTCCCTGATTCATGTGGGCATATCCAAACTTCATTCTTTACATTACCCCCTCCGTTGCAATACTCATGAAAGGGGTTGCAGGTCGGCCATGCTTGTGTGATCTCATCTTCCGGATGAGTAAGGTCTGCTAGATAATGCTTTATATGTGATCCTTCCACTTCGTTAATCGAGAACTTGGCTAACCTTTCTTCATCGTCAAGTGTAGTTCACATGTATCATTATCATTAACCCTTTCTTTATTAACCCTCCATCGCAGGTTTTTCGAGGGTCACAAGAGGCCTATAAGCTGTAACATTCTCCATCGTCAATTGTAATAGCCTTACACCAATGACTCTTCCGTTTAGAGTTGTCAACCTTGGTAACCTTGTCGTTGCTTGTATTCGGGTTATGCCGTAACTCTGAGATTTGATTACCGCGTAGCTCTCTTTCGCCTTCAGTATTATACTCATCGAAGGACATGTCATTTTCGGAAAATATCAAAATACAGCTGTACAAATAGTAGATTTGTTCTTTTGTGCCTCATTTCTCTTTTTTACCTCGTCACCAAGCTTTCCAATCATAGTTTCCAAGTTCTTTAGTGATATGTCATGGGAAGAAAGGCTCTTGTTTGTATTATCTTTGAAAATTTTCACCATTCTTCTTGCTCCTTTTGCCTCTTGGTTGAATCCACAAGGTACTTGTTAATTATTTCCTCCAAGTTAGTTCTTCTTTCACTACGCTCATAATACAGTGGGGGTCCTCCACGAAACCCATTACGATTATCCCAGTAGGAAGGTCGATTCTCTCCATATTTAGCTTCCTCGATTGTATTTTCTTCGTCACTTTTAGGACAATTCTTAGTTAGATGTCCCCCACCATAGTTTTCGCAGCCAACTTGGATGGCATGAACTGCTTTCTTTGATTCTTAGCATATCTCGACTTAGGTTTTCAATTTTACTAGCGATTTCGCAATTCCGCCAAGACTTCGCTTTGGTTTCTTTTGCTTTCTCCGTCGTGCCATTTTGAGAATGATCGACCATTTTTGAATGGCTTCAATTGCTAGAGTAGGAGTCATGTTCGGGATAGGTCCTTGATAGTAAAGTATCTGCCTCGTAGTTACGTTGATTCCTTTGTAGAAGATGTTGACCTTTTCTTTGGTTGTTCGATCATGTGTGGGACATTTGTAAAGGAGATCGTTGTATCTATCCCAGGCCTGATACAACGTTTCATCGTCTTCTTGTTTGAAATTATAGATTTCCAAAAGCTGGTTAGAAATCTTCGACGGCGGACAATACCTTTGGACGAAGTGCTTTTTGAGTAGAGCCCAAGTATTAATTGCCCCGGCGGTCAATCTTTCAATCCATCTTCTGGCAGCCCAAGTAAGAGTCATGGGAATACCCTTAGCATAACACGCCCAGAATGTTGAAAAGGCTCGCGATGTATAGGACATTTTCAACGTGCTCATATGCATCTTCATCCATGTTTCCTGAAAAAGGGTTAGCATGAAGCTCCCTCATAAATTGGTCTTTAATTTCGAAACGGACATCAGCTCCAATCGCCGGTCTTACGAGACCCGGCCCTTGTTCTGCTCTTGTTAACGCCAAATATTCTTCAGGAGTGAGGTCATCGATGTTAACAACTTCCATGGTACCTGAAAAACTTGAATAATGATCGTGAGCAATATAGAAAAGTTTAAAACAAAATGAAAGACTTAATAGGAATCCTAATATAACTCCCCGGCAGCGGCGCCAAAAACTTGATGCAGGTTTTATTGACCAGGTTTTAATATTTATAATGTCTCGTTATACTTATGGTCTACCCTAATGCACTAACAGGCAAAGTGTACCCGGTCGTGTAGTGTAGTATTCGGTAAAACCGAGGTCGTCCCAAGAGCTATGTGTGTTGGATAATTACTAAGTCTAGGTGTCACGGACTTTAATAATGATTTCGATAAGGAATTAATTAATTAACTACTAAAGCGAGATAAAAGCAGAGAAAAGGCAAAGGTTTAATCAATAGAAGAGTGGTGCTAACCTAGTTATTCCTCCTAGCTAGTAATGTCTACGCCTACTTACTTCCAATTACTTGGTGAGGTCAAATTCGAGAGGACAACATTTGGTCAATTAGCCTAACCTATCGGCAAAGATGCCACCACCGGAGAAGTCGAGTCCTTCATAAGTCCAGTTGTTCCTCGGTCCCTGCCAGTCATTAACTACCGCTACATGCTAGATTTATAGTAGTGAGTGCCCGAGCATTAGAAACTTAAACACTACCCCTAATTCTTAAGTTCATCCAAACGGTAGGTGATTAGTAGGTCAAATTGCACAAGTAGAAAGGGTCGCCATTGGTCATATCTTACCCTTCCGTCTCGCCTACTCACTTAGGTCACTTGGTCATATCTCCTAAGCAACTAGCCTCTACCGCCATTCAAAACTACCGAAACAAGGGTAGCTACCAATAAACTATGCATGCATACACTTAGAAATAATTATACGGAAGTAATGTAAACACAAACAAAACAATTAAGGAATCATAACTAGGCCAGCACCAAGTGGTGCTTAGCCGCTCATATTAACCATACAAATCAATTCAATATTCAAAGTTACGAAATACATGAATCGAAAGTAAAGAAAAGATAAAATGCTAATGCTTATCGTAAGGGAGTGATTTATCCTTGAGACACTCAGTATGCTCTCTAGACCTCGCTTTGGCTTCTTCCCACGTTCTTGGTTGTGGTGTGTGGAATGGGATGCTCAAATGCCGGAAATCGTGGGGTATTTATAGGCGGATCCGGGTTACGACTTAACTAATATAAGAGTTACTGTAGTAATCTTCAATTCCTTTGTAATTTGCACTAGATCTGCTTGGTTACAACAGAACCTTATGAGTGGTTACGCGTATCTTCAATATTACTTGGTTACGCCGTAGTTAGTGAAATAGTTACGGCGTAGTTATCGATGGCGTGGAACCTCATTTGACCTAATAAGTTACGTTGTAGTCTTTAGGGAGTTACTGTTGTAACCTTCGATGAGTTGGTTTTTCGAGTCACGCTTTAGTTACGGTAATGAGAGAGATGAGTTACTTGTAACTTCTTCAAAGTCGACATACTATGATTAATCTTTGATATTTCTCCAATTCCTCGTCTCTTTAGCTTCAATGCTCGTAATTTACACGAAAGTGGAAAACAATGGAAAACAAGCGTAAATCCATATAAATGATATAAATTACAAGCATTATCGGAAATTGATACTTAATATTCGGACTATTTGATGTTATCAAGATCTAACTAGCTATTCTATTCCAAGCAATGCGCCAAAAACTTGATGCGCGCGAGGCGCATTCGGGTCAAGGAAACTTCCTTTCTTCGAGTAAGTTTTTCAACCTCCTAGGCGATGAACCTAATCGTTGTAGTATAGTATGGGGTAAGCCTCGGGATTGATATCTTTCTAGGATAATAGGAATGCTAGTAAGAAATATATGACGAGAAGGTGGGGTTGAGGATGATTCTTTTTTTTTTTTTTTTATCTTTCTTATGGTTTTTTAGAAAGCTAAGGTAAAATCTCAGGGCAATTGTTTTGGGGTGGTACTTCTACCGATTACTCTATTTTAACTAATTATCTAATTATTCCAATTACTACGGATAGTTATGTCTACTTGAGGTGTGCTCGTATGATGATTAAAGATGTGTTCACTTAGATACTATTACTCCTAATTTTCTTTTATTGGTTGGTTGAGTTGTCATGTCCTTTATCTTAACGCGTATATTCCTAAAGGTCGTAGGGTATGCGTAGTCCCTAGTTCTTTGAGGTTATCTCTCGTATATGATTCACGAGTCTGCAAACCAAAGCTATTTCACCCATGAACCATATCATCATAAAGCATACTCATGCATTAAATACAACGAAAAGCCTAGTTGCACTCCTAAGCCAATTTCAATTAAGACAAGAAACAACCTAACAACAATCAATAACTAGGTTTCATAGATCTAAGCAAACACACAAGTAATTTAGCTAGACATGATAGACAAGCAAGCATACACACAATAAATCGAGTATGAGATAGACATAATGATAATTTGGATTAACAAACTTATCTTGATGTGCAAAATAGGTATGGGACCTAGAATACATCTCCACGTCGGACTACAATCGAGTTAGGGTTTGCTCTCCAAAATTCTACCTCCTAAAATACCAAAATTCAAATTCTATATATAGATTTAGAATCGCGACGACGCCACCTTTTGCATGGGACGCCGTCAGTCGCCGTCATTAGGGTTTCGTCAGGGCAAGTCATCGATGGTACATCGTCACTTTAGAGTTGTGACGCCGTCGGTCTTTAGTTGGGACGCCGTGTTGATTCTAGATTTGGGCCGTGCAGGGTGAAAACCGTGAGTGACGCTCCATATTTAAAGCGTGACACCGTCGGGTTATATGACCGAATTTTCACCGAGCTGCCTGCAAGTTTTGATCAAGTCTCATAGAGGACGGCGCCGCCTTTGGATGGGACGCCAGTCCCGTCCGATCGATCTTTGAGTGGCTTCGATCTTGACTTTGTCATTTTCTTCAAGTATTTGCCCTTTTCTTCCAAATGTGCTCCATTCCAGATTTTGCTTCCAAAAGACCTAAAAGTAAAAAGGAACGAAATTAAGCGATAATGAGATATAATATATGTCGAATAGGGCTTAAATGACCCCTAAAAGCGTACATTTTAAATCCTTATCAATATTCCAACCCTCAATAAAATTAAACCCGGGTTCAATGTAATGATAAAAACTTGGGGCCCAACTTGAATGCATGCACCCGATCCAATATATGATACCCAACTTGAATGCATGCAACCCAACTTGAGATCACGTGAAACCCTTGCCCAATCCCTGAGACCCATGTATCCGATCCAATTTCAGGTTTACCCTAATAATACAGGTATAAGAGTATCACTTAACCCTAATCCCTTTTTACTAACCCTAGCAAACACACATCTGGGAAAAATACGCCTCCCAATCTAAAATCATCTCCTCAAAACGCACCTTAATCAGAAATTATCTCATCTCACTCCTAAAGCTCATACACGACCATCAATTGAACACCAAACCCGATAAGAAGCTAACCCTTTGATACATTTGGTTACGGTTTCAAGATCCTAGGATGGGTCTCGTAAGTTTAATGTTCGATTTGTTTTTCGTGAACGAATCAAGGAATAGATGGTAACATGCTTGTTATCTTCTTTTCTTTTATTCGGACATAAACGAGGCCGTGCTTCAAAACATTGAGATTACGATGTTTTATTTCATTTGATTATAGATCTCGTGTTTTCTAATCGAATGAAGAAAAAAGAAAAACAAAACAGATTTGATAAATTATTTTCTCTCTTGTTTCGAACATTTAAATGAAGCAAAGCTTCAATATGGTCAATGATGGTTTCATTTACTTTCGTGGGTTAGACTTAAAAAAATTCCCGGATGTATTCTTGAATACTACGAAAGAAGAAAAAGAAACTAAGATCTTGAAATTATTGCTTTTCTTAGTTTTTTAGTGCTCGATTTCAGATTTGTGATGATTCGTATAAGTGTGGTTGGACCTTGATTGGTCAAGATGTCTCTCTAAGTACCACCATATAAATCTGAGATCTTGTTAGATATTCATTTAGGTCCGAGTCATGTAATTATATTGTAGCTTTGGATCTGTGATGAGGAGGTTTTCTTGTTCTTCAAGTACGCTTGAATCTCTAAAAGAGATGTTAAAGGAAACCGATCTGAGATCATGTAGAAAAGTTTTATTGTTGAGTCATGGATGAGTAGAAGTCGTTGGTGATTAGTCATTGGTGATTTATGACCGATTGAATGTGTCATTGGTGAGTAGTCATTGTATGTGATTTGTGATACTAGGATTAGAATGAGTTGATATTGGGCGATTATTTTGCAATACATATTTCCTTCATTGTTGACCGTGGACCGGTGATGGTTGAAGTAAACCGAGGTCTTGAGTCTTGATTACGTTTTGAGGTTTGAGTCTTGTTGGACTTATGATGTTGTAATTGAAACTGAGGTCCAAAGTGTTTATGGTGTTTGGTTTTGATGTTGTGATGTTCAAAACGCAGTCTTCTTTTTTCTTCTACTACCTTTCTATCAAAACGCAACAGTTTTCAAAAACAGTATTCAAAACGCAACAATCTTGGGTCAAAACGCAGTTTTTAGGTCAAAACGCAGTTGACATGGTTTTGCAAAACCGCAGTCACAAAGAAACATGTTGCCAGCCTTTTCTTTCATCTTCAAAACGCATCCATCACAAACCGCAGTTGATCGGTCAAAACGCAGTTGACCGGTCAAAACGCAGTCTTTTTTGGAATCCAAAACGCAACCATGAACATCTTCTTTATGGTATAAACCGCAGCCACGAAATCCTTCAAACCGCAGCGAAGAAAGTCTTATTTTGACACAAATCGCATCGAAGAACACCAAGGACAAAAACATGAATAACACAGATTAAAAACACTTAACACCACAGATTCAACAGCTTATAAACTGCAGATTATCAATGGCTTAAAAAATGCTTAACACCACAGATTATCAAACACTTAACACCATAGATTCAAGAAATCATAAAACGCAAAGATCAAAACCGCATTAAAATGCATAAAAAAAGACAACAATGTGAATCGAACCACAAAATCAACAAAATAACATAACCAAGCTCGATGCCAATCAAGGATCACTATTTATGTTGAACATGTGATTAGGGAGGTCGGGATTGTAAAACCCTAAAATATAAAAGCGTTAAAAGACTATTTTACCCTTAAAATAGTCCGATTATAAAATACATAAAATACGTTATGCTCATCAAATGTAATTTTAGCTCGACTTGTAAATGTTTACCAAACCTAATGCACGAGATCATAATAAAATACTTACGCTTGCGTCCGAAAATTTCATCTCACGTTTAAATTAGCTATTTCATAAACCGAACAATTACTAAGTATACAAAAATACATTGCAACTAAATTATAAAGTTATATGCTGAATTTTGGGAAGAATATGTGTGAACCCTTGATACTCGTCCATTGTGTACACCTCCCACCATCTCGTTACCAATTGAGCTGGGCTAGGCCCATGTTGCTATTCCTGTTGGACTGGCATAACCGAACATTTATAACTCTCCCATACAATTTTCTGTACCGTACGTTTCATAAAACATTGCTACAGAATCACAAACCCTAACTCTCCTAAAACAAAGTGACGGCTTCTCTTTCTTCCTTCCATTCTCTGTCGACAGCAAAGAAACTCAAACAAGGTTGGTGCGTGATCGATAAGCTGCTGTGATCTCTTGTGTTGATGCGAAGGGATGGCATGATGGTCGTAGGTGTTGGACTGGTGGCTGTCGTAGGTTTGGGAACCCCTACTGGTCGTGGGTTTTGATAGACAAGGAGGCCCGGGTTGCTTTATTTTGGTCACGTTTCTGCCGCTCTCACGTTGCAAGGTAACACATCATCGTGTCTTTTCGCCTTGGCCGTGATGCTATGCCCTCCCATGCGTATACTTTTACACACCATTTATCATGTCACATAAAGGATAAATCAAGGCTACGTTAAAATGAGTAATAAAGTCACGTAAATTATCTAATGTTAATATGTGTCGACCTTTTCGAATGAGCCTATTCGTGCTCTTGATTCTGTTTTGGGTCATCATATATGTCGTTCTTTTTCTTTTCTATTGTTTCTTGTTGGTGTCATGTGATTTCCTCCATGCGTATGACCATATACAAAAAGAAAGCATGTTACATAAAATAATAACTCCTGGTCACATAATCACGGTAAAAAGGGTGCATATAATTTGGCATTAAATCTGTTTTGTTACCACCTCCACGTCATGTGCATGTTTAGTTAATTTTTATGGCATATGGTACTATTTTGGAGTGTGTTTGTCATGACACAAAAACGAAGGTAATCACATAAAGGTCACATAATATTAAATGGAATCAGTTACGTGTACTTGTCTTGTGAAAGTTACTAATAATTTGGGAAACCCTAGGTCATAAATAAGGAGTCGATTAGGGTTTTTAAGCCATGAGTATTAATTCGTTATTTCATGTGAAAATGGTAAGTCATGAGGTCATTAATAACGAATGGTTAAGCGTATAACGAGCTAGTAACAAGTGTGTTGGTAAACATGCGTGAGTTATGGATCTTATGTAAGAAACCAAGTGTCATAAAATAAGGTAGTGTATGCACGGTCTCATTAGGGTTGTGATTCGAACAATGTTACATGTGAATGTTGGTTAATCATGTAAGTTATGAAGGCTTGTGTAAACTATTTTGAAAGAGAGTCCTAAAATCCGTTTTTGACATTTATAAACCCTATATTTTGAATGATGATTATATAAGTCCTCAAATAAGATATTTGTCATATTAAACCCTTAGGTTTACCATTTATCATTTGTAACCCATAAGTTTGGCTAATGAACGATTAAGACTCTAAAATGTTGTAATTCCGTCAACACCGAAAATGAGAATATACTTACAACTATAAGAATGTGAATGCGATTAATCCGTTATAACTTTAATGATGCTAATAAGTATTAAATAAATCATAATCCGTGTAGATTCGTTGAAGGAGACGCGACGTTATATCTTTGTGATCGTTCATTCGTTTGCTTTCCTCTCATTTGCGTTAAGGTGCGATATTCGACCTTTTGAAAGAAGGTTCCTTATGACGTTTTCTTTTCGTTAGCTTTACTATTTCAATTATTAGGGTTCCCTATGCCATTGCTATGATTCCTCTGCTTTATGTGAATCTCTTGTTTATCGAACTTCATTGTTGAACCTTGCTATGTTTGAGTATGAATTTACGATTATGAACTTCGATTATGAACATCGATTATGAACCTCGATTATGAGCGTATGATATGTGATGTGATATGAACCTTTGATTTACGAACATTTGATATGAACCCTTTACGATTTGTTTGATCTGTTGCTTATCTCAAATCTCATTTATTGAAACATGCAATATCCGAATTGGACTTGTGTTATGAAGACTACGATATGCACATTTGTTGAACCTTACTAAGTTTAATTATGAACTTCTAATTATGAATGTATGATTTGTGATTGTGATATGAACTTCACCTCGAATATTTGAATATGAACCTTATGATATGAGTTATCCGTTGAACTTGGTGTTCGATTATGATCTATGTCATTTATGACAATTTGTTTGACCTAAGTTAGTTTGACACCCGAGCCAAATATTTCACTAGTCATGGGGTTCCATGTCCGTGTCGGTGATGCACCTCGACATGACTCTAGGGCGATGAGTGATGTTCGCCACGTCCCTTTCCGTTATCTCTTTATTGATAGTATGGCCACTATCCGTCTGCTGGGGCGTATGGATGCATCCTAGATCCGATCATTATCCGATATGATTTGTCCGGTGAATGATGTCGGTGTGCAATCGCGTCTTCACAAAATTCGGGAGCTAGCTACTCCAAATTATTTTCCGAGGTTACTCAATAAGTAGTTATTTCGATATGATATGTTCGGGCTCGTGGTAGTTAACTAAATCTTTATCTGTTATATCGTATTAAGTATTCGATTTTGATTCGGTATGTTCAAGTGTTTATAATTATCGCTAGGCTTATTATATGATATTATATGTGGTTATGCTTTTGTATGTTTAAGTGACTACCATCATTATGCTAGGATATGATAATATGTTTAAATATGATTCGTATGTTGTCATATGATGTCACGTTAGTTTATCGTTAGGTGAAATTCGTTGATCCGTGAGATAAATGTGCTAGTATGAAATTAGGTATCCCGAAAGTTTAGTGTGCATGATTGTTCGATTAATTTTGTAAACTTTGCCTATCCGTTAATTATCTGCGCTTATTATTTGATCTGCTATTTTAAAACTCACGATGTTAAGATTCGATCCGAGAACTGCTTTAGCTTATGACATACTTCGATAATTGCTAATGGCTATGTTATGTCTTTGTCTATTTAGTTATAGTTGTCTCTTTGTTTTCTATCGTATGTGAGACCGCCATGATTTGACCGCTATTTCACTGCTACAATATTGAACTAAGTGTGTTAAATGTAGATTAATTGATTTGTATGAATGCCATGTTTATTTTCTCGTAATTGTTTCCGTTAGCCTTGGACTTTTCGTTTGGTTTATATGTAATCTATTTTCTTGATATGTTAAGTGTCCGTTATTACGATGTGTTTGCGTTTGTGTCATTAATGTGCTATGAGGCGTTTTAAGCGATATGTGTTCTTGGATTTTGATAATTGTGCTTCCATGAATACTCAATGATTCAATATTCTCATTCCGTTGTGATTTCGTCATTTGTATATTTGTTTTGTTTAGCTTTTGTTTCGTTATATCTGCTCACTGGCTTTGTAAGCTCACCGCATTTTCTTTTCCCGGCGGTTTTAAGCATTCAAGATGAGCTTATGGGATAGCCGATCCGGGTTGAGAGTAGGCGAGAGCAAGATTTGAAAATAGGGATCTTAGATTTATTTTGAATATCAAGTTATTTATATTTGCTTTTGTAAGTTTTGTAAAGGCTTCCGCTATTGTATAGTACATAAGGTTCGATATGAAACCGTATTTGTGATATCTTTACCCTTGTCGGGTTGGGGTGTTACAGGATTATGGAAGAACAAGCTAGCCATGGTTAGAGAGAGAAATAGTAGAGAGGAAGTTTTCTAGTGAGAGAAAACACTTAGTATGTGTATTATTATGAAAATAGCCAACCCTTCCCTTGAGGGAAGGGGTATTTATACAACTTACTAAACGCCACTACGGGTCGTGGATCGGGCATACGGTGGGTAAGACCCGTCCGTCATCCACTATATTGCTTAAACTAACTAATAAATAATAAGTAACGATAAGTCTACGAGCTAACATATGCTAGACTATAGTTGGGGTGACTGACTCTTCTATATAGATTTTGCAAATCCTAACACTTATCATGGTTTTATGTACATTTTTGGAATGCAAAGGCAATGCAAACACAACACATTACAGCGTCTTGTTGAAAACATAAGTATACAAAACTCTTTTACAAATCCTAAAACCATGCATGTACATTATGTGAAGAAAACATAACAAAATGAGACGCAACAATTCGAGCTTAAGTATAAGTAAAACATAAAACATAACCAAGAAAAACCCTAGCTCAGATGGTTGCGTCGTTTGGGTTGTGAGAGAGAGGTACTGAGTTCGATCCTTGGCAGTGGCATAATTGCCATATTTTTATCATTTTTTCCAAGTTCCGCGTGTTGGCAATTCCAGTCCCTTTACTTCGAATCCTTTGATATTTCTCTTAAAACCTTTATATGTTTTATAACTAATATTAAACTTACACTTTCAACCCTTCAACTTTGGATCATGCAACATTTCCTTAAAAACGTTTATAAGTTTTGAAATTTATAATAATCTTTACAACTTAAACCTCTCAAGTTTGAACACTTTGACACTTTTCACCCTAAAACTTTTATAAGTTTGATAAACTTATATATATTTACCACTTTACGTTTAATAAATATGTTTTACATATTTTTATTTGGCGACCACATCGACATAAATCATAAGTAATATATTTGTCCAAACATATTATTTAACCACGACTTCAATAAATATATAATGTATATATATGTTTTTACACTTCGAGACTAAATAAGTTTAATAATTACAAATCGACTTGTATTATCGAGAATTAAATTAACTCATAAAACTTCCACATAAGCTAAAATAACTCAAATATTTAAAAACATTTATTTTTGAACTTTAAGCGTTTCCACACATATAGAAACGATACAAGTGTCTCTCTAAACCATTTTCCAAACATAACCATTTAAGTTCGTAAATAGAATATATCGTAACCTGAGACTTGGCATATTATATCTAAGTTCCGTGTTGAAGCCATTATCATTCCGTACTTGATACTTTGCGAAATTTTTGATTCATCATTTGTTAAGGTGAGTTCATATCCCCACTTTACTCTTTAACTATTTTATAAACTCCTTGGGGCAGATACATGTTACTACTACTTTTATGATCACAATTGCTTGAAAACTGTATGTTTTTTTTCCTGATATTATTATTGCCTAAGTTAACTGCTAAAAGACCCCTACAATCATGAACCATTAGTCACTGCGGGTGAACGCAAATATTGTGGATAGTACTATGGGAATTAACGACCCGTTTTGTTATCGGAAATAACGGGCGCACTATATTTGAATGACAATTAGGTAACCGGCAATTACCTCTCTTTGGGGCAATTCACGTACACCCGAATTAGATGTGTGCAAGTTGAGTCTTGGTGTCATGAGTTTAGGGCAATGATAACTACTTACGATTATGGGTGTAACATCGTGGCCCACTATTTATTGAACATCGAATCTTATGATCAACTGCTTTATTGCTAAACCTATGAATTCACTCAACCGTTGTGTTGACTTTTTAGCATGTATTTTCAGGATAAAAAGACGATAGCTACACCATGGATGTGCTTGGGCATTGGCAAGGCATGGTCATAGACGAGTCTTATATTCTATTTGGGACCACTTATTTATTACGGGCTTATTATTCCGCAATACATTTTGAAAGATGTAAACATGAATCTTTCTGAAATAAGATTTTTCAAGTAAAACCATTGTTCTATACTTTGTGTTATGATATCAATCGAGTAATACCCCAGTAACATTGTTTTCCACTGCAAACCATTTTTGGGGGTGTTACAGATTAGTATCAGAGCCTAGGTTATAGAGAACTGGGTATTTTTAAAACCTATACTATAACCACTTTTATGGAAACTTGACCCTTTGATCGACACATGCCTGCCTGACAAGCTGATGCCTCGCTTATGACTTGTTGAGGTCATACTTGATAAGATATGTTCTTTATTACTATCCAATTAATTTGACTATGAGCTATGATTATTTTCCTATACGTATGTTTACGTACCACTATGCTACGCCTTCTCCCCCATATAAATGGAATATTCATTTTAATCTTTCATGATAACTTTTACAAGTTAGGGACATGTTACTAGTGTAACTAAGCTAAGTATTTCAAAATTCATTGAACCTCGGGTGAATGTAGGATGATCACCTATATTCAACCAGGGACAGTGGGATATGGACTAATCACATATGTCCGACTCAGAGGTGAATTTTCTGATACTGAGAGTAGTTATGATAGTGTTATGTCCGGTTGACTTTCTACTTGACTTTTGAGAACGGTAAAAAAAAATTCGTGAGTATTCATGAATATTGAAAATCATAAAAGTTTATAAAGTTTTACTTCTACACACAACTCACTGACATCACAATATCTCCTGATTACGATAGTTTTCTCCTGAGTGGAACACCTTTCTCATTGCAATACTGCACTCTCAAAACTCACCATTGTACACTTCATTACCTTACATCTCCGTGTCTACATTTTATCAGCATCATGCACGGAGAAACATTGCTTATTATATGTTAAATTACTATTATTAGGTTGTTACAACATCATGCTTACACCATTCCGTCCCATCATCATTCTCTTAGGCGTTGAGATCGAGGATGCCTCATCATCTACTACTGTAATAATTTCTTCTCTATCAGAAAACTCGTACTCAAACGATGGACCGGGTTACATCCCTAGCCGTTCTAGGAATGACACACCACGACATCTACGAAGGGATGAACGAACCATTAAACTTTTAACAATCTAGAAACATACCAAGAGTTAACTTGTGACGAGCCGCTATTTCTGGGAATAGATACCTAATATCGTCTCTAAATAATACCAACTGTCTGCCCTACTACCCTTTATGGAATAATAAACCGTGTCGCTCGACGACACAAACCGCTTTCAACTATCTTATCAACTATCTTATCGACTATCCTACTTAACACACCAAACTATTTTACCGACTATTATGTGGTCATCCTACAAAATTGTACTACAATTCCTACCTTCTTCGAATAAGATGTTCTTCTATTACCCGATGAGCTATCTTACAAGCTATTCATTAAACAGAGTTGTTGCTTGATACTAAATCACAAACTACAATTTCTTTGCTAATTTAAAAATAATGAAATATCTTCCTTATTGCTCAATAAATGGTTTTACAAACCGCTTTATAAGCTATACTTTAATCATCTCATAAACTATTTACTCTCTCGAAAAGCTTTAAAGGAAAACTAATATCTTCTTTTGTAACTAAATCAAATCTTGAAAGTAAACCATGTAGAAAACTAGAAGGGGGTTGAATAGTTTACCAATTAAAAACTTTGTTTTGAATCTTATTGAAAGATCAATTGATATTGATCTTAGATATGTTAATGAAATATGTAAGCAATATGTAAAGAGTAAATAAGGAAAGAAATGATCAAACCACAACAAGTTGTTTATAGTGGTTCGGTCTACAAGGACTCTTTCTCCTTGCCCTACTCCACTCCCGAGTCTCACACTCGAGAGTTTAACTTCACTAGTCAACAAGCTCCTTTCACCGGTGGAGAAACCTTTACACTTCGCTTACACTATTTCCGACACTAAGCTAAATGTCGAGTTCTTTCCAAGGGTACAACCACTCCCACACACAATGTATTTTGAGGACTAAAATACTAACCACTCACACTCACAAGATTATGATAGTTTAGTACAACAATGAAGTATGAATCAACACAAGATCATACAACACTAAACAAACAAGACTTCCAACTTCTCGTTGAAGCTTGAATGTGACTTGATCTTCTTTGCTACAAAAGAGATCACTAATATGATATGAAACCGAGTTAGAAAGGTTGAGAGAAGATATGTATGAGAGTATGATAGAAAGGGATGAAAACTACTTGGTTTGGCTTTGCTATTTATAGCCAAAACCATCGCCAGCACCACGGACCGCGGACCCTTAAAAGGGTTCCGCCTATAGCTTTTGGTGTCACCGAGGTCCGACAAAGAAGATATCAAGATCTTGCCAAAGTCAACCATATCTATGCAAGATTGTGTAAGATATGAAGAGTCCAAATCTACACAAAATATCTAATGAAATCTTCCAATGATTTCCATGATGCATCACATGATGTCATGTGTTGTTTTTCTATTTTTAGAAATATGCAAATACATAAGTAATGTTTAGTTTTAAGAAACTAAAACATTCTAAAACTACTATCATACATTATGGTTAGAGTCATATTAAGATATGATTAATCACAATGTAAATGCTTGAGTGATGAAGATATTGTTTGAAAAAGCTTGTTTTAATATCTATTAAACTTGAAAAGCTTTAAGCTTTATAAAAATTAAATTTACTTTTGTCGTTAACAAAACTTAGGTAAAGATCAAAAATATAAATAACGCTTAATGACGATATTTGTATTAACAATCTCCCCCTTTTTGTTGAGGACAAAATATAAATTTTATTTTTATAAAAGATACAAAGATTGTACAAGAGTTTTAAAAATATTAGTTTTAGAACTTGAAAAGAAATGATAATGCAAGTGTATGATGTTTGACTTTTCGTAAAGTCAAAGTCTTCACTAGTTGAGGCATGATGTTGACTTTTTCGTAAAGTCAGTATGCAGCTTGACTTTTTCGAAAGTCAAGTATTACCAATGAAGTATCATGTTGACTTTTCGTAAAGTCAATGTATGCGCTTGACTTTTCGTAAAAGTCAAATATAACCAAGTTCTATATATTTCTCCCTTTTCTCAACAAAAGAAGATGCGATGCGGAATGGATAATGAGCCCGAGCCATTATCTCCCTCGATCAAAGCTCCCCAAATTGGGTGCCAATGGGAAGATACATGGATTGTGAAAAGCTACAAAAGATTTGTTAGTAATAATCATCATTCACAAGCATTTCCAAACACTATGTAATAAGCACCAACAATATAGAAAACACCATTCATTAGTTAAAATTTTTCATGATTTAAAACCATGAAAAGAGAACACAATGAAGTGTTTTAGTACAATAAAAAAAAAATCCTAGAAAAATAAAAAATAAAAAAAAAAAAATGCTTAGAAAAGCTAATCTAGGACCATTCTAATGAGATGGTGGATGAGAAAGAGCGTTGAGTCGCTCAAGGATGTGATTGAGGATGAACCTCATTTCTCTTGAATTCATGGACCATTACCCGGTCCGATCAACGGTTTGGGCGGTTTGCTCACAAGTTGAGCAACCATGCCTAGGGGTAGTATGGTTGATGAGGTTGTGGTGGTGGAATGGTAGATGTGTTGATGTTGGTGTTGGTGTTTGGGGTGGTGATTATGGAGGCTAGCAAAGCACTTTGCATTTGCATAGTCTCACTTAGGTGAGAATCCACCATATTTGAGAATTGGTGGAGATGTTGGAGTTCCGCTGAATCTCCTCTCTGTGGGATGATCATCCCACATGGACTCCTCAATGTCCTCTATGTGAGGGGACATTGATGTAGGGAGTGGTTGATCCCCATACAAAGGACCATGGATGTCTTTGTGAATGGGGTGGAAGAGAAGAGGTCTTGGCCCTAACGGGGCGTTTGGGTCAAACGAGGGTCTAGGAGACTCATGAGCGATCCGCTCAATAGTGCCAAATGATGGCAATGGTGGTGGATGATTGGGCCTAGGAGGCAAATCTTCCAAGTCCTCCAAGAAAGGATTTGGAGAAGTGGGAGGTGTGGAGAATAACTCCAAAGGAATGAGGGTTGGAGACTTTGGTGGTGATGGTGTTTTTGATGTTTGGAGGGGTGCCGGTGGTGGTGAGGTTGGTGTTTTTGTGGGTGGTGGAGTGGTGATGACAATGGGTGATTGAGTAGGAGTAGCCAAGGTTAGGCTTGTGTCATCCCTTATGGGAGATGAGATTGTGAGTGGAGATGACTCGGATGAGGAGCTCAAGTTGACGAAACAACAAGGCCTTACGCTAATCCTAGCGGTTTTCTTGCAAGGCTTGGTTGAAGGTGAAGATTTTGTCATTTTGACTTGTGTTTTTGCTAGTTGATGGTAAGAATGAAGAAGGTGTGAAGATGATCATGGTAAAACCTCTTAATTTATAGAAGTGAAAATTATGGAGAAATGTGTTTGATTTGATGTTAAACCATAGAAGGGATGAGGTTCCTAATGATTTGGAAGTGGGTTGAATGCTAGTCATATCACCCAAGTCAAGCCATACAAGAGGATGGAGTGAAGAGGCAAAGATTTGCAATAAATGTGTTCTAATGATTGTAAGATCCTAACAATCGATTACCCACGGATTGCAAGGTACCAAAATTTTGGTTCCTTCCTTTATGCAAAAGGGCTCCTTGGGTGAATTTTTCAAATTTTTGAATTTTGGTGGAAGTGGATTTCTATATGCCTAAGTATGTTATACTAGTTCTAATATGGGTAAAAACTAGTTAAGATTAACTTACAAGCAATGTATGGTAATTTGGAATGTCGAAATAACCGAAATTCGAAAATTACCCGGAGGATCCACGACACCAAAATTTTACACAGCGGAACCCTTAAAGGTGCCACCGTCCGCTGCTGCATGTGCACGGCGGTACCAATTGCATAATGACGGAACCAAAAATTGGTGTGCCGTCGATCCGTGGACACCGTAAAAGCAGATGTAACATATTTTTAAGTGTCGGGATATTTCCAAACCCGAAATTTTGCTCAAAACATGTGACATTAATTACTTCTAGTTAGGAAAAGTAAATAACACATACACAAACATAGTGGAGCATAGATTTTGAGCGAGACCAAGCGATTTTCACATTATAGTGAAAATGGGTAAAATTTGATAGCATACTTGTGCTATCCCCCTGCATAAGATTGTTAGCATACATCATTGTTTTTAGTTATATTATCATCCTACAAAATAAAAACAACCAAATTGTATCAAACATTAAAGATAATGTATTGTTCCAAACACTCCTTAAAAGGACCTTTACTTGTCCAATTTCTTGTAAATCTTGTTCATCATCCTACCAAGGCACTTGAACATCCCCTTGGTTTGCTTGAACTCACGATTCATTCTCAATCTCGGAAGAGATGCATAATACTCATGAGGTGGAAGGCGAGAGTTTGGAAGACCATCCTGAGCTATTTGATGATGATGATGATGGAGTTGGAGGTTTTGCTCTCTTGCCTTTTGTCTTAGCAACTCGCTCACACTCAAGGGCACAAAATGTGAGGATGAGCTCATAGTGAAGGTGCATCCCTTTGGGCTTGGTGGAATTGGGGCATAGGCTCTATAGAGACGGGTGAGAAGCATCCCGCATGGAAGAGCAACCGATCCTTGAGTTGGGATATCAATCATTCTCCTAGCGATGTAGTAGGCTAAGTTGAATGGTTGACGGTGGACAAGTTGTAGAGCATGTGGCAAAGGCAAGCATTGATGTGATCCCTATTCCCTATGGTGCTAATGACATTGGCTCTAAGTAGTTCTTCCCATTTCTTAAATTCGGCTTAAGTTCATTGAGCTCCATTCCATATGGATCTCGGTTCACTTTTTTCCTTTTCGGGTGACTCGGGTTGTATCTCCCTGGGATAAATAGGTGCTCACGGATGACATCCTTATTTGCTAAAGGTGTTTGGTAGGAAGAGAGCGGTCATTGATTGCATCAAGGATGGTGAGTGACCACTTATCCGAGTAGACACATGTCCCTCGGTTGGGAATTCCTAGCACTTGAGCAAAGTTGGTTAAGGAGATGGTGTAGTCATTTTGATTGATCTTAAACCTAAGGCTAAACTCATCATCTTCATCAATGAAACCGTGACACTAGCATAAAACTCTAACACAAACCTAGGACAAATAGGTTCATCGATGTCAAGGAGACAATCGAATTGAATAGCGGCTAGCTCTTCACGGAGATTGGTATTTTCGATAAAAGAGGAGTGAATGGTTCTACCTCATGGAAGTACCTAGTCTCTAGACTCTTAAAGATTTCGACTTGTTCCTTGGTGAGTCCTTTGGTTTTGTGATGTTTGGGAATGTAGCTAAGGGTATCCTTGTGATCATAGAATCTTGCGGCTACCATGGTTATTCCTAGGAGCAAGAATTAACATGTTAAAATGAGAATAAACTTAACGCTTTGGTTCTAGTGTGTGCCTATATGAAAACGATTTGAGTTGCGGTTATCTCGACTCATTTTATGCACAAAATGGTTTTAGTGGGTGTTTGGCAAATACCATGAGATAACCCAAATGCTCCTAATTCAATGTGGCTTCATTTGAATATACCCGGAATGCATATTAGTTATGCAATACCTTTAGTATTCAAGAGCATGCAAGTGATGAAAATTTAACGTTTCTATTTGTATTAACAATGAAAATTGTTTTCCTACAAGTGAGAAGCTTTTCAAAATATTTTGACATGGGGTGTTTGGTTATTTGAATAAGGCCTTATAGTCATTATCTATTGATTAGTGGGAAGCATGATTTGTTTATGCAATATGATAATGTAGTACCTAATTTCAATGACTAGTTATGCAATTTGCCAATTGAATCCATGTTTTATATAAGAATATATACAAACCCCATGTAGTGATTTTGTGCATAAATAAGAATCCTAGACTCATAATTAAGAGATAAAATGTAGTTAGGATACTTACAATGATGTTATCTCCAGTGATTAGTGGGTGAGAAGGTGTCAATAATGAGTTGGGTTTAATGTTTACACGTTTTGGTAAAGTGGGTTTTGAGGAAGAAGATGTTTTGTAGGTAGCATTTTTGCTTCTGTAGTCACCACGGACCAGACGGCACCATAAAAATGGTTCCGCCTTTGTTGTCGCTTGGTGTCGTGGCTACAAGAGTGTGTATAAAACAAAATTGTTTTGTTTTGATTATTCTAATGTTTAGGCTATGTTTATCCTACATGTTTGGTTCCATTAACCCCAAACCAAGTCTAAGAAGATTAAATGGTTCTCGCTTGAGAGGCTTAGTTAGGATGTCGGCAATGTTGTCTTCGGAGGATACTTTCTCGATTGAGATGTTTCCTTTTGAACATTGTCGCAAGAAAGTGATGACGGATTTCAATATGCTTTGTACGAGCGTGTTGAACGGGATTTTGTCGAGATCGATGGCTCCTTTGTTGTCGCAAAGTATAACAATATCGTTGAGATGAATTCGTAATCTACGAGAGCTTGCTTCATCCAAAGAGCTTGTTGACATGCTTTTCCTACCGAGACGCACTCGGCTTCAAGAGTTGAGATGGCTAAAGCCGCTTGCTTTTTGCAAACCATGAGGTGAGACAATGTCCAACAAAAGTGCAAATACCACTTGTACTTTTTCTATCGACATAGTCACCGGCATGATCCGAGTCGGCATACACTATGGTTTCTACACCTGCCTTTGGGATACCATAATCCTAAACACGTTGTTCCCTTAATGTATCTAAAATCCTTTTAAGGCTTCTAAGTGTGATGCCTTTGGTTTTCTTGAAAGCGAGCACATAGACAAACACTAAACATAATGTCGGGTCTACTAGCCGTAAGATAGAGTAGGCTACCAATCATTCCTCTATATTTAGTGTTATCTACGGATTCACCTTCCTCATCCTTGGTGAGTTTAGTGTCCGAGGACATGGGTGTCTTAGTTGGTTTGGAATCTTCAAGACCAAATTTCTTAAGCATGTCTTTTATATATTTAGATTGGTTAAAGAATATGCCATCTTCTAGTTGTTTAATTTGAAGTCCTAGAAAGAAGTTTAATTCACCCATCATACTCATTTCAAACTCGTCGTGCATGATTTTAGAGAAATCATCACATAGCTCTTGACAAGTTGATCCGAATATGATGTCATCAACGATACTTGAACAATGATAATATGTGACTCCTTTTCTTGGTAAAAGAGTATTATCTACTAATCCCATAGTGTATTTGTTATCAACAAGAAAAGTCTTAAGTCGATCGTACCAAGCTTTTGGTGCTTGCTTAAGACCGTATAATGCTTTCTTGAGTTTGAAGACATGATGTGGTTTCTCAAAGTCGGTAAAACCGGAGGTTGAGCAACATATACTTCTTCGTTAATAAACCCATTAAGAAATGCACTTTTAACATCCATTTGAAATAATTTAAAGTCATAAGCACATGCATAAGCAAGTAATATTCTAATAGATTCGAGTCTAGCTACCGTGCATAAGTTTCATCATAATCAATCCTTCTTGTTGATTATAACCTTGTGCAACAAGCCTAGCTTTGTTTCTAGATACTACACCATTTTCATCCATTTTATTTCAAAACCCATTTCGCTCCAATTATAGTTTGATCTTTAGGTTTTGGAACTAATTTCCAAACATCATTTCTAACGAATTGGTTTAACTCTTCTTGCATGGCAATTACCCATGATTCATCTTTTATTGCTTCATTTATGTTTTTCGGTTCAATGGTGGATACAAAACAAAAATAATTACTTTGATTTTGGGCTTGTGACCTTAAGGTTCTTTGATTAAGTTGTCCTATGACCTTTTCTAAAGGATGACTTTTAGATTCTTTGATGTTTATAATCTCTTTATTTAATGGTTCATCTTCCTTGTCATTTTTAATTATTTCTTGACTTTCTATCATTTGACTTTCAACTAAGTCATCATCTACCAAAGGTGATGTCTTAGAGGGAGGTGGACTTTCGTCGAATGTTATGTTCAACGATTCCTCGACTATCATTGTTTCTTTGTTTAAGACAATGTAAGCTTTACTAGTTTGAGAATAACCAAGAAATACACCTTCATAAGACTTTGGGTCAAACTTGGTGAGATAATCTTTAGTATTAAGAATGAAGCATTTACATCCAAAACTCTAAAATATCCTAAAGTTGGCTTTTTACCTTTATAAAGCTCATATGGTGTTTTGTTTAAGAAAGGACGATTAAGACTCTATTCAAAATATATGTAGAAGTGTCAACGCGTACACCAAAACTTTTGAGGAATGTTTTGTTCATTAAGCATTGTTCTACTCATTTCTTGAATTGTTCTATTTTACGCTCTACTACTCCATTTGATTGAGGTGTTCGTGGAGCCGAAAAGTTATGTGTTATACCATTTGTATCACAAAAGTTTCCAAATTGAGTTTCGTTGTCAAATTCACGACCATGATCCGCTCGGATCGACACAATTTTAACACCTAGTTGATTTTGAATTTTCTTGCTAAGAATTTCAAATTTATCAAAAGCTTCATTTTGGTTTTCAAAACAACGTCCAAGTAAACCTTGAGTAATCATCTACTATGACCAAAGTGTATAAGTTGCCTCCGTAGTTTATAGCGGATGGACCAAACAAGTCCATATGCAATAATTCTAGACACTTAGATGTGGACACCATATTTTTAGATTTATGACTACTATGGGTTTGTTTACCAATTTTGCAAGCGCCGCAAAAGTGTTGGTCATATTTAAGTTTTGGTAAATTCCTAACTAGCTCTTTTGAAGATAGGTTTTGTATAAGTCTCATATTAGCGTGACCTAAGCGCCTATGCCAAAGAGATGAGCTATCATCTAACGTTGTTAGACAAAGTTTGTCATTAGATGTTTTATCTATTTTCATGACGATATGTTATTTTTCCTAACTCCTTTAGCTATGGTGATACCATCTTTTAGTATTTTACTACCATTTTCATCAAATAGTACTTTATACTTTTTATCACATAATTGGCTAATACTAAGTAGATTAAATCCTAACCTATCTACATGAGCAACATTTTCAATAGTTAGGGAGTTATGAGCGATCGTACTTTGCCAATGATTTTGCTTTTGAGATTGCTACCAAAAGTGACATTACCTCCGCCATACTCTTGGTATGATGAGAAGAGACTTTGTTGCCCGTCATGTGCCGTGAGCATCCACTATCTTTTATCCACTCATCGTGTTCCAATCCAACTTTCAAGCATACCTAAGAAGCAAATAACTCAAGCATTTGGTCCCCAATATCTCATGGGTCCGTTTGGGTTAAACATACCATTTATTTGATTCATGTATGGAAACGATGGGTAAGAGTTCCATGACATGTAATCTGGAGTTTGATATGGTCTAGGAAAGTTTTGATTCCAACCGTTGTGTTGGTAGTTGGGTTGTACGTTGTGGTTGCTCTTAGGAAAGGGGCGTTTGGCAAAAGGTGTTTTATGTCGTTGTTGAGTAGTTTTTGATCTAAATTCATTTTTAGCAAGTCCTACTCCTGATGTAACAAATGGTTTTAGTTTAACACTATCCTTGGTTTTCTTTGTTACTTTGACAAATTCATTACGGTCCGTATCACAAACATTCTTTCCTGCTGAAGTACCCACGGCACCATTTCGTTCAACGGACGGAACCCTTATTTTGGGTCCGTCTGGTCCGTGGCTGTATCGCAGCAGCTTTTGATGCTTGTTCGTCCTTTTCGGCCGCTTTGTTTTGACTCTTTGGAATTAATACCTCATTAAATCCTAGTCCATTCATGTCTCCTGCTGTTTTATGAATTTTAACTATTTCATCGGCAAGAGCGATGTTTTTGTTAAACCTTTTAAATTTAGAATTATGTTTGATTAGAACATCTTGCGTGAGCTTTAGTTTTTCTATTTCAAGATTAAGCTCTTGACATAATTTACAACCATCGTCATTTGCTTTTCCCTTTTCTAGTCGCTTTGCTTTTTCTTTTAACTCATAGACTTCATTTTCCAAAAATTCCTTTTTAGTTTTTAAAAATTTATTTTAGTTATGATTTTTAGACTTAGCTCACACAATTGATTGTATTGTTTTTGCAAAGTGTCATCATCAATAGAAGAATAAGAAGAGTCGGAATGTACCTCGCTTGACTCATGTGCCATTAGAGCGATCTCTTCCTTGCTTGACTCTTCATCATCTTCACTATCACTCCAAGCACCACTTACAAAAGCTCGTTGAGTTTTGCTTTTAGGTGGCTTGGGACATTCTCCTATGAGATGACTTGCATCACCACATCTAAAACACTTTCTTTCACCTTTACCCTTTTGTCATCCCGATCTTTTCGAATGGCTTTTTTTCTTCTCGAGGTTGTCTTACAAACTTTCCTCTTCTTCTAAAGAACTTTTAAAGTCTCTAACGGCCATGGCATACTCCTCATCTTCACTACCGAGCAAGATTCGTCATCATCACTTGATTCCGCCTTTGCTTTTAGAGCAACGGATTTGATCTTCTCCTTTTTCCTTTGATGATCTCCGAATCTTTCTCCATCACCATTTCATGTACTTTGAGGTTACCGATTAGCTCGCCTAGTGACATTTTGAGAGATCTTTGATTCTTCAATAGCGGTCACTTTAGCTCTCCATTTCGGATGGAGTGCTCTAAGAAATTTCCGACAAAGTTCTTACTACGAAAAGATTCATCAAGTGCTTTAAGTGATGTAATAATAGTATTAAAGCGAGCAAAGCCACAATCAATGGTTTCATCTTCGTGGATAACAAATTGTTCATATTGTTGAACAAGAAGATCAATTTTGTTATCCTTGACTTGTGAATTACCTTGATGTGTAACAATCAAAGATTCCCAAATATCTTTGGCGGTTTCACACATAAAAATTCTTTCATATTCTTTTCTAGGCAAAGCATTATAAAGCATCATTTTAGCTTCATTATTTTTAGCAATTAATTTCTTTTGTTCATCAATGTAAATATCCTTTGTTGTAGAACTAAAATCCCTTTAACAATAACAAACCAAAGATCTATATCTTTTGATTTTACATATGTTTCAAAACGGTTTTTCCAATAGATAAATCCATTGGTTTCAAAGAGTGGTGGTCTTTGCATAGATTGCCCTTCTTTAAAGTTTTCGTAATCCATGGATCGCTTCAAGTTTATAAAATACAAATTATTTTAGAAATTCTTGAGCAACGAGGCTCGTACCAATTGTAGAAAACTAGAAGGGGTTGAATAGTTTACCAATTAAAACTTTGTTTTGAAACTTATTGAAAGATCAATTGATATTGATCTTAGATATGTTAATGAAATATGTAAGCAATATGTAAAGAGTAAATAAGGAAAGAAATGATCAAACCACAACAAGTTGTTTATAGTGGTTCGGTCTACAAGGACTCTTTCTCCTTGCCCTACTCCACTCCCCGAGTCTCACACTCGAGAGTTTAACTTCACTAGTCAACAAGCTCCTTTCACCGGTGGAGAAACCTTTACACTTCGCTTACACTATTTCCGACACTAAGCTAAATGTCGAGTTCTTTCCAAGGGTACAACCACTCCCACACACAATGTATTTTGAGGACTAAAATACTAACCACTCACACTCACAAGATTATGATAGTTTAGTACAACAATGAAGTATGAATCAACACAAGATCATACAACACTAAACAAACAAGACTTCCAACTTCTCGTTGAAGCTTGAATGTGACTTGATCTTCTTTGCTACAAAAGAGATCACTAATATGATATGAAACTGAGTTAGAAAGGTTAGAGAGAAGATATGTATGAGAGTATGATAGAAAGGGATGAAAACTACTTGGTTTGGCTTTGCTATTTATAGCCAAAACCATCGCCAGCACCACGGACCGCGGACCCTTAAAAGGGTTCCGCCTGCTATAGATTTTGGTGCCGCCGAGGTCCGACAAAGAAGATATCAAGATCTTGCCAAAGTCAACCATATCTATGCAAGATTGTGTAAGATATGAAGAGTCCAAATCTACACAAAATATCTAATGAAATCTTCCAATGATTTCCATGATGCATCACATGATGTCATGTGTTGTTTTTCTATTTTAGAAATATGCAAATACATAAGTAATGTTTAGTTTTAAGAAACTAAAACATTCTAAAACTACTATCATACATTATGGTTAGAGTCATATTAAGATATGATTAATCACAATGTAAATGCTTGAGTGATGAAGATATTGTTTGAAAAAGCTTGTTTTAATATCTATTAAACTTGACAAGCTTTAAGCTTTATAAAATTAAATTTACTTTTGTCGTTAACAAAACTTAGGTAAAGATCAAAAATATAAATAACGTTTAATGACGATATTTGTATTAACATCAATGTATGCAGCTTGACTTTTCGGAAAAGTCAAATATAACCAAGTTCTATATATTTCACCCCTTTTGTCTCAACAAAAGAAGATGCGATCGGAATGGATAATGAGCTCGAGCCATTATCTCCCTTGATCAAAGCTCCCCTAAATTGGGTGCCAATGGAAGATACATGGATTGTGAAAAGCTACAAAAGATTTGTTAGTAATAATCATCATTCACAAGCATTTCTAAACACTATGTAATAAGCACCAACAATATAGAAAACACCATTCATTAGTTAAAATTTTTCATGATTTAAAAACTATGAAAAGAGAACACAATGAATTGTTTTAGTACAAGAAAGAAAAATAAAATAAAAATAATCCTAGAAAAATAAAAAAAATGCTTAGAAAAGCTAATCTAGGACCATTCTAATAAGATGGTGGATGAGAAAGAGCATTGAGTCGCTCAAGGATGTGATTGAGGATGAACCTCATTTCCTCTTGGAATTCATGGACCATTACCCGGTCCGATCAATGGTTTAGGCGGTTTGCTCACAAGTTGAGCAACCATGCCTAGGGGGTAGTATGGTTGATGAGGTTGTAGTGGTGGAATGGTAGATGTGTTGATATTGGTGTTGGTGTTTGGGCGGTGATTATGGAGGCTAGCAAAGCACTTTGCATTTGCATAGTCTCACTTAGGTGAGAATCCACAATATTTGAGAATTGGTGGAGATGTTGGAGTTCCGCTTGAATCTCCTCTCTTGTGGGATGATCATTCCCACATGGACTCCTCAATGTCCTCTATGTGAGGGGACATTGATGTAGGGAGTGGTTGGTCCCTATACAAAGGACCATGGATGTCTTTGTGAATGGGGTGGAAGAGAAGAGGTCTTGGCCCTAACGGGGCATTTGGATCAAACGAGGGTCTAGGAGACTCATGAGCGATCTGCTCAATAGTGCCAAATGATGGCAATGGTGGTGGATGATTGGGCCTAGGAGGCAAATCTTCCAAGTCCTCCAAGAAAGGATTTAGAGAAGGGAGGTGTGGAGAATAACTCAAAAGTATGTTATACTAGTTCTAATATGGGTGCAAACTAGTTAAGATTAACTTACAAGCAATATATGGTAATTTGGAATGCCGAAATAACCGAAATTCATAAAATTACCCGGAGGATCCACTGCACTGTAAATTTTACATGCGGAACCCTTAAAGGGTCTTGTCCGCCTGTATGCAGTGCACAATGTACCATCGCATAACAGACGGAACCAAAAATTGGCGCCGCCCCGATCCGCTCGCACTGTAAAAGCGGATAGAACACATTTTTAAGTGTCGGGGATATTTCCGAAACCTGAAATTTTGCTCAAAACATGTGACATTAATTACTTCTAGTTAGGAAAAGTAAATAACATATACACAAACATAGTGGAGCATGGATTTTGAGCGAGACCAAGCGATTTTCACATTATAGTGAAAATGGGTAAAATTTGATAGCATACTTGTGCTATCCCCCATGCATAAGATTGTTAGCATACATTATTGTTTTTAGTTATATTATCATCCTACAAAATAAAACAACCAAATTGTATCAAACATTAAAGATAATGTATTGTTCCGTGACACTCCTTAAAGGACCTTTACTTGTCCAATTTCTTGTAAATCTTGTTCATCATCCTACCAAGGCACTTGAACATCCCCTTGGTTTGCTTGAACTCACTGATTCATTCTCAATCTCGGGAAGAGATGCATAATACTTATGAGGTGGTAGGCGAGAGTTTGGAAGACCATCCTCGAGCTATTTGATGATGATTATGATGAAGTTGGAGGTTTTGCTCTCTTGCATTTTGTCTTAGCAACTCGCTCACACTCATGGGCACAAAATGTTTGGAAGACCTCTCCTCTTTCTCCTAGTCGGCCACCCTCCCTTTTTTTTAATCTTTTAGTCTCTAGCTCCCACTATATATATATCACTCACCATACACACACACACACACTTTCTTTCAATCACTAAAACACCTAAACACACACTCTCTCTCTCTAACCTCTCTCTAAACCAAAACCCTAACCTCGGTTGCCGCCGCCATCTTTCTCGCGGATTACGTCATTCACGGCGTCATCATCTCTCACCACCACCACCATCTCGTAGATCTTTCATCCTCTTCCTTTTCATATAGGGCACGCGCCCCTAGGCCCTCGTCTGACCCTCTAAAACGCGTAAAAACCTCGCGTAAATCTAAGGTTTCATATTGTTTTTGTAGATCGGGTTTGATAAAGGTAAAAGGAGCCTTGTACCAACTCGTTTGAGTCTTGGTGAGCCATGTAAGAGACATTTTGTCTCGTGTACATGAGTTCCTTGGTAGGTATTGATGAAAACGGGTCTAAAACGTGTTTAAAACTAAAAACTTGTAAACTAGTGTGTTGTTATCGTGTGTGTGTCGTGTTCTTGTGGTTTTGCATTTTATCATTTTACGAGTTCTTGGTTGTAGCTAGTTGATGGGTTTTGATGTTTGATGGTGTTGGATGTTGTTTGGTTGTGCTTGGGAATTGAAAGAGCCATTTAGGAGTGTTTGGATGGAGTTGAGATAGTGGAATGAGCCATATGGACCACTAGGGTCCATATTGGTGGCATTAGGAATGTGAATGAGACCTTCATGGACCCGTGGGTTTGGGTTTGAGCCATTGTGGTAACATATTGGTTGTTGTTGTTGGACTTTGGATGAGACACGGGAGCCAAAGAGCTTCTAGAGCTTGTTTGTTTCACGTGGTCTTAATCAATGTGTCAAGACCATTAGGGTCGTGACATTGGTTACTGAGCATGTTTGGTACTTTGTTTGGATGGCGAGATTGATATGAGATTGTTTGGAGGTTGATTGGAGTTGTTTATTTTAGACTTAATAATATATGTCAACTTTATGCAACGTCGGTGTTATCGTGACTTTTAGTCTCAATTGACCCCGACAACGCCAGAACATGGACTTTAGTATTTATTGGACAATATGGCGTGTATAAGCCGAGAGTCATGACTCGTGCTTGTCAACTCGAAACGGATAATGAATCGAAACTTATATTGAAACTTAACGTAATATATATATATATATATATATATATATATATATATATATATATATATATATATATATATATATATATATATATATATATATATATATATATATCTAAACAAGTAAATAAAACTAGAAAATATAAATAATAAATGGTTTTTATACTAAACATTCGATAACAAGACTCGCCTTGTTATTCGACATTTTAAAAGAGAACTAACGTCTAAAAATGGAAATGTTTTGTAATTAATGAGTTCTTAAATGTTTCGAGGGCACGTTTACCAAAAAGTGTCATTTATGAGTATTTAATACCCATTAGGTGTTGTGCGTGGGTTACGGATGACCTAACATTAATAGCGTCAATCCATGTGGATAGCGGAATTATTAGGTTGACGAATCTAATAAGTGCTCGTTATGTGCGTAGGATAACGTTATTAATGGGTGAATTATCCTGATGAATCGTTAGGACGTGACTAGTTTTTGGGATAATAAGCGACATGAATAAATGGTTGAGTTTATCGAGTTGACGAATTCGATAAGATCTAACGATTTATTTTGAAACTTATTAAACTATAAAGCTTATCGCTTAGACATCTCATTGTGTCGTTATGAGTCGCATTGTGGTCAATTTAGTGCATTCATGGTGTCTTGTCGGGTCGATACCACACACACGATGATACCAAACGCTAGTAAGTAAATGGTGAAACGTGACAGTTTTAGAGATAAGAATTGGAATATATTCGGGGTAGATAACGTTGAAATTGGGAATATATATCAAGAATTTATTTATATTCATAGTTTGTGCCGAATCTGTAGTTGCTGGGCCGAGTTAGCTATTATCTGCGTTGCTAGTGATTGTTTGTGCTTTGCTTGATTGAGGTGAGTTCATAGCCCCACTTTTATCTCTGTTTTTAACTAAATTGGGGTGAGAAATCATGCTACACTTTTGGACCTTCTTAAACTCATTTGATTTGCTTATGTGTTGACTAGTTTAGATAGATATGTGGTAGATGTTGCCTTAGTCTAGGGTAGCAATCATTTGCTATGACACTGTTTCCTAGCTAAGAATAGATGTCTACTCCGACCTAGTTCAGGGTAACATTTGTTCTAGGCCTTGCTATGACTGTACTGGCTAGAGTCGCTTGGGGCCCTGCTGAGATCTTGTTTGTGTTGTTGTTGTGTGATTGGTATGTTTATTATGTATCTATCTTAGTCTCGCATACCAAATAAACTCTTACAGGTCGACTATTGAATTTGTACTTAAACCTATGAACTTACCAGCGTTAGTGACCTTTTAGCATGTTTTCTCGTGTAACTAAGTTGATGTGATAACATCAAATAGTCCCAATATTAAGTGTCAATTTCCGATAATGCTTGTAATTTATATCATTTATATGGATTTACGCTTGTTTTCCATTATTTTCCACTTTCGTGTAAATTACGAGCATTGGAGCTAAAGAGACGCTTGGAATTGGAGAATTATCAAAGATTTATCATAGTATGCTCACTTTGAAGAAGTTACGGCGTAACTCATCTCTCACATTACGCCGTAAAATTAAAGCGTGACTCGAAAATTATCAACTCATCAAGTATGATTACGGCGTAACTCTCCCAAAAGACTACGACGTAACTATATTAGGTCAAATGAGGTTCCGCTACACTGATAACTACGCCGTAACTCTTGCATAAACTACGGCGTAACCAAGAATTATTGAAGATACGGCGTAACCACTTCTAAGGTTACGCCGTAACCAGCAGATCTAGTGCAAATTACGAAGAAATAGAGGATTACGGCGTAACTATTCTATTAGTTACGCCGTAACCCAAATCTGGCCTATAAATACCCCACGATTTCCAGCATTTCAAAGCATCCCATTTCACACACCACAACCAAAGAACGTGGGAAGAAGCCAAAGGCAGGTCTAGAGGAGCATACGGAGCTGTCTCCAAGGGAGAAATCACTCCCCTACGATAAGCATTAGCATTTTATCTTTTCTTTACTTTCGATTCATGTATTTCGTAACATTGAATATTGAATTGATTTGTATGGTTAATATGAGCGGCTAAGCACCTCTTGGTGCTGGCCTAGTTATGATTCCTTAATTGTTTTGTTTGCGTTTATATTACTTCCGTATAATTATTTCTAAGTGTATGCATGCATAGTTTATTGGTAGCTACCCTTGTTTCGGTAGTTTTGAATGGCGGTAGAGGCTAGTTGCTTAGGAGATATGACCAACTGACCCTAAGTGAGTAGACTGAGACGGGAAGGGTAAGATATGACCAACTGACGACCCTTTCTACTTGTGCGATTTGACCAACTGATCACCTACCGTTTGGATGAACTTAAGAATTAGGGGTGAGTGTTTAAGTTGCTAACGCCCGGCACTCACTATTATAAGTCTAGCATGTAGCGGTACTTAATGACTTGGCTTAGGGACCGGAAACAAGTGGACTTATGAGGGACACCGACTTCTCTAGTGGTGGCATCTTTGCTTGATAGGTTAGGCGAATTGACCAAATGTTGTCCTCTCGACTTTGACCCCACCAAGTAATTGGAAGTAATTAGACGTAGACATTACTAGCTAGGATGAATAACTAGGTTAGCACCACTCTCCTCTATTGATTACAACCTTTGCCTTTATTTGCTTTTATCTGCTAGTTAATTAATTAATTCCTTATCGAAATCATATTAAAATCTGTGACACCTAGACTTAGTAATAATCCAACACACATAGCTCTTGGGACGACCTCGGTTTTACCAAATACTACACTACACACGACCGGGTACACCGCCCGTTAGTGCATTAGGGTAGACCATAGGTATAACGAGACATTATAAATATTAAAACCCAGTCAAGAAACTCGCATCAAGTTTTTGGCGCCGCTGCGGGAGTTATATTAGGATTGCTATTAAGTCTTTCATTTTGTTTTGTTTTAAAATTTCTCAAATTCTCACGATCACTATTCAAGTTTTCGGTACCATGGAAGTTGTTAACATTGATGACCTCACTCTTGAGGAATATTTGGCGTTGACAAGAGCGTAACAAGGGCCGGGTCTCGTAAGACCGGCAATTGGAGTGATGTCCGCTTCAAATTAAAGACCAATTTATGAGGGAGCTTCGTGTTAACCCTTTTTCGGAAAAGGGACGAGGATGCATATGAGCACGTTGAAAATGTCCTATACATCGCAAGCCTTTTCAACATTCCGGTGTGTCTCATGATGTTATATGCTAAGGGTATTCCCCATGACTCTTACTTGGGCCGCCAAGATGGATTGAAAGATTGCCCACCGGCGCTTAATACTTGGGCTCTACTAAAGAAGCACTTCATTCGAGGTATTGTCCTCCGTCAAGATTTCTAACCACTTTTGAGATCCATAATTTCAAGCAAGAAGACGATGAAACGTTGTATCAAGCACGGGATAGATACAACGATCTCCTTTACAAATGTCCTACACATGATCCGAACAACCAAAGAAAAGGTCAACATCTTCTACAAAGGAATCAACGTGACTACAAGATGATGTTTGGACTATCAAGGACCAATCCCGAACATGACTCCTACTCTAGCGATTGAAGCCATTCAAAAAATGGCCGATCATTAGGAAACAAAAGAAACCAAGGCGGAAGTTTTGACGGAATTGCAGCCATCGCTAGCAAAATTGAAAATCTAAGTCGAGATATGCTAAAAGTCAGAGAAACCGTTCATGCCATCCAAGTGGGTTGTGAAAGCTGTGGGGGAGGACATCTCACCAAGAATTGTCCTCACGTTAACGAAGAAAATATAATTGAAGAAGCCAAATATGGAGAAAATCGACCGTTTTACGGAGATAATCGAAATAGTAATGGGTATCGTGGAAATTACAACCGTGGGCCTTATGGAGAAAGAAAGCCCAACCTTGAAGAGACAATAAACAAATTCCTAGAAAATTCAGCCCAAAGACAAAAGGAACAAGATGAGTGGCTAAAAGAATTCCAGGAAAACACTGACAGAAGTCTTTCCAATCACGACACAACCCTAAAAAACCTTGAATCCATGGTGGAAAAGCTTAGTGAGAAAGTAAGGATGAATAACACTAAACCGGAAGGATCAAAACCCACAATGGAATGTAAAGTGATTTTTGCTGATAATGACTCGAAGATACAGGCTAATTCTCACACTGAAGATACGGATTCTGGTGAAGATTCCGTCGACAGATCGGAGTTACGCCGTAACCTGTCTGAGGAGTTACGGCGTAACTATGTTTTTGACAGCGATCGTGGGTTATGAAAGATATTGATAAGGACGATTCAAGCGAGTTACGCCGTAACCAAACATCCCAGTTACGGCGTAACTGGGATACGTGGGCAGACGAATTTCTCGAAGTGGACGAATCAGGAACACAGGTAATTAACGGATGGTCCCACGACATTAATTTATGCCCTCTGTCCCCATCTAAAAAGAAATATCACGGTGTAAAAAGATACCCGTAGCTAAGGGGATTGGTATGATCTATGGGCCTCGTGTGACCCGAGAAATGAAATTTGCGATGGAGGAAGCGATAAGGATAGGGTCAAAAATAACAAATTCATGTGGGCCGCATATACTGATGAAGAAAGATTGGAAAAACTCTCCTTCGAGGAAAAAGAGGAACCGCCTATCACACACTAGTGTACTCTGATAATCATAACTGACGATGAATCCACACGAGCATGGCCTACGTGCGACACTTTCCGCGAGTATTGCAACGGTGGTGATAGTTTAAAAGAAGAAGAATGGACGTGCCTTCACGAGCTTGAAAGACATAATATCAAATTCGGAGATTTAACATTTGATGATTGGTACGCGATACAATTCGGGAATGCTAAAATTAACCCGAATCTTCTTAAAAAGCTCAAGATTGACTACGAGGATCATAATCAGAAAAAGGAATTGGTTAATAATGACATCTACTGCATGGAAGATCCTTTAAGCGGAAGTGATAACAATGAAACCCGAAGTCATTGGTGTGAAAAGATAAAATCTCCTGGGGAAGTCTTCTGGGCATCATGCAACCCTTATGACGATAAATGTAACGGGGGAAGCAGCTTAATGAGAATGGGAGAGGATGAATTCTTTTGGACCTCAACCAACGATAAGGAAAGGACAAGTTTGCCTTGGTTAGACAACTTGGGATTTGACAATTGGGTGAAGATCAAGTATGGACAAGTAGACACGTTAACAAAGGAAAAGATTTGGAAAGAATACATGAGTAAAGAAAATTCAAATGACGAGAGTCCTAATAACTCGAGTGAAATAACGATTGAGGATGACAAAGAGTTGATAAGGAATGAGAAGGAAGAATGCAAACATATACTGGTGGAGAATTTGCTCGATGAGGAATGGTTTAAAGCTACCAAGTCTGACGACGATGACATTGAGGGGATTTTAGATTATCTTGAGTTGCAAAGAAATGAGGAATTTACTGACCCCGATGATGAATCATATGAGCAAAGGAGGTGCAAACTCCTTGGGATTCCATATAAGAGGCTACCACCGATTATACCCGAAAAATATGAGTTCACTTGATATCATTTAGGATCGGAGGAAACATTTTGCAAAATTCGAAAGATCGAGACTAAAGAATACCTCCGCACTGCCACAAATGTCGCTTGGGTCAGGCATAACTTGATGAAGGACATGGAAGAGGTTGGCCAAGTCCAAAGGCAACCATAAAGCCCCGAGGCTCTGAGTCTAACTTAAAGACTCGTAAATAAAGAAAAGTGCTCTTTCGGGAGGTAACCCGAATTATCCCTTTCTTTTGTTTTATTTCCATTTCGTTGGGTTTTGTGTTTTAACCATTTTTGCGGGAAACAAGGAGTGATTGCTTGCTGCAAGATGTCGATCGACCATAGTTACGGCAGTAACTCATCTCGATGGTTACGCCAGAACCAACCCCTTGCAGTAAATTTCGGATGCATTACCAATTACGGCGTAATTCCATCTCGTGGTTACGCCGTAGCTACACTTTTGCAACAGATGCGGTTTTGCCTAGTTACGGCGTAACTCCTTCTAAGAGTTACGACGTAACTATCCTCTGCTTTACTTCTTTCATTTTAAAACACAATAACCTTGTATTAGTATTTTAAATGAACTTTGTGGGTGTGTTCCTCAGAACCCTCACGAGACTTCACTCGTCCACTTGGGACACCAAGTGGTTTAAAAGGCTTGTTGCATATGCTAAATGCAACCGTGATTCCTACGAAAGTGAGTTAGGTTTGTTTTTCATTTTCATTTTTTCTTTTTAGAATTATGCTTGTCGGTAGTGTGATTTCGTGGATTGAAGTTTGCTCATGGATGCTTATACAAAGGCACGCCTCTTTTCGTGGGCCTTCTTTCTTTTGGAGCAAATTTCGTGGAAGTTCTCGCCTAATTCTACTTTTCTCTTCACCTTTATTTAACGCTTAGTACAAAAGGGACTTTGTACAATTCAAGTGGGGGGACGGAGTAGAATTATCTCTTGAACTTTATTTTGCCCTCGTTTTTCTAGTTTATTTTGAAAAATTATGCCATTTTTAAAATTTTGACATGTTTTTCTTAACCTAACTAGATTAGACCTTAGCCGAGCACATACAACCCTTGATATTATATGGTGAGATTAGCCTTATCCGCTTCCAATATTTTACCCCAAATCCACCAAATTATGAGTGTGCCGGTAGCTTGTAAACTTTAGAACTTGGCCTTTGCATCATTTCGAGACCATAGACGAGGTATGTTGAGTTAGCTCGATGTATTTGGACTTTTCAGTTTTAGAAGGCAATATTATAGGATTATCACCCAAATAGCCTACCATTGTGTGTCTATCGATTAGTCACCTCGACTTCTCGACCCCATGTGAAACCCTTTTGTTGCACTCACCTTTAGTGCAAGATACCCTAGATACACCCATCCGAGCCATTCCTTTCATTTTGTTAACCCAATATATTGTTTTGATACACCTATACACCTTAGCCTACCCTGTAGTCTTTATTTATGATTGGGAAGTCATCATTTGCCTAAGTTAAAGGTTCAAGTGGAAAGGTTCGAAAATCACGCTTTCGTCGACGACATATTCTTAAAGATCATTGAAGACCCCCCGAATCCCCATTGTTCATCTCAAGTGGGGGGATATTATGTTTAGTTGTTATTGTTATGTTGAAAAAAATTGATGATTCGAAAAAAAAAATATTGTTATGTTATTTAGTTATTGTAAAGTGCGATGTTATAAGCACTATGTTATGAGCTTTATATAGATTTAGTATCGAGGAGGCCACCTCGGTCACATTCAAAGATTGGAGTTGGTAATTATGCCAACAGTTGGAGAAAAGGTAGTGTGCCCATCATGACGTCCTCTAATGACACATCTACCTAGTATTTCATGATCCGGTTTCTTGACTTCAAAGCTTGAACTTTGGGCGGACGGTAAGTGGTGATGACTTGGTTATAGATTTAGACTACCTGCTTGATTTTTATTTTACACCATTTATATATCCCATGTCTTATCCTACCCTTTAGTCATGAAGCGTGTCTAGGTGATGCAACGAGCAATCTTTGGTGTCTTGGCCATGGATTTGGTCATGTATCATTGATTTTGTCCACTTCGCCGTGACATGTTAGTAATGACGAGTCACCCTTAACCTTTGTCGTGTCTACCCATATTTCCTTCAAAATTGTTTAGCCCTTAACTCTAGTGGTGGAGATTTGTGTAACCGCCAAGCTTATGATAGAATACATGCTATGACTGTGCGATTGAGTGATCACCCCGAAATTGACACTTAGAATAGTTGAGAGATTTGAGTGTTTCGTTCCCATTTCGTGAGGTGTTCGGCTTTGTTTTATTCTAGCATAAGGGATTTGTAAACTTATATTTTCCAGGTTATGGGAGATATCTTTTAGGAATCTTTCTAATAAGGTCTACTTGAGGGCAAGTAGAGTTCAAGTGGGGGATATTTGATAACATCAAATAATCCCGAATATTAAGTGTCAATTTCCCCCGATAATGCTTGTAATTTATATCATTTATATGGATTTACGCTTGTTTTCCATTATATTCCACTTTCAGGTAAATTACGAGCATTGGAGCTAAAGAGACGCAGAATTGGAGAATTATCAAAGATTTATCAGAGTATGCTCACTTTGAAGAAGTTACGGCGTAACTCATCTCTCACATTACGCAGTAACTAAAGCGTGACTCAGAAAGCCAACTCATCAGAGGATTACGGCGTAACTCTCCCAAAAGACTACGACGTAACTATATTAGGTCAAATGAGGTTCCACGCCGCTGATAACTACGCCGTAACTCTTGCATAAACTCCGGCGTAACCAAGAATTATTGAAGATACGGCGTAACTACTTCTAAGGTTACGCCGTAACCAGCAGATCTAGTGCAAATTACGAAGAAATAGAGGATTACGGCGTAACTATTCTATTAGTTACGCCAGTAACCCGATCCGCCTATAAATACCCCACGATTTCCAAAGATTTCAAAGCATCCCATTTCACACACCACAACCAAAGAACGTGGGAAGAAGCCAAAGGCAGGTCTAGAGGAGCATACGGAGCTATCTCCAAGGAGAAATCACTCCCTACGATAAGCATTAGCATTTTATCTTTTCTTTACTTTCGATTCATGTATTTCGTAACATTGAATATTGAATTGATTTGTATGGTTAATATGAGCGGCTAAGCACCTCTTGGTGCTGGCCTAGTTATGATTCCTTAATTGTTTTGTTTGCGTTTATATTACTTCCGTATAATTATTTCTAAGTGTATGCATGCATAGTTTATTGGTAGCTACCCTTGTTTCGGTAGTTTTGAATGGCGGTAGAGGCTAGTTGCTTAGGAGATATGACCAACTGACCCTAAGTGAGTAGACTGAGACGGGAAGGGTAAGATATGACCAACTAACGACCCTTTCTACTTGTGCGATTTGACCAACTGATCACCTACCGTTTGGATGAACTTAAGAATTAGGGGTGAGTGTTTAAGTTGCTAACGCCCGGGCACTCACTATTATAAGTCTAGCATGTAGCGGTACTTAATGACTCGGCTTAGGGACCGTGAACAACTGGACTTATGAGGGACACCGACTTCTCCAAGGGTGGCATCTTTGCCGATAGGTTAGGCGAATTGACCAAATGTTGTCCTCTCGACTTTGACCCCACCAAGTAATTGGAAGTAATTAGACGTAGACATTACTAGCTAGGATGAATAACTAGGTTAGCACCACTCTCCTTTATTGATCACAACCTTTGCCTTTATCTGCTTTAGTAGTTAATTAATTAATTCCTTATCGAAATCATATTAAAATCTGTGACACCTAGACTTAGTAATAATCCAACACACATAGCTCTTGGGACGACCTCGGTTTTACCGAATACTACACTACACACGATCGGGTACAAACACCGTTAGTGCATTAGGGTAGACCATAGGTATAACGAGACAATATAAATATTAAAACCATCGGTCAAGAAACCAATTGTTGTAATAAATCATTAGTTGTAATAGTTTATTAGGATGGGTAAAATCACAACCCATGGAGCATATCCGTAACACATGGTATTGACCCATATCCATTTGACTAGATGCATTGCATCTACTAGATACATTGCATCTACTAGATACATTGTATCTAGTGAAATACCCATGGACCAACCCATGACCCATGACCCATAACCAAAAAACCCATGGGCAAAGAGGAGTGTCCCACGGATTCCTGACATTACACTAGATGGATCCCTCAAGGGAGGGATCCGTGGGATCCATGGAACAGTGGCAAGATTTTGCCTATAAATAGAGAGTCATTTCTTCATTTCTATTCACCCCTCTTCTTACTAACTCTCTCATATACTCTTACTCTCTTCTAACAAAAGATCACTTGATCTAGAGAGTTGTTCTTCTTTCTTCTATTGTGATTCTCATATAGGTCCTTCTCTAAGGCGAGATCACGAGCTTACTTCAAGTCATCCAAGCAAGGGGTCCTTGATTGATTTGTTCCTCCACAAGATTTCTGTAGCAAAGATCTTGTACTTGATATTTCATATAGTTGTTGTGTAATAGTTGTGTTGGTTTTGTCCTCCGTGTTACGGACTCGGTATTTAGCTTTGTCCCGGAAAAAGGTGTAAACAACGTTGTGAAGGCTTCTCCGCCAAGTTGAAGGAGTTTGTTGACATAGTGCTTGAACTCTCGAGTAGGTGACTCGGGGAGTGGAGTAGGGCAAGGAAGGTGTCCTTTTAGCCGAACCACTATAAATCGGTTGTGTCATTTCTATCCCCTGCTTTACTTTATTTACTTTCATTACTCTTAGATTTATATTTTATCGTCATCCATATGATCTCACATAACATCGAATCTAAAGTTTTTATAAACTAACTTAAAATCAGCAAAACTATTCAATCCCCCTCTAGTTTTCCACAATTGGCATCAAGAGCTAAGTTTATAAAAGTTTTAAAGTAAACCGTATTTTAAAAACTTTTCGATCACTATGGGTTCTGAAAATTACAAGGAAGGGCAATCTATGCAACGACCTCCACTACTTGAAACTAATGGTTTTATATATTGGAAAATAGATTCAAACGTATGTGAAGTCTAAAGATATTGATCTTTGGTACATCATTGTTGAAGGCGATTTTGAAGCCACCTCAAAAGATGAAAATGGAATTTTAGTTAACATACCTCATGATAAACTCACTGATGAAATTAAGAAAAAGCTTTCCAAAAATAGTGAAGCTAAAATTGTTTTGTATAATGCTTTACCCAAAAAGGAATTCGAAAGAATCTCCATGCTCAAAACCTCTAAAGAAATTTGGAATTATTTAGTTGTAACTCATCAAGGTAATCAACAAGTGAAAAACAATAAAATAGACTTATTTGTTCAACAATATGAACAATTTTCAATATCGGATGAGGAAACTATAGATCATTCTTTGCTAACTTTAATACTATAATTACATCTTTAGAAGCACTTGATGAATCTTTCTCTAGCCGTAACCATGTTAGGGAATATCTAAGGGCGCTTCTATCCAAGTGGAGATCTAAGGTGACAACAATCGAAGAGTTAAAAGATTTGAGAATCCTCACGCTCGATGAACTCATAGGCAACTTAAAGGTCTATGAGCTTGTCCTTGCTAAAGATTCTGATGCCTCAAAAGTGAAAGAGAAGCATAAATCTATTTCCCTCAAAGCCAAGAAGGTCTCAAGCGATGAAGAGAACTCCTCTTCGATAGTGATGACGAGGAGTATGCCATGGGGTAGGGACTTCAAAAGTTCTTTAGAAGAAAGGGAAGATACATCAAACAACCGTATGACAACAAGAAAGGATTCCGTAAAGCAAAGAGGACGAGAAGCCAAGGATGATCGTGCTTGCTTTAAATGTGGGTCCCAAACCACTTTATTTGTAAGTGTCCCAAACACGATGATCAAAAGGCATTCGTGAGTGGTTCGTGGAATGAATGAGCGAGGAGGAGGACGAAGAAATTTGTCTCATGGCAAATGACGAAGTGTGTCACTTAATACTATAGTAGCTCATCATTAGATGATGACTCATTGCATAATGAATATGATAAACTTTGAAAAATTAGTTTTAAAGTAATCAACAAAAACATGTTTTTGAAAAATCAAAACCAACGTTTAGATAAGGAAGTCATAGAGTTAAGGGCAAAATTGAAACGTCTAGAAAAGGGCAAAATAGCAAGTGGTGAATGTGAACTTTGCGTTCAACTTCAAACACTAGTTGATCAACTAGACTCTAAGATTGCTAGAATGAGTACTAATACTCTAGATATGATATTAGATAGTGTTAAAGCAGAAACAACCAAAAGGTTTAGGTATTCAAGAACTTGATGCGTCAACTAGTGAAAACAAAGAAACACAATTCGTTAAAGCAATAGAAAAACAAGCCATGTTGTGGCGGATCCCACGGATCCCGAAAAAGGGAACCGGCTAGTGTACAACCAGGGATCCGTGGGTTTGCTGAAGCAAACAGTGGTAATAACATACCTTCCTCTTCTAGAACTGATTTTGTTATTGTTAATAAGAAGAAACCAACTCATGTTACCATTAGACAACCACCCCCAATAATGTTTACCCGAGAAGTAACCATCAAATGGGATGGAATCCAAATATGCAAAATGGTTTTCCATTTCAAAACTTTGCACCATGGAATGCATATTGACCTTACCCATACATGTCTAACATGAATGGAATGTTTAACACTAATGGACCCATGAACAAAAGGGGACCAAAATTTTGAGTTAATTGTTTTCTTAGGTGTGCTTAAAGGTTGACCTAGATCCGGATGAGTGGATCAAGGATAGCGGGTGCACGAGGCACGTGACCGCAATAAAGATCTATTCTCCACATATGAATCCTTTAATGGAGGAAATGTGGTATTTGGAAATAGTAAAGCAAAATCATCGGTAAAGGTACGATTTCTAACAAATCTCTAACCATTAACGATGTGTGTCACGAGAAAACCTAGACTTTAACCTCTTAAGTATAGGACAAATATGTGATAAAAAGTGCAACGACTTTTAACTAAACCGTAGTAAGATATTAAAACCGGCATAACCATAGGAAGAGGAATTAGGAAACATGGAGTCTATGTCATTAAAATTGGTAATGAACCTAAAGACAAACTTTGTCTTACTTCTATGGATGATACTTGACCTTATGGCATCAAGATTGGGTCATGCCAATATGCGACTTCTTCAATCGCTATCATCCAAAGATCTAGTAAGAGATCTACCTAAACTAAAATATGAACATCACTTTTGTGATGCTTGTAATGTAGGAAAACAAGTCCATTCTAGTCACAAAGCTAAAAACATGGTGTCTACAACTAAGTGTCTAGAATTACTACACATGGATTTATTTGGTCCATCCGCTATCCAAAGTTATGGAGGCAACTACTACACTTTGGTTATAGTGGATGATTACTCTAGGTACACATGAACTAAACTTTTAAAGAACAAAACTGAAAAGTTCAATTACTTTGAAATATTAAGTAAGAAAATCCAAAGACAACTAGGAAGTCCTATAGTGTCTATTAGAACGGATCATGGTAGGAATTCGATAATAAAGTGCAATTTGGAGCCTTTGTGACGCTAATGGTATTACTCTCAACTTCTCGCTCTCGCACTCTACAATCGAATGGGGTAGTTGAAAGAAAGAATAGAATCCTACAAGAAATGAGTTGCACCATGCTAAATGAGCAATCCATACCTCAAAAGTTTTGGTGCAATGTCGCTGATACCTCAACATACATACTTAATCGAGTCTTAATTAGACCAATTTTAGGTAAAACTCCATACGAGTTACTTCGAGGCAAAAAGCCTACGTTAGATCACTTTAGAGTCTTTGGTATCAAATGTTTCCTACTTAACACTAAAGATTACCTTACAAAATTTGATTCAAAATCAACCAAAGGTATCTTTTAGGTTACTCTTCTAATAGCAAAGCTTATTCATATTAAATTGTAACACCCCAAAACCGAGGGCGCCACTCAATTGGCATCATAACACATGTAATAAAGAACGGATAATAAAACCCGCTTAAGCACTTTTATTAATGAAATAATAAAGTTTACAAGAGTTAATTTGTTATGGAAATATGGCCCATTAATAAAAAGGTGGTCCCAAATACTACAGTTTAGCCTATGACCATGCCATGCCAAGCCACGCTTTGATATCGTTATACTTCAAAATCAAATACCGAGAAAACATGCTAAAAGGTCACTATAAAGTCATGAGCTCATAAGTTTATAGCAAAGCATTTATGTCACACCCCAAATTACTGCTTTTGCGGCGGAATGGAATTCTCGGGATTGATCGTCATAGCATCACGATAGATATATTGAACGACCTAAAGTGTCGTTTGAAAAGAACATCGCTTGATATAATAAAACATTCGAGTTTACAAAAGATAGGTCCCAAATGAAATTAGACATGTGCGGAAATAAGTTTGTTACAATCCAAACGATGTTTTAAAGTGCATAAAACCCAAGTGAGACGCGTGCCTCCGCGACTCTATGATATGTCCACATGCATGCCATGAAGTGAATGCCTTATATACCTGAAAATACATTGCTAAAAGTGTCAACACAATGGTTGAGTGAGTTCATAGAGTTTATGAAAATGTTTTATACGACCAACGCAAGTATAAGTTATGTACGACAAATATGTCACAAAAATGGTACAATTGCTTAAGTACATGACACCAAGCTAGACTGCTTCTCGATGTTCGCCTCAACAGTGTGTTTGCCAAACAACTCAATGATGATAAAAATGAAATGCATCCGTTGACCACTGGGACCACCAACATGGATGGAGGAGTCACCTCAATAGATCTATCCACTCACCCTCGCTTCTTCCGAAATTAACGGTTCATGATTATGAAATGGGGACATTCAATTGGCAATGAGGTAACTTAAGCAATGTAAATGAATTTGAATATACTTGGGCCCGTATAAAAAAAATGATGTGCAATGTATTCTCCCGTAGGTTTGAAATAATGTATAAACTTGAATAAATCGGGCTATGAAAACTCACTTGGTGAAATGATGCGAAGACAAAAGTGAGTACATCGAAATGTAGCGTGAATCTCTAACCACGACCTATTATGAATGATATGATATATAATAAGTTATGATGTAATGTTATGCATGCAATTCAGATGATATCTATACCACTTGTGAATTTTTGAAAATAACACTTATCGTCGAAAAATAATCTTATAACGCCTTGACAATTTATAAATTACTTTACAAGTATTTACGTTGAAATGATATCCTCGATAGTTATTTAGTGATTTATTATGAAATTATAACTTTCGTCAGAAAATAATGTCATTTGACAATTTCATGAAAGTGACTAAACGGCCTCGAAAAGCTAGTCGTAAAATGGTGAATATTGAGTGTTAGGAAACAAACTCAACGGTTTTGGAAAGATTGTATCATTATCTCAAAGTTTTAGCATTTAAGTTTTTATCATAGAGGTCTCGAACATGGAGAAAAACATACCTAAAGTAGGGTACTTGTACCAAAAATATTGTTTAAGGGTGGTTTTTGGCAAAGTTTGAGTGACCGTATTTTATTCGTTACAACTCCGTTTGACGAACGGTTGAACATTTTGGAAAATAGACTAGGCGAACTTACTTTTACTAGAAGACATCATTTTATAAAAGTAATACATCAATATTAAAACGACCCTCAACATGGTCATTCGCGTCGTAATGTTTGTCTATTAGAAAATATATTAGTTATGCTTATATAAAATAGTTACGGCAACCTTGTTTAAACGCTGTAATTTAATCGTTACAAGTCCGCTTTCACGCTTTATATGTCCTTAGCTTCGTGTTAAAGTATACTAATATATTTTTGATAAGTCGACACATTTAATAATGCTTAAGACTCATTTTTACTCGTAAAAGTTGAGACAACATGCTGAATTTTCGAAAATATAGTTTTCGTCGTTAAACTTGAAAATAGCATAACTTCTTCGTTATAACTCCATTTTAACCCATTCAAGCGCCACGCTGCTTTTAACGATATTTTCTAAATATCTAGGCCAAAATTTTTACCAACTGTCGAAATTTCCGAATTCACGAAATGATCGCACCCTTATATATAGTTGTCGAAATGGATTTTCTCACGTAAAACTTATTCTAACCACTTCAAACCAACGCTAAAGCTATTCTAAACCTACCATACACCTTCTTAGGGTGTCATGGTTCCTAGACATCATCAAAATGATATTTTTCAAGGAATAATAATAGGATGCTATATATTCATTTATAGCACTTAAAAACAATTAAAGTGGTATAGATAACCATATAACTTGCATGTTTTTCTCAAGCATGATAAAATGACCATAATATGAATATGAAAGATGAAAATGATCATGAAATGCTTACTAGTTAATTGATGAGGTTTAAAGAACAAGGGTTTATCCTAAATACCCTAGGTTTTATTTCAAAACCTTGCTTAAGAGTATGCTAGTGTTGTGAAATTACTTGTCTTAAAAAAAATTATGAACTTCTTGTGCTTCTTCTTCCTTGGCCGGTTGATAGAGTGAAAAGGATGAGAGTATATTTCTTTCTTACACTTTGATATTATGTATGTATGTGTAGTAGTTAATATAAAATAATGTAAGTATTATGTATACTTAGATATTTAGTACTCAATATGGTTGAGTCATCCTCTTGTGGTCGACATAAATAATAAAAAAAAAACTAGATGTATTTTAAGTAGCTAAGTACATATGTGTAGAAGTAAAAGTGTAGTTATTTAAGGATAATTAGTAACTTGTGTACATATTTGAGCTTTTAGGGTAGCGTTAGATAAAAATAAATTTTAACGGATCAAAATAAAATATATTGAAGTCATAAAAATTATAAAAATACATTTCTTACAAAAAATGAGTGAAATAATAATTATCGAGTAGTATTTACGAAAACCGTTGTAATTATATAAATATAACAATTTATATACCAAATAAATTTAAAACACCGGGTATGTTGGAATCACTCCTAAACCTTAATCAAGTGTTAGTGATTCATATGTAATAGTTAGCTTAATTATGGCCTTTATGTTAGTTTTAGCTTAAGCTTATTTAGAAGGCCCATAAGCTTAGGCCCATGTCCATACATACATAATATCAAAGTGTAAGAAAGAAAAATACTCTCTCATCCTTTTCACTCTATCAACCGGCCAAGGAAGAAGAAGCACAAGAAGTTCATAATTTTTTTTAAGACAAGTAATTTCACAACACTAGCATACTCTTAAGCAAGGTTTTGAAATAAAAACCTAGGGTATTTAGGATAAACCCTTGTTCTTTAAACCTCATCAATTAACTAGTAAGCATTGTTGAGCCGCTTGCCCAAACAGGGTAAAGATAATCAACAACCTGCTCAAATGAGAAACAAACAACAAGGTCGTGCAGTATATGATACCACTTGGTGGTTACCGGATATCACTTGAATCGTGTGATCACTTTCCAAAGTAAACTATTCGACCCTAATTCCTCGGGTATCACGAATATCTACTGGGATAAGACCAAATGCGCTTAGAAAATTAGGCACAATTCTATAACCCTTTCGCTAATAAGTATTTATCGTTTTAGGTGTTCATGCATAAAATGATCTCCTATTTATAGGAAATACTGGCTAGTCAATAGAATTATGAGTATTAATCGCCCATTAATAGCCTCTAATTATCCCCATTATAGCCGTTAGTGGTTACATGACCAATTAATCATGGTCATAATGCGCTTATAACCGCCACTTGAATAGGTCAAAGCATTTACAAGCGTTACTTAACACTAGCAAAGACATTCATACAACTAGCAAGACTTTCATAGTGCTATCGCTGGTTACACCGCTTGAAAGGAAACACCACCGCTTCAAGTAAACACTACTTGGTGAAACACCACTGGAAACATCGATCCAAAGGAAGCATCGCCCGGGAAACACCGATAATCGATGGTAACCACAACAAGATTTCACCAAGCACTTTCAATACAAACCACTATTAGAGTCGGGTGTTCATGGACCTTATGGGTGTACACTCTGCACTCCCAACCCATTACAAGGTGTGAACTAATCCCACAAGTGCACTAAATTTTCCAACAATCCTCCCAAATTTAGTTCACTTCCTTTGCATGAAAAACAAACATTAAGCAAAACATGCATAAATGAAAATGTCCCGAGGATTGAATTTCCATCTTAGTAAATTACACGCTCAAATATTCGAGAATCGTGGTGTTCTAAGAATTGAACCCTTCAACCCATTTGAATACCAAGATAAAATACACACAAGTTTTCAAACACTTATCGCCTCCCGACACTATACAAGCCATGTGTCCATATCCAAATTCATAAATGTTGTAAAGCTAAAAGTCCAAAGCTTCAAGCGGCAAAACTTCAACATTTACATAGGTGGTTCCTCTTATTCATGCTCCCGCCAAGCACTTTGTCAAAGAAATATAACCATTAAGAAGTAAAGACTTCATCCTCCTTTCAAAGAGTTCGAGCACAACCTTAGGATGTAAATAAAACATGTGCTCCACCACATGAATGTTCACTTTCCACATTGAACTCGGCTCCCAAGTTTCCTTAGGAGGGAGTTGGGTGTCCTAGCATTCAAAGGACTAAGTTGGACTTAAACCCATCCCTTTAGCGCACTTTATAACCAAGTCTCTAGCCGACTCTTCGCCAAGTAATCGCCTAAGTTCATGAGATCTCACAAACTCTATAGATACCACCCCATTCATGATAAGCTCACGAATCATGCTATGTCCGATACCTAAGTGTCTAGACTTACCATTGTACATCCGCTATAAGCCTTAGCGCTGTAGCCGCACTATCACACCGGATAGAAATAGGTGCTATAGGTTTAGCCACAATGGAATCTCAAGAAGCAAGTTTTCAACCATTCAACTTTTACCGGAATTGCTAGAGCCACAAATTGATTCCATTGTTGAACTGGTGATGCAAGTTTGTTTCTTGGATGCCCAAGAAATTGCACCTCCACCAAGTAGGAATACCCACCACCGGTAGACTAATTGTCTTCGTTATTCGATCCAACTTGCATCGCAGTAACCTTCCAACAACGATGGGTAACCATGTATGAGAGACTATAATACATAGTTCTCTTCAAATACTTCAAGATTCCCTCAAGCGCTTGCGCTGATGAGCACTAGATTGCTAGTATACCGCTCAATTTTCCCACCGCAAAACCAATATCGTGCCTTGTACAAGTCATGGCATACATCGTGCACCCAATTACCCTAGAGTACTCAAGTTGAGATACGGCCTGCCATGATTAGGCATCGACTTCTCACAAGTATCCATAGGTGTACTCCCGGAGATAGAAATTCTTTTACTTTCATGTTTAATCCTTATACCAAGGATAACATCGCCTCCCCATGTCCTTCATGGAGAACCTTGATGACAAAAATTCCTTTGTCGTCAACTGATTTTGGTCACAAAGATCAACATGTCATCAACATATAGACAAATGATGACTCCTTTACCGATTCATCAAATTTGCTATATACACATTTGTCACCGTTAAGAACATAACCACCGGACAAAACCACTTCATCAAATTTTGATGCCATTGCTTAGGTGCCCGCTTAAGTCCATAAAGAGACTTAATCGCCACACACCTTGTTTTCATAGCCGAGCAAGATGAAGCCCCGAGGTTGGTTCATATAAACCTCCTCTTCCAATTCACCATTCAAGAAAGCTGTTTTCACATCCATCCGATGAATCACCGATTGTGAATAGATGCCAAAGCAATCGCCAGCCTTATGGTATCGAGCACGCGCCACGTGGGCATAAGTATCAAAATAGTCTATTCCCGACTTTTGTTTAAAGCCCCAGAATGACTAGTCTAGCCTTGAACTTTTCAATAGTTCCATCTACCTTCATTTTCCTTTTGAAAATCCATTTGCAACCCAAAGGTTTGCAACTGGTGGTAGATCAACCAACACCCAAGTGTTGTTGCCCATGATGGAATCCATCTCATCATTGATTGCTTTTTCCGTAAGGCAATGTCCGGGACTTCATTGCTTCTTCAAATGTCTTGGGATCATCCTCAACAATGAAGCAATAGGAGTATTGGTCCGAGACCTCATCCTCGGTACCTTCAACTAAGTATAGTTGAAACTCAGTCCAAATGACTTTGAGTCCTAACCCTTTGCTTTTTCTAAGCACGTGTTCAGTTGTTGAACCACAACCTCATCGTGGACCACCGATGGTTCATCATCGTGGACCTCGATACACCAAAGGTCATGAGTTCCATTAGGAATCCTCTAACTTGGTCTAGGGACCGATGAGAATCTATTCTCATCAAAGTCCGAATCCCTTGATTCAATTATTGAGTTAATCGAAACATGTTCATTAGGTTCAATAACATAGAACCTAAAAGCCTTGAATGCTCAAGATATCCAACAAAGATGCGATCAATGCCTCTTTCACCCAAAGTTTTCAACTTTGGACTGTGAGTCTTACAACAAATTTCTACAACCCCAAACCTTGAGATAGTTCAGTTGGGTTTCCTTTTAGTCCGTAGTTCATAAGGGTAACTTTGTTCCTTTGTTGGGAACCCTATTTAATAAATAGCAGTCATTAACATAGCTTCACCCTGTAACCCTTGACTCGATCTGAATAGGACAACATGGAATTAACTATCTCCTTCAAGACCTGTTTTTCCTTTCGAAATACCATTTTGCCGAGGAGTATAATGGGCGGTCGTTTCATGAATTATACCAACAGATCAAAAATACTGAGTATCCATGTACTCACCTCCCCTATCGGTCCTTAATCTTTTGATCGTGGACCCAAGTTGTAATTCAACTTCGCTTTAAACACTTTGAATTTATCTAATGCTTCATCCTTGGTATGTAAAAGATAGACATAACAAAATCTAGAAGCATCATCAATAAATGTCACAAAGTACTTCTTATTTCCCAAAGAAGGAGTGGCATGCAAATCACACGTGTCACGTGTATCGCCTCTAGGAGCTCGGTCTCACGACTAACACCCCGAAAGGGTTTCTTGGTTATCTTGGTCAACATGCAAGTTTTACACTTTTCGTTGTCCATGTCAAACGGGATTAAACCATCCCTAGACATATCTTGCATTCTCTTATAATGTACATGACCAAGTCTAGCATTCCAAAGGGTAGAGTCGGGCCCGTCATATGAGGTCACAAAAGTGAAATAACACTATCGGTGGTAACATTAAGCCCGAACATTTGATTACATAAATAACCAAAACCAATAAAACACCATGCTTAGAAAGCACAAATTTATCGACTCAATAACTTGTTTATATCCATGATTATTCAAAACACTACTTGAAACTAAGTTTTCCTTATATCGTGAACATGAATAACATTAAACAAAGTTACAATCTTTCCGAACTAAACCTAAGATCTACACAACCACCACCATGCACCAAGGCGGTTGACTCATTTCCCATGTGAAGAATAGAACCATCATTCGTTGACTCATAAGTCTTGAACCGACTTCTATCTTTACACACATGAACTGTTGCACCGAGTCAACCCACCACGCAACATCATCATCCTCAAGACATAAAAGATTCGTATACATATGTAACATAATAAATCGAAAAACTTATTAAACATATTTTGACCTTTCATGAGTTGGGTGAACCACCACCCCCAACCATTAGTGCTGATCCATTGGCTTTACCACCAACTTTAACACCCTTGCAGCCCTTTTAATGTGACCGGCCTTGCCACATTTCCAACAAGTAGGTGTTGCCTTCTTGTTAGGATCCGCCTTGTGTTATCATGAAATTTCGCTTGCCTTTGTTGTCATTGTACACGGTGGAGTTGTTATGCTCCACCATATTGACAACAGATGGTCCAAAGAAGATTGCCACTCTTTGGCTTGTCATTATCCCGCACTTTGAGAGATTCCTCAATGCGCAGATGATCGCCCAACTCAACCGTAGTTAATTCTCTTTCTTATGTTTCAAGGTATGCTTGAAATCTTTCCAAGAAGGGGAAGTTTATCAATAACACAAGAGACCTAAATAGCCTCATCCATGTGCATATTGTGTTGTGTAAACCTTCCAAGTATTCCAAGAAGTTCATTGTATTGTTCCATAACCGGTCTTGAATCGGTCATTTTGTAATTTGAAATTACTAACAAGAAACTTCTTACTTGATGCATCCTCACCATATATTTGGCATCCAAGGAATCTCACAGCTTTGGAAGATTCAAAGTTCGATAAATATCAAACAAAGAATCGTACATACCATTCGAATAAGTCCTCTGCATATGTAGTCATCATTCTCCCACTTGCTCCTCCTCTTGATCCGCTCCACAAGAGCATCATCCCCATCATCAAGAATTGGAGTAGTCAAGACATAGACCACACTCATGCTTGATGCAAAGAAGTGCATCTTCTTCTCGCCACCTCCTAAAGTCCACCCTTCAAACTTGTCCATTTTAGCAAAGTTTGAAGCCATGTGTTTCATTGCAGCAGCTTGCCATTGATTGTCACAAAATAGTTTACTTTGATTGTTGGAGTCAGGTTGCCCAAAGAAGTAGGTAAAGATAATCAACAACTGCTCAAACAGAAACAAACAACAAGGTCAAGAAGAATGATACCACTTGGTGGTTACGGATATCACTTGAATCGTAGGATCACTTTCCAAAGTAAACTATTCGACCCTAATGCCCGGGTATCACGAATATCTACTTTGATAAGACCAAATGCGCTAGAGAATTAGGCACAATTCTATAACCCTTTCGCTAATAAGTATTTATCGCTTTATGTGTGTTCATGCATAAAACGGATCTCCTATTTATAGGAAATACTCTTGGCTAGTCAATAGAATTATGAGTATTAATCGGCCCATTAATAGCCTCATAATTATCCCCATTATAGCCGTTAGTGGTTACATGACCAACTAATCATGGTCATAATGCGCTTATAACCGCCACTTGAATAGGTCAAAGCCGCTACAAGCAAGACCTTAACACTAGCATTACATTCATACAACTAGCGCATTTCATAGTGCTTATCGGTGGTTACACCGCTTGAAGGAAACACCACCGCTTCCAGTAAACACTACTTCGAAACACCACTTGGAAACACCGCGCCGGTGGAAACATCGATCCAAAGGAAGTATCGCCCGATGGAAACACGATAATCGATGGTAACCACAACAAGACTTTCACCAAGCACTTTCAATACAAACCACTATTAGAGTCGAGGTGTTCATGGACCTTATGGGTGTACACTGCACTCCTAACCCATTACAAGGTGTGAACTAATCCCACAAGTGCACTAAATTTTCAACAAGCATTTCATGATCATTTTCATCTTTCATATTCATATTATGGTCATTTTATCATGCTTGAGAAAAACATGCAAGTTATATGGTTATTTATACCACTTTAATTGTTTTTAAGTGCTATAAATGAATATATATCATCCTATTATTATTCCTTGAAACATATCATTTTTGATGATGTCTAGGAACCATGACACCCTAAGAAGGTGTATGGTAGGTTTAGAATAGCTTTGGCGTTGGTTTGAAGTGGTTAGAATAAGTTTTACGCGAGAAAAAATCCATTTCAACAACTATATGTAAGGGCCTGATCATTTCTGTGAATTCTGGAAATTTCGACAGTTGGTAAAAATTTTTGGGCTAGATATTTAGAAAATATACTTTAAAACGAAAATGTGGCGCTTGAATGGGTTAAAAGCGGAGTTATAACGAAGAAGTTATGCTATTTTCAAGTTTAACGACTAAAACTATATTTTCGTAAAATTCAAGATGTTGTCTCAACTTTTACGAGTCAAAAATGAGTCTTAAGCGTTATTAAATGTGTCGACTTATCAAAATATATTAGTATACTTTAACACGAAGCTAAGGACATATAAAACGAGAAAACGGACTTGTAACGATTAAATTACACGCGCTTAAACAAGGTTGCCGTAACTATTTTATATAAGCATAACTAATATATTTTCTAATAGACAAACATTACGGCCGCGAATTACCATGTTGAGGGTCGTTTTTAACATTGATGTAATACTTTTTATAAAATGACGTCTTCTAGTAAAAGTAATTTCGCCTAGCCTATTTTCTAAAATGTCCAACCGTTCGTCAAACGGAGTTGTAACGAATAAAATACGTCACTCAAACTTTGCCGAAAACCACCCTTAAACAATATTTTTGGTACAAGTACCCTACTTTACCTATGTTTTCTCCATGATCGAGACCTCTATGATAAAAACTTAAATGGTAAAACTTTGAGATAATGATACAAGCTTTCCAAAACCGTTGAGTTTGTTTCCTAACACTCAATATTCACCATTTTACGACTAGCTTTTCGAGGCCGTTTAGTCACTTTCATGAAATTGTCAAATGACATTATTTTACGACGAAAAGTTATAATTTCATAATAAATCACTAAATGACTATCGTAGGATATCATTTCAACGAAAATACTTGTAAAGTAATTTATAAATTGTCAAGACGTTATAAGATTATTTTTCGACGATAAGTGTTATTTTCAAAAATTCACAAGTGGTATAGATATCATACGAATTGCATGCATAACATTACATCATAACTTATTATATATCATATCATTCATAATAGGTCGCGGTTAGAGATTCATGCTACATTTCAATGTACTCACTTTTGTCTTCGCATCATTTCACCAAGTAAGTTTTCATAGCCACGATTTATTCAAGTTTATACATTATTTCAAACCTACGGGGGAGAATACATTGCATATCATTTTTTTTATACGGGCCCAAGTATATTCAAATTCATTTACATTGCTTAAGTTACCTCATTGCCAATTGAATGTCCCCTAAAATAATGTAAGTATTATGTATACTTAGATATTTAGTACTAAATATGGTTGAGTCATCCTATTGGGGTGGACATAAATAAATTAAAAAAAAAAAAAAAAAAAAACTTGATGTATTTTAAGTAGCTAAGTACATATGCGTAGAAGTAAAAGTGTAGTTATTTAAGGATAATTAGTAACTTGTGTACATATTTGAGCTTTTAGGGTAGCGTTAGCTAAAAATAAATTTTAACGGATCAAAATAAATATATTGAAGTCATAAAATTATAAAATACATTTCTTACAAAAATTGAGTGAAATAATAATTATCGAGTAGTATTTACGAAAACCGTTGTAATTATATAAATATAACAATTTATATACCAAATAAATTTAAAACACCGGTAAACTAATAATATTATTTTTATAATCTTAATTTGAGTATAAAATATATCGAATAATTTTTGGAAGTGTCGGATCAAATGTTCAAAATAAATGATTACGCGATAGCGTTTATTTAATAGGAAATTGTGCGTTTAATGTAAAATGCAAAACCATGCATGAACTAATATCATGATGATGTTACTAATGATATGTAGACTAAACCTAATCTATATGAAATGTCCTCGATGATTGCTCCTGAATACGCAGCTAAACCCTTACGGTTACGCGTATTTGATACTCGTAAACCTAGTTTACGATAATGATGAATAGTGACTCATGAATAGTGATTTTCTCCGGGAATGAATAGTGTTTCGTGAATAGTAAAATTTTGAAATACCCTTTCAAAATATCAAATCGACTTCGAAAACAATGAATAGTAAAATGATGAATAGTAACCGATGAATAGTAAATTCCCGAGATGAATAGTGAAATTTTCAAAGTTTGTAAAATGACCTGAAATTACGAGTTGTCACAATTTAAGTAATCAAGTTTGGACTATAAGCAAAAATGCACCCAAAACAACACATGTAGTGAGTCATTCAAGTAAAAGTTGTGTCTATTACTCAAGCTCTAAGCTCACGTACCAAACTACAACAGTTCCGCATGCGTGTTAGTAGCATGTCATTATGGTTTATGGTGCCCTTAGCAAGTGTGTGTTTCCGTCACACTTGTGTTACGACATGGTATACATCCGGAGCAAGTTGGAGCGACCAACCCAGATGGAGGCGTTACCCTCAATAGATCTATTTATAACACTCGCGCTCCCCGCAGGGATTAATGGTACATGAAAGGTGGGCAAGTTATGGAAACAGTTCTCTTAGGCTATCTCGTAATAGTGGTTTACACAAGAGTTTCAGTTCTAGTCCATAAAGTAATAGCTGTTCATATAGTGTTTGCGTAAAAGCAACAGTTCATAAAGTGCATTGCGTAATAGCAATAGTTCTTAAAAGGCATTTCATAACAGAAATAGTTCATAAAAGGATTTGCATACAAGCAACAGCATTCATAAGGTGTTTGCATAAAAGCAATATTTCATAAAGAGTTTGCATGTTTCTCACCCCAAAACAGTTGTAAAGCAGGTAAAGTAGGGGTTATGAACTCACCTCATTAGTCGTTGGATGAAAATAAATCAAGTAGCAAATGTGCACGGCTCCGACACGCAACCTAGATAAGTATGGTATGGGTTTAGTCTAAGTCTTGTATTCAAATGCATGTTGTTAAGTTTAAACAACGTTTGTAAGTTACAAATGTTCGTGTTTTTAAATGCTTAAAGTTCCAAAACAAATGCTTTCAAATGCTTTCTGTGTGTTTGTGTTACGAGCTTATGTGGATGTTATCGACGATATAAGATGCGCTTGTCAAAATATTTCTCAAGTATTGGCTCTTGAATAAATGGAGGAATAACGATATCTAAACTTTCGTATAAGATTTGACTCGAATGTTGGCTCAAGTGTTATCGAAGAATAAATAAATACAAGTCGAATTGTATTTATCAATTTCGCTTGGTTTCGAGGTGTGAAAGTATAAATTTATTGAAGTCTTGGTTAAATAATATATTTTGACAAATATAGTATTTAAAGTTTACGCCGATGAGGTCGCCAAATATATTTTCTCAAGCGAAGAAGTGGTAAATGTATAAGTTTATCGAACTTATAAAAGTTTTGATAAAATGTCAAAGTGTTCAACCTTGAGGGTTGAAGTTGTAAAGATTCTTATATGTTTCAAAACTTATAAAAGTTTTTAAGAAAATGTTTAAGTCTTTTCAAGTTGAGGGTTTTAAATGTAAAATCTTATATAAGTTACTAACTTTATAAGTCTTAAGAAACTATTGTTTGATTCAAAGTTGAGGGCTTAAACCGCCAGTTGCCAAAGTTGTACAAAAATTAAAAGAAAGTAAACTGCTATGGAGGGATTCAACCAGGACACTTCGATAGAAACCAAGCGCCCAACCATCCGAGCCAAGGGTGTTTCGTGTTTATGTTTTATGCTTAAATATGTTTAAAGGGTTTGAAACTGTTTTAAATTTGTTTACAAAGCTTACTATGTATTTCGCATGCATGTATATTGTGTTATCCTTTCTTCCACAAGCAATATGCATAACTTTCAAACATATGAGCCACCAAGTTTAAGTGTGAGTTTTATGCGTACAAAGACGAGATCTAGTAAGCTAAATAATTATCGACTTACTTGAGTTTTATTTTTAAACCAAAGAAGCTCAAGTCGTGCTAGTGAGGTTTTCATCTAGCTTATTTTCTAGTGAACCGAGTGCTTGTTACTAACAAGCTCTCGCATTGTATAATGGGTCACGAGTTGTGAGGTGGACTTCCAAGCCCGTCGCGAGCTTGGATTTGTTTTCAACCACTAGGTCGTGCATACAAAGGGTACAAAAGAGTTCGATGAGTAAATCTTGAAGTCGAAATGAACAAAGGAACGAGTCGATATGCCAAATAAACCGAAATGAGCATTTATCCAAGATTGAACCAAGATTTAGTATTTACTTCTCTTTAGTTTTATACACGTTCATAGTGAGCGAAAATGTTTTACGTTCCATTTTTAAAAGAAAACCCGAGTGAGCACCAAACGCCATTCACTTTTAGTTTTGAAAGCCATGTTTCACGTTAAAATAATATGACATAACTACAACAACACAAGCTAAAGCAAGCTAATTCATATTAGTTGATTAAAACAACATTCGATATGTTTTTATATTTAACGAAACATGTACTTTTTGAATAGCAAGAGTTTTAACAAAGCTTATATACTTTAAAACATGGAATAAGATTCAACCGAGTTTGGTTCGAGTTGGCTTACAAAGATGAGAGGTGAACGAGTGAATGAGAGGATCAAAGATCCTAGAGCTTCGACTTGCTTTCCAAAACTAAACCCGTTTAGCTTCCGAATTACCAAAACCCGTTTCCTTTTTGCTTCGACCCTTTATGTTTACTTTCAAAACTTAGTTTGCCTTGGACTCCATTTTTCTTAAGTGATAGAAAACAAAATGATATAAATGAGTTGAGGCTTGTTTTGAAATCAGTTATAAAGAGATACAAGAAGAGAGTTTTGCTTGTTACCTCTTCCATTCATTAAATGCACAAGATTGTGATCAAGATGTGTGAGATTGTGAATATATGGTGGGTTGTACGAGTTCAAGGGGAGGGCATGGTGTAGAGTACTTTTTGTCTTCAAAACCATGGATAACAAGTGGTATATGAGTTGAAAATTATCAAAAGTGACATTTTTGGAGATATGATGTTCGGTTGGTTGTGAACCGAAAGATATGGAAATGATTTGATAGGGGTTGAGTGTAGTAGGAGAAGTAATCTTAGTCAAATGTGTCATGCTATTGTTTTTATAAAACTTTTATACTTGTATACATTTTATGTTTTGGTTCTAAAGTTTATTTACATTTTACATATGCATGGCATATATATATGTCGTGCGTTTTGAGTTTTGTACGCAAGAAGGAAAAATGTGGTATGTGATGTTTGGTTGTGTCTCATTCAAGTTTAAACGTGAGTTTGAGATATTTTTGGTTGCACGTTGAAAATCGCTAACGTGTAAAACATATTTTTAAGTTTGTTTTTAATAGACTAAACCATAATATCTATTGGTCGGTTCGTGCGCGAGCTCGTGTTTCCAATAAAATGAGATAATTATTCGTGTGAGTTAGAAAACTCATAAGTGGTCAGAAAATATAAAAATATGCATTTTCTGATAATATTAGATTGTAAAAATGCTCCAGTGTGCGGGATAACCTCCCTTATTTATTTCAAATGAGCTAATGCTTGCTCAAAATCGTTCATGTAATAATAAATAATACTTTATTATTAAATTTAAAATGTGGAAATTTACCGATTGTCACATAAATAAAGAAACAATGAAGGTTGAAGAGTCATTAAACGTTAAATTTGATGAAAGTCCACCAAAACCTACTCCACCTCTTGTCGATGACGAGATTGTCGAAAGTGAAGCTATTGTAATAAAGAAAAAGATAAACGAAGAAGAAGAACCTTTAAATGATAAAACCATAAATATTAAAGAGTCCAAAGATCACCCCGTAGATAAAGTCATAAGAAAGCTAAACGAAAGAACTTTAAGATCTCAAGTTCAAAACTAAAGTAGCTTGTTTTGTTTTGTCTCAACCATAGAACCAAAGAATACACAAGAAGCCATAAAAGATGAAAGTTGGGTAATGGCTATGCAAGAAGAATTAAATCAATTTGTTTCTAACGATGTTTGGACACTCGTCCCCTCACCTAGTAATCAAACCATAATAGGAACCAAATGGGTGTATAAAAACAAATTAGATGCAAATGTTATAGTGTCTAGAAACAAAGCTAGACTCGTTGCCCAATGGTATAATCAACAAGAAGGAATAGACTTTGATGAGACCTATGCCCCCGTGGCTAGATTAGAGTCTATAAGAATACTTCTTGCTTATGCTTGTGTTAATGATCTTAAGATTTATCAAATGGATGTCAAAAGTGCTTTTCTAAATGGTTTTATAAATGAAGAAGTCTATGTAGCTCAACCTCCAGGCTTCATCGATTTTGAAAACCCTAAACATGTATATAAGCTAAAGAAAGCCCTTTACGGTCTTAAACAAGCTCCAAAAGCTTGGTATGATAGACTCAAGTCATTCTTAATCAAACACAACTACACCATGGGGTTAGTTGATAACACACTTTTTACTAAGAAAAGAGAGTCACATATAATCATTGTTCAAATATATGTAGATGATATTATATTCGGATCTACTTGTCAAGACATGTGTGATGATTTCTCTAAAATCATGCATGATGAGTTCGAGATGAGTATGATGGGAGAACTTAGTTTCTTTCTTGGTCTACAAATCAAATAAGTAGAAGGTGGTATCTTCTTTAATCAATCTAAATACATAAAGGAGATGTTAAAGAAATTCGGTTTAGAAGAGTCAAAACCAATTAGGACACCAATGTCATCCAACACTAAACTCACAAAAGATGAAGACGGCGAATCCGTTGATAACACAAAATTTCGTGGCATGATAGGTAGTCTTCTCTACCTCACGGCTAGTAGGCCGGATATCATGTTTAGTGTTTGTCTATGTGCTAGGTTTCAAGAAGATCCTAAAACATCACATCTAGAAGCCGTCAAAAGGATATTTAGATACATTAAGGGTACGACTCAATTGGGATTATGGTATCCTAAGGGTACGGGAGTAGAAACAATTGTATATGTAGATTTGACCATGTAGGTGATTATGTTGACCGAAAAAGTACAAGTGGGGTATGTACTTTTATAAGATGTTTTTTAACATCTTGGTTCTCAAAGAAACAAACGGCATTAGCAATATCAACAACCGAAGCAGATCATGTCTCCGCTGGGAAATCATGCCAACAATCACTATGGATGAAACAAGCGTTTGTTGACTATGATATTCATCTAAGTGACATAGCCGTTCTATGTGACAACAAAGGTGCCATTGATTTAAGCAAGAATCCGGTATTGCATTCTCGCACCAAGCATATAGAGATTCGTCATCACTTCTTAAGAGACAATGTTCAAAAGGGGAACATCTCTATTGAGAAGGTAGCATCTGAAGACAACATAGCCGACGTCCTCACCAAACCGTTGAAGCGGGAACAATTCAACCTACTTCATCTTGGTCTTGGTCTCATGGAACAATCGTCGTAATTAGCTTCTAAACCTCTTTTCAAAATGTTTTCTAAAAGGATACCTCTTCCCGTATCACTTTCACAAAAGCCATTTCTCACGTCTAGGACAAATCGCTTTTTCATTATTAATACAATATAAAAACTCGTTTTCATTGCATCTCATGTTTTTTGAATGCTAAAGAGGACACATAACTAATATGTGTTTTCGGGTACATTCATTTAAGCAACAATGAATTAGGAGCACTCGGGTTATCTCACATAATAGTGTGGTTTTTCACTTCTAGTTTATTTTTCTTTTCTTTTTAGGAGTCGAGATAACCGCAACTCCAAATGGTTTGCATATAAGCACACACTAGGCACAAATGTTTCCAAAAGGAAAATTTTGAGTCTGCTGAATCACCAAGACCACGGATCCCGGCCTTTAATCTTTGGATGATCCCTCAAGGAAGGATCCGTGGGATCCGTGAGATGTAAGCTAGTTTAATCTTCTATTTTCTCACTTTGGATGAAAACTTCAATATTTTCATCATTTATTTTTATTTCTTTTGGAGTATGTTATTTAATGTTTGTGTTCTCATGATCACATGCCTTAAATTCATATCAAATCATTAGATTTTAATCCACATTTTGGGTCAAGCATTCATTACAATGCATTATTTTTCTATAAGTAATTCCCAAAATGCTTGCATATTCATCTCAACTTCACAAACAAACACCACCATGTCATCAAAAAGATCTTCCAACTTAGATGAATCACCTAGTGCAAACAATCCCTTTCAAGAAATCCAAAATTTTGTCCTCCCACCTTCCAAAATGCCACAATCAAAATCTAGGAAATCCGCACGGATTAGCATCCGGCCTTGTTGTTTAACAAAACCATCATCAAATGGTTCATCACCAACCACTATTTCACCACAAGATGCTTCCATTATAGCACCTACCTCATCACCAACAAGTAAACCACCTTCATCACCCATCAACTCCCCACCTAAGGTCACTCTTTGGAACCCTTAAGACTCCAACAAGATCTCAATAACCAAAGCAAAAGAACTAGTCTTTTGACACCACCCACTTCTCCAAACACAATTTTCAAAGACACTGAAACCTCACCACCTTCGCTCCCATTTTGTTACAAGAACATCTAGGTTCTTTTCCACCACCACTTCCAAACATTCCGGACTTTGATCCGCTTTTTCCAACTTTTCCACCACAACTTCCGCATCTCACAAATCAAAGTCGCTCAGAAAACTTCCGCACTCATTAACCACATCACTTACATTGTGAAGATTGTCAATCCACTAGGGATATTGCAATAGAAATTAGGGAAGAAATGCGAGTCATACTCAACCTCATTCTTGATCGCATCAATATCATTACTCATCAAAACCTCCATCCATAACCTTATGCAAGCATGGAAGGAATCCTTATTACTATTTTTATTTTTGGTATTTTTCTTTTGAGTCAATTTTAAGAACAAGTATTGTTCTTACTTTTACATGCTTGTATGTGGCATAAATACCACTAAATTTTGTTGTTTTATTACAAGGCCTTGTTCACATACCTTGGCTCCCAATCTTGATTCTCGTCAATAACAAGATTATTTATGCATGATACTACTAACCCTTTCTTTGTAGGATTTTTTTTCCTCACTTGACGCCCCAATCTAGGGGGAGCTACCGTCAAGGGGGAGTAAGCGACGTGGACTATTTTTCCATATTTTATTTCTTCGTTGGGTTAACTTTTTGTTTCGACAAAAGGGGAGAAGAAGTAAAACTTAGGCTTTCAAACATATATCTAATCTTAAGTTTTACTCATCATAACATTATGTTTTGTCATCAACAAAAGGGAGATTGATAATACAAATAAACCATAAAAACGCTTATTAAATATTGAGCGATCTCTTTGTGTTTTGTTGATAACAAATATAATGTTATCATAAGTAAAATTATAAAGATACGTGTTATTTTTGTAAAGCATTTACATATAGTCATTTAATACATATTGTTGTAATAAATCATTTGTTGTAATAGTTTATTAGGATGGGTAAAAATCACAACCCATGGAGCATATCCATAACCCATGGTATTGACCCATATCTATTTGACTAGATGCACTGCATCTATTAGATACGTTGTATCTAATGAAATACCCATGGACCAATCCATAACCATTGACCCATGACCCATAACCAAAAAGCCCATGGGCAAAGAGGAGCGTCCCACGGATCCCTGACATTACACTAGACGGATCCCTTAAGGGAGGGATGCGTGGAACAGTGGCAAGATTTTGCCTATAAATAGAGAACAATTTCTTCATTTCTCTTCACCCCTCTTCTTACTAACTCTCTCATATACTCTTACTCTCTTCTAACAAAAGATCACTTGATCTAGAGAGTTATTCTTCTTTCTTCTTTTGTGATTCTCATATAGGTCCTTCTCTAAGGCGAGATCATGAGCTTACTACAAGTCATCCAAGCAAGGGGTCCTTGATTGATTTGTTCCTCCACAAGATTTATGTAGCAAAGATCTTGTACTTGATATTTCACATAGTGGTTGTGTAATAGTTGTGTTGGTTTGGTCCTCCGTGTTACGGACTCGGTATTTAGCTCTGTACCAGAAAAAGGTGTAAGCAACGTTGTGAAGGCTTCTCCGCCAAGTTGAAGGAGTTTGTTGACATAGTGCTTGAACACTCGAGTAGGTGACTTGGGGAGTGGAGTAGGGCAAGGAAGGTGTCCTTTTAGCCGAACCACTATAAATCGGTTGTGTCATTTCTATCCCTTGCTTTACTTTATTTACTTTCATTACTCTTACATCTATATTTTATCGTCATCCATACGATCTCACATAACATCAAATCTAAAGTTTTTATAAACTAACTTAAAATCGCAAAACTATTCAACCCCTCTAGCTTTCCACACCCTTGCACGAGCCCGATTCTCCGGGCACCCATTGACTTGACTCACCTCCTCACTCACGTGAGATATGCAGCCCACTAGGTTCAGATATTCCATCGGAGATTACTTCAGAGCCCATAAAGTATGGAGAGACGGGTCTGATTTAGGAGCGGATTATATCCCAGGGTGTTAGGCTTAGTCAATTGTCATATTGACTAGTTTGAGTGTCGAGGGCTAGTGTAGAGGACTTGATAGGAGATATGGGTTATGTAGTTAGGAGGACTATGATCTTGAGAGGGCATGTCGAGCTCACGGCGGTGGGGAACCCGCACTAAGTGTACGATAGCCCGAGAGGCAGACCAAGCGCTATGGCACAAGGTCGGAGAGCTAGAGAGAGAGATCGTAGATCTGGGGAGAGATCGCGACTCTCAGCGTCTTGAGATCTCGTCACTTTGGAGAGTGATGGATGATTTTAGGAGATCAGCTAGAGTTGGCCGCGATCGTGGCTAGATTATCTTAGGTTCATAGTATAGTACCATCTTGAAACTGAGGGGTCCCTAGTTCGAGATGTAGACTTATCTTAGTTATCTTGTTAGTTTCGTTGGTAGGATCGTTTTCGATTACTCGTATCCTTTGATGTATTGTACTTTGAAAACTATGAGTTATGGTTATTAGAGTGCATCCTTTGATTTTCGATTCGGTCTTTCGTTATTTTGTTATAATGTACCATTATCCTTGTTAGCTTGATTTTTATTCGGTGTGGTATTTGATATCCTTGAGACCAAGACCTCATCTAATAGAACGTGAGTTGTGAACTTATGAAACTCTTGTGTTAACCTTCAGATCAATGGCACCAAGACGAAACCCTCTTAGGACCACCCGAGCAGCGCCTGCTGCTATGGCTACCTCTATCCATTGAGGTCGTCGTCCGACCCCGACCACTCCACCTGTTGAGAACCAGAACACTAACAACCCCGCTGTTGAGAACCCGGACGTTAATGACCAAGCTTTGAATGGTCATGTCCCACCGATCCCTCCGCCTTTGAATCAAGCGCACATCAACCAACTCGTGACACAGGGTGTAGCTGAGTCTAATCATTTAAACACCTCTGCAGGAACCCCACTGCTTAATCGAGCTCGAGGTTGTACCTACAAGGAGTTCGATTTTGTGGTCCCATCGAGTTCGGAGGAACCGAGGGAGTGGTTTACCTAACGAGGTAGATGGAGAAACCGAACTCCGTGTTCACCGTTAGTAGTCGTGATGAGGATGCCGTAAAGTACGCGACGCTCACTCAAGGACGAAGCGCTGACTTGGTGGAACAACTATCACATATCAAGAAGAAGTGAGATAGCCTATGGCATGATACGACCCTTCTAATCAAGACTTACTATCCTAGGAATGAGGTTAAAAGTTAGAAGTTGAGTTCGCAACCATAAGGTTAAGGGTAGCGACATGACGGCCACAACCGCCGCTTCAAGAGTTGTCATTGCTTTGCCCGAAATGGTTCATACAGAGGCTCTTAAGATTGAAAGGTACACCGATGGATTACCTCTAGCTACTAGGAATGATGTCATCGATGCAAAGCCAGCTAACTTGCATGAGGCAGCTACCATATCCCAGCGTTTGATGGACTCTCTTGTGTTAGAAGGAGGAGACAAGAGTAAGAGTGATAAGAGGAAGAGGAATGAGACTGTTAAGGGAGATAACAATAAACGACGGGAGAAGGCCAGGATGTATGCTATAGGTAATGGAGAGAAGAAGGGTTATGAAGGTATCAAACCCTTGTGTAATAGTTTCAGTCGACACCATCATTGGCAGTGCTCAGTGGTGTGTAGGAATTGCTCTAAGGTAGGATACATGGCCAGAAACTGTAGGTCCCGACCCCTTGATGTGGCACAAACCGCACAAGAGCGGACTGGAAGGCCACTGTCACCTGTTTTGGATGTGGAGTTAGCTAATGGGAATAGGGAAAGGATAGACACCATAGTACGAAGTTGCACACTAAGTTTCCTAGACCATCCGTTTAGCATAGACCTTTTGCCGGTTACCTTAGGAAGTTTTGACGTCATCATCGAAATGGATTGTCTGTCGATGAGAAGGTCGTGCGTGTACCGTATGGCAGAAAAGTTCTGAGTATACAAGTAGATCGGAGCGACTGTGGATGTCCCTCCCGGTTGAGCATCATCTCTTGTATTAAGGCCCAAAAGTACATCGATAGAGGAGGTTGTCTTTTCTTGGCTCAAATTTTGAGAAAGCGAGAAGAAGTGAAAGATACCTCAAGGATGTACCCGCTGCTCGATATTTTTAGATGTGTTTTAACGATTCGCCAAGGATTCCACCGTCCGACAAGTGGAATTCCAAATTGAGTTGATACTGCGCTGCACCTATAGCCCGCACCCTATCGACTTGCTCCAGAGAATTGGAGGAACTATCTAGGCGGTTAGCGGAATTTTCGGAGAAGGGATTTATTCGACCAAGTTCGTCACCGTGGGGAGCACCGGTACTGTTCGTGAAGAAGAAGGATGGATAGTTCTGTATGTGCATTGACTATAGGGAATTGAACAAGTTGACGGTGAAGAACCGATACCCACTACCTAGGATAGATGACATATTCGACCAACTCCAAGGATCTAGTATCTTTTCTAAGATTGACTTGTGGTCTGGATATCACCAGCTTAGAGTCCAAGAGGAGGATATCCCTAAGACAACATTCTGAATTCGTTATGGGCGCTATGAATTCCAAGTGATGTTGTTTGGTTTGACCAACGCGCCAATGATATTCATGGATCTCATGAACCAAGTATGTAAGCCATACCTGGATAAGTTTGTGATAGTATTCATAGACGACATCTTGATATACTAAAAGAGTAGAGAGGAGCATGAAGAGCATTTGAGGCTCATATTGGAGTTGTTTAGGCAAGAGCAGCTGTACGCCAAATTCTCTAAGTGTGAATTTTGGATTCCGACCGTACAATTCTTAGGCCACGAGATTGATAGTTGAGGAGTTCACGTTGACCCAGCTAAGATTAAGGCCATTAAGGAATGGGCCGCCCCTAGAACCCCGTCGGAAGTCCGCTAGTTTTTAGGTTTAGCAGGCTATTACCGGAGGTTCATTGAGGGATTCTCCAAAATAGCTAAGTCGCCGACCAAACTGAAGCACAAGGACGTTAAGTATGTATGGGAGAAAAGGAAGAATAAGCGTTCCAACTACTGAAGGAGAAGTTGTGTAGTACGCCCATCCTAGCTTTGCCTGAAGGAAGCGAAGATTTTGTCGTGTACTGCGATACTTCGCATAAAGGCTTAGGAGCTGTTCTGATGCAATGGGAGAAGGTGATAGTTTATGCCTCCCGAAAATTTAAGAAGCATGAGAAAAACTACACCACCCATGACCTGGAGTTAGGTGTTGTAGTGTTTGCCCTTAGGTTTTGGAGACATTATCTGTATGGAACTAAGTGTATAGTGTATACCAAACATAAAAGCCTGCAACACATCTTGGACCAGAAGGAGGTGAATATGAGACAGCGCCGCTGGTTGGAATTACTCAGTGATTACGATTGCGAGATTCGTTATCATCTTGGTAAGGCCAATGTTGTTGCAGATGCCTTCAGCCGAAAGGAGAACATTCCACCTTTACTCGTTCGATCCTTAGGAATGACAATTAGTTCACCTCTACCGTCTCAAATCTTAGCCGCTCAAGCCATGGTGTTGACGGAAGAGAACCTTCCATCTTAGAACCTTCATGGAATGGTAGAAAGTGAAAACGGCTTCTTGAAGCGTTTCGACGGAACCCTATGCTTCAGAGACAGAAGCTGGATACCATTTCATGGCGGCATCCGTGAGTTGATTATGCACGAGTTGCATAAATCAAAATACTCTATTCATCCCTGACCCCATAAGATGTATCATGACTTGAAGAAACTCTACTGGTGGTGAACATGAAAGCCGACATAGCTCTGTATGTCAGTAAGTGCTTGACTTGTTCTAAGGTAAAGGCCGAACACCAGAAACCCTCAGGACTTCTAGTTCAACCCGAACTCCCTGTCTGAAAATGGGAGCGAATCACCATGGACTTCATCACCAAATTACCGAGAATAGTTTGCGGTTGTGACGCTATCTGGGTAATTGGGATTGTTTAACCAAATCTGCCCATTTCTTGGTCATTAGCAAAGTCGATAGTATCGACAAGCTCATTCGGATGTATGTCAAAGAGATAGTATCTCGTCATGGAGTGACTATATCTATCATTTCCGACCGAGATAGCCGTTTCACGTCCAACTTCTGGCAATCCTTACAAAAAGCTTTAGGAACAAAATTGGATTTGAGTACTGCTTATCATCCTCAAACCGACGGTCAGAGTGAAAGGACCATTCAGACCTTAGAAGATATGCTTCGTGCCTGTGTCATCGATTTCGGTAAAGGCTGGGAGAAATACCTACCTTTGGCCGAATTCTCCTACAACAATAGTTATCATATCCGCATTAAGCCCGCACCATTTGAGGCATTGTATGGCCGAAAATGCCGTTCTCTGATCTGTTGGGCGGAAGTTGGCGAGAGCCAGTTTACCGGTCCCGAACTCGTTCTAGAAACCACTGAGAAGATAGTTCAAAACCGTAATTTTTTGCAAGCCGCCCGTGATAGACAAAAGAGTTACGCCGATAGGAGATGTAAGCGTTTAGAATTTCAGGTGGGAGACCGAGTCATGTTGAAGGTTTCCCTTTGGAAAGGGGTGATACGCTTCGGCAAGCATGGAAAACTCAACCCTCGATACATTGGTCCCTTTCCAATCCTGAAAGAATCAGACCAGTAGCTTACAGACTTGAGCTACCTTCGGAGTTGAGCAGTGTACACGATGTCTTCCATGTTAGTAATCTTAAAAAATGTCTTTCTGAGGAAAACCTAGTCGTACCTATGAGAGATATCCATATAGATGAGCGTCTGAATTTCGTTGAGGAACCGATTGAGATCATGGATCATGAGGTAAAGCGGCTGAAGCATAGCCGTATTCCGATCATCAAAGTTTGTTGGAATTCCCGTCATGGACCAGAGTTTACTTGGGAACATGAGGGTGTATTCTGTAAGAAGTATCCTAAACTCTTCTCGTCATCAAGAAACTCGGAGTGAAACCTGGGACGGGTTTCATCTGAGGCTGGGAGGCTGTGACAACCGGCAATTAGAGAGCCCTTTTAGGTAACCGAATTACGCTAAGTTAGACCGAGTAGTTGCCTTTAGGAGCTATTCCGGCTAACCATGACTTGTTTTGATATCGTTTCTTTGTTTTTACGATTTATTTTGTTATCGTATGAGTTATAGCCCGTTGCGATGGACACTATTTGATTCGGCACAATAAAATCCTATAACGAGAGATAACGTAACTTTTAAACCGTAACACCAAACGTGGCGCATAAATAATCAAAATTCGTGGAAAAACGTAAATAAAAACTAAAGAATGACGAATAAAAGTTGTTAGACACTCGTAGGGTAAAATATGAGCTCGGGAAAGGTAAAACGGGATAGTTTATAAAAATTTACGGGTTTGGCCCCTCCTCTTTCCCCTAGCCGGCCACACCCCCTCCCATTTTATTTTATTTTTTTAGTCCCTGGCTCCCACTATATATACCACTCACCCTACACACACACACACACACACACACACACACACACACACTTTCTTTCTCTTACTAAAAACACTTAAACACATACATTCTTTCTCACTTTAACCTCTCTCTCTAAAACCAAAACCTTAACCCTAGTTGCCGCCGCTGTCTTTCTGGCCAGATTCCGGCGCCATCACGGCGCATCACTCTCACCACCATGACCATCTCGTAGATCTTTTCATCCTCTTTCTATCCATATAGGGCACGCACCCCTAGGCCCTCGTTTGACCCTCTAAAACGCGTAAAAACCTCGCGTGAATCTAGGGTTTCGTATTATTTTTGTAGATCAGGTTTGATAAAGGTAAAAGGATCCTTGTACCGACTCGTTTGAGTCTTGGTGAGCCACGTACGAGACATTTTGTCTCGTGTATGTGAGTTCCTTGGTTGAGTATTGATGAAAACGGGTCTAAAACGCGTTTAAATTTAATAAAACTTGTAAACTAGTGTGTTGGTATCGTGTGTTGTGTCGTGTTCTTGTGTTTTTGCATTTTTATCATTTTGTGAGTTCTTGGTTGTAGCTAGTTCATGGGTTTTGATGTTTGATGGTGTTTGGTTGTGCTTGGGAATTCAAAGAGTCATTTGGGAGTGTATGGATGGAGTTGAAATAGTGGAACGAGTCATATGGACCAGTAAGGTCCATATTGGTGGCGTTAGGAATGTGAACGAGACCCTCATGGACCCATGGGTCCAGGTCAAGCCATTGTGGTAACATATTGGTTGTTGTTGTTGGAGTTTTGATGAGACGCGGGGAGCCAAAGAGCTTGTTAATACAAATAAAACGTAAAAACGTTTATTAATATTTTGATATCTCTTTGTGTTTTGTTGATAACAAATATAATGTTATCTTAAGTATAATTATAAGGATACATGTTATTTTTGTAAAGCATTTACATATAGCCATTTAAATACAAAAATGTAATAATTAAGCATTTGTTGTAATAGTTTATTAGGATTGGTAAAACCATAACCAATGGACCATAACCCATGGATCTTAACCCATACCTGTTGACTAGATACAATGTATACTTAGATACATTGAATCTAAAGAAACCCATGGACCAACCCATAACCCATGACCCATAACCAAAAACCCATGGGCAAGAGGGCGTTCCACGGATCCCTAGGATTACACTAGACGGATCCCAGTGGAAGGATCCGTGGGATCCGGGAACAAAGAAGATTTTTGCCTATAAATGAGAGCCATTTCTTCATTCTAACTCACCCTCTTCTTACTAAATCTCTCATACACTCTCATTCTCTTCTAACATATAGATCACTTGATCTAGAGAGTTGTTCTTCTTTCTTTCTATTTGTGATCCTCATATAGGTCCTTCTCTAAGGCGAGATCACGAGCATTCTACAAGTCATCCAAGCAAGGGGTCCTTGATTGATTTGTCACCCATAAGATTTACGTGGCGAAGATCTTGTATTTGATATTTCACATATTTGTTGTGTAATAGTCGTGTTGGTTTGGTCCATGATGCGCAAAAACCGTCAAGTTTTCTCATGCAAGTGACCACTTGTGAATGGCCAACAGAAGAAACTTAAAACGACTTAAACACGAATGCAATGAAGATCCGAGGAGTGCGAGGGTTTCCCGGTCGTTATGTCCAAATGCTGTGCAATGGATTATCAAGCGTATAGTGATCGGGAGATTTGAACGGAAAAGGAGATTTGAATAGATTATAACTACGGAAAAACCAACAAATTACAACGGCTTAAATGCAAATTAAAGGAAATTAAAAGATAAAAATATTAAATAAACGCTATCACTATATTTAAAATGATGTTTTAGTGATTTTATAAAACAAAATAACTTAAATAAACTATTTTAACTAAAGCGTAAACTTAAATTATCTAAAAACGTGGCCTAAAATGAAAACGTGCGTTATGTACGAAAATTACGTTGAGCGCAAGATAAAGCGTAAAATTTGTGAAATAAAAGTCCTACGAATGTAAAAACAATTTTCTTACGTACTAAATGACAAAAGAAAATTTTAGGAAAAGCGGAATATTTTTTGAGTTTTATTTTATTTATTACGAATTAAAACTAATTTACACTAATTAATTAATGAAAATACTAAAATATTTTATAAAAATCCGAAAATTTTATGAAAACTACTTTATGATGAAAGTAAACTAAGAAAAATATCAAATCGAAAAAGAAGCTTGGATAAGCGGTTAAATAGCGAAATGAGATATAAGCTAAGCTAAAGGAAACTAAGTTAAATATTTAACTAGTACAAACTAAAACAATAAAGTCCCAGGGAGAGTTGGTGTTGAGGTTGTGTGTTGGAGCGTGGGCGGAGGAAGAGGACACGAGTTGAAACACGCTCTTTCTTTTGATGCTTTTTATTTTAAACTCAACACTACATACTCTTTAAGAACACAACTAAGTAAAGTTTACATAAAGAACTCGAGAGAAGCGAGTTGGTTGAGGTGTTCTTTGTGTGCGTGGGTGGAGATCGAGAGGTCACCGGTTCGAATCCAGCTCCTCTCCTTTTGCTTCTTAATTTTTTTTTTTGGATTTCTATTTGCAACTTGAAAATGAAGTTAAAGTACTACTTTTTTACTGAAACCGAAATTACCATCCTTAAAAATCATTGCAGCAGACAAAGCGAAGCAAAAAAAAAAAAGAAAAGAAAGATAAGGGGTGTTTTATGAGCTTATTTGAAGCTTGATAAGCTCGGAAAAATATGCAAAATCACTTCTTAACACATGACCGGATGAACTTATTGAATCCAAAATTTCACTAACTTTGACTAAAAAATGAATCCAATAAACTTCCACAAAGTTCTGCGCAAAACTATTTTTTTTTTTTGGCTTTTGACTATTTGAGACATTGATGAAATTTTGACTTTCTCCAACTTTTGATCCTACAAAATGATCTGAAACTGATGACTTATGACTAATGAATGCTAACTTAATCTAGATCTACTAAATCTAAACCTTTATGCAAAATGCAGAATGCGAATCCAAACAGGAATGGAAATTGGAGCAGTTACAAATTGATTTTGACTTTTACTGGTTTGAGGCACATTCATAGGACTGAACTCTGACCTAATGAACCTAGTTTAGACTAATTTGACACGACTTTCCACTTACTCAACTTCTAACACAACTCAGTCCTTAATTCCAAACACTCCTATAGGACGTAAATGCAATACTAACTAACCATTATCTTGATCTAAGCCTATTTAACCATTAAAAGCAGTTGCATTAATCTTAAATCTAACTAGTGAAACAACTTAAAAATCACAATAACACTCGGCCACAGATATGACCTAATGATGCGATTGGGAACAAAATGATGTCGATTTACGATGATAGAAACAAACTCACAAACAAAGTGTCTTGGTCTAAACTAGCTACATTATGCGAGAACATCAATTAAACCCAAACCACGATTCAAACATGGAAAAGAAAGTGAACTTACAAATATCACGCCACGATGGCATGCTTATCAAAAGAAACAAGATACCTAAGCTAATTACCAATCCAAATATACCACAATCACCCCATATTCATCACCATTCCGTGATTGCCAACCATTTTATCACTAAAACTTCACTATAGACTTAAGTTGGTGAAAGAGTTACGAGAATAATAACTTGAGTAATGAAAGTATCTAAGCTAAAATGAGCTTAATAGAGTTTATAACAGTTATGTAATGATTAAAACATAGTTTATCATTCAAAATGAGAATACAAGCAAAATGACTTTAATAATAAAATTTGAGTACAAAAGTTAAATGAGCATAAAAACTAAATTGAAATTACAATAAGGTTCTTGAATTAAAAGCGAAGAGTTTTAAACAAAATCTAACTCACTGGTACTAACTAAAAACTAACTCCGGTCTTCATTCATGGTTGCCCTTTTATGCTCGACTCCAAATCTCTCTCCTTTTCTTCTTTGTTCCTTGTGTGAGATAAACAAGCCAAAAGAACCGGCAAGTGTGCCTGCAGCCTCCTTGTCTCTTTGTCCTTTTGTGTTTTCTTCGTTGTGTCTTCTTTGTGAGGTGAAAGGAGACAAGCGTGGGAAACATGATGGGAAATGGTTTTGGGTTGTGGGAGATGCCGAGGAACAGTGAGTGATGGGAGAGAGAGTTTTATTTTTATTTCTTGTGCTCTGTGTTGCGTGGTTGGGCGGGAAGAAAAAGGAAGAAGACAAGGGGTAGGGGTTGGGTAGGTTAAACACTGGTCGGGTTAGGGTATACTGGACCGGGTAAAACAGTTTGGGCCAGGGGTGGTTAGTTGGGCTTGGATAATAACATAAGGTCCGTTTGGTTTGTAGAGTTAATAACACAAGGGCCTTTTGTGTAATATTTGAAATTCAAGGGACCAAACCTGAAAATTATGAAGATGTAGTCAAGGGTTGGTCTTGCCAAACCTTAATAGTCCAAGGGCTAACTTTGACATTTTGAAACTCCAAGGATCAATTTTGACCAATTTAAAAGCCCAGGGACCAAAACTGTAATTTTCTCAAAACTTTTAGATTTTTCACCAAAGGACTAAATATGATAATTTATGATTTTAAAAAGACCTTTGGTGACTTTTCTTTTGAAATTTAGGCTCGGGGACTATTTTGACAATTTTGAAACTTGGGGACTAAAGCGCAATTTTGCAAATTTGATATGTTTTCATCGATTTTGATATTTTTGCATTTAAAACACATAAAACACGATTTGTGATATTTTGATCATTTTGATGTGTTTACGAAAGTGTTTTCGGATGATTTTAGGTTTATATTGTACAAAATGATGAGTATTTGACACTCATCAATCCCCACATTGCGAGATATTGCTAGTCCCTAGCAATGATTTGAGAAAACATAATGGATTTTAATCTCTTTACCAAAAGCCATTACTTACGGAGTAGCCAAATGTTTTAGTTCAAGTAAGAACCATGGTACACCGATAACCATGTGATTTTGAGCAAACCACCGACTTTCAACGGATTTGATTTGTCTTTACGAAGCCGTTTGCTTCGGACTAGCCAACTCTTAGATAAATTATCAATATTATCTTTGGTGAGCTGATTACCAATTATGGTTTTCCATTGCCTTTACCACAAGCCATAACCTTGCGGGCTAGCCAACTCTTCACTTTTTAGGATATGGTGAGTTGAGAACCATACAATTTTGGGCAAATTGCAAGCCATATAAACGGATTTGAAATATCTTTACCAAGAGCCGTTTGCTCTGGATTAGCCAATCCTTTTGTCTTCTGACAAAAGGATGATAACCAAATGAGAAAGTGTAGAACACTTACTCCAAAAAAAATTTTGGCCAAAAACGGGAATTGGTATAATTATATGATAAAATTAGTGAGAATTCCCCACTTAGAAATGAATATTGCCCTCAATATTCAAAGTACTGCGGTTATGCCAAACAGAACGTAAAAGGGAAATACTACGGCCATTATTTTGAAAGATGATTTTTTTTTTTTTTTTTTTTTTTATATGAAAACTTATATACACATGTGGGCAACTCCCCACACTAGGGTGGTACACGGGTGAAAACCCATGTTTAGCTCTTGTTTTGATTACCGAGTCGCTAGCTTGACTCGACCCAATTCATTGGTTCATGGGGAAGCAAAGTGGAAGAAACAATCTCCATCGGACTTTCATTCGTGATGTTTGGACAAACATTTGAAGCACGTGAAAGTTCCACACCGACGAGATATACAAAGAAAGACCCGCTCAAAATGATATATGGAAATGCCGGGATCAAAGATAATGTCTTCATTCCGAAGGAGTGAAGAACGGGAGAGGTCACGGATAGGTGAAGAAGAGATAGAAAATCATGATAAACATCATGACTAACTCATCTTCATCTATAGGAGGATCCATAATTTCGGGATTATGAATCTCAACATTTAAGCTTATGTGATCAAGACAAATCTCGGAGTGTCTAGATCAAAGTAGAATTTATCATACTCCGCGAGATATGATATGAGTGAGTTCACCGGAGAACTCCTCAAAGGTGAATGAATCATACTCGAAATTGATATGAGTGAGTTCACCGGCGAACTCCTCCACTGTAAATGATTCATAATCGGGAGAGATTATGAGAATGAGAAGTGGTACGCCACTAATCTTCTCTCCCATAGTATCAAAGCAGAAGGCTTTCATTTCGGAATAGAATCATCGGAAAGAATGTCACTACCCTAATGGGGTAGGAGATGAAATCGGTTTCTCTTTGAAAGCCTCGATTTTAGAAATGAGAAGACCGACATTCGATAATGTTGCTTGAAGAGCTTCATCTTTGATTTCGGTGTCGGTAACTTCATCATTCTCTTCTTCTAAGCTAACAAGCTCGAAGGTGAATCTTCCACATAAATGATGTCTCCACAAGATAACGAATCATCATCATCGAATCGGAGGACATCTCAACATGATCATTTTGGAAGACAAGAGGAGGAGGGATATCACACACATGATCAAGAATTCCACGTGACTCTCACGGGATTGGGACAAGGTCCTCAACACTAGACTTTATGAATTAGTCCGATTCCTTTTCGAGAACGATTAATCGAGATGCTCGTCCCCATGATAGGAGAGTGAGTGTGAATCTCGGGTGTGATAGCAGTTGTTTGAGATGGAATCTCAATCACTGGAATATCAACCGATCGAGGGAGTTGAGAAGTATTACTTTAAAAGGATAAAAACCCTCCTCGTCATCATCATACAGGCGGCCTTAAGAAATTGGGAACGCTTTAGAGCCGCATGCTCTAGGGCTAATGATTCTTCCCCTGGATTGGCGGGCCTCTCGCTCTTGACAAGCAATTCTCCATGGCCTTTTCACCACTCACTTGATTCTTAAAATTACTCATCATATCCTCAAGTGTTTTCATTGCGGTTTCAAGATCGTGGGAGATTTCTTGAGACAACGGCTCGGTGGAGTTGGAGCCGTATGGTCTTGTGGAGGTTGGAAATTATCACACATGTGAGAGTCATAATTGTTACAAGGCTGGGTTCCCTATTTGACAATCGAGGTAGAATGGGACCTCCACGGTATTCACAACAATAAAAGCATGAGTTTGGATTGGTGAATCATATGGATTTTGGTCATAACCAAAGTTCTGAGCATCATTGGAAAACTGTTCATAAACAAACGTGTTTCCGGATTGACACTCAAATCCTTGGTGAGGACCTCCACAAAATTCACAACAGTATTGTTGATTATATGATAAGTCGGGCTGTGGTGGGTAATTGGAAAAGTTTGAGGAGTCGTTAAATGAGTTCGGATTAGGATCATAATCAAATGAGTTCCTCGAACCACAAAACAAACAACTCCCGTTATGAATATCATTACCACATTGCACACATGTACACCAACGACAGGGTGAACCATAGAGAGGCTCACCACAACCGACACAAGGAATAAACGATTGCATTTGATAGTTATGAAGAGGAATCAGTTTATTCAAAGGATCAACAAAACCAACATGGTGATCCGAATGACTATCAAGTCTCGAAGAACATTCGAGAAAAATCGGGAGGTGGGACAGTGGTGTGCTCGAGAGCTAGCAATTTCCACCACTTCCGTTATGGTCTCTGTTTACGGTTCTTGAGAAAGCGTGAAGATTAGGCAAGTCATTCTTGCTAGTCACCGGTGTTTGAATGGGTTCATCGTAATCAATTCTAATTCTCGACCTTTTTCATCGGTTTGAATTTGTTCGATTAGATTACGGGCTCTATCTTCAAAGAAAGTGTCCTCGTAATCCTCGATGGGTGCTTGGGGTAGCTCCGACGTTTGAACCGGTTTGTCAAGATTAGAATGTATTTCGGGGTTGTGGCGGGTGGTGAAATAACTTTGAAAAGCATTTTGATGGATAATTCACAATTGCAAAATTCGCTTGAACTAGGACCTCCACACGCGCCACACACATATTTGTGATGAAGTTGACGAATGTCGACATAAGAATTAAACATATAGAGGATTAAGAAGAGAATCAAATGGTTGAGAGGATACGAAGAATAGAATTAGACGGCAAAAGAGGGTAAGAGAAATAGAATCAACGAATAAGAGGAATGAGAAGAATATTTTTGTTTTTTTTGGATAAGAAAATATAAACATATACAGATGGATGGTATGAACAAAGAGTGAATATTCAAATAACTAATCTGCTACACGTAAGACAATCAAGACACACACTCCCGTGGCGCCAAAAATTTGATCTTGGCATAAAACCGTCAAGTTTTCTCACGCAAGTGACCACTTGTGAATGGCCAATGTGTAAGAAACTTAAAACGACTTAAACACGAATGCAATGAAGATCCGAAGTCTGGGGTTTCCGGGTCGTTATGTCGGTGGAACATGCAATGGATTATCAAGCGTATAGTGATCGGGAGATTTGAGCGGAAAGGAGATTTGAATAGATTATAACTACGAGAAAAAACCAACAAATTACAACGGCTTAAATGCAAATTAAAGGAAATTAAAAGATAAAAATATTAAATAAACGCTATCACTATATTTAAAATGATGTTTTAGTGATTTTATAAAACAAAATAACTTAAATAAACTATTTTAACTAAAGCGTAAACTTAAATTATCTAAAACGTGGCCTAAAATGAAAGCGTCGTTATATACGAAAATTACTGTTGAGCGCAAGATAAAACGTAAAATTTGTGAAATAAAAGTCCTACGAATGTAAAAACAATTTTCTTACGTACTAAATGACAAAAGAAAATTTTAGGAAAAAGCGGAATATTTTTTTGAGTTTTATTTTATTTATTACGAATTAAAAACTAATTTACACTAATTAATTAATGAAAAATACTAAAATATTTTATAAAAATCCGAAAATTTTATGAAAACTACTTTATGATGAAAGTAAACTAAGAAAAATATCAAATCTGAAAAAGAAGCTTGGATAAGCAGTTAAATAAGCAGAAATGAGATATAAGCTAAGCTAAAGGAAACTAAGTTAAATATTTAACTAGTACAAACTAAAACAATAAAGTCCCAAGGGAGAGTTGGTGTTGAGGTTGTGTGTTGGAGCGTGGCCAGAAGGAAGAGGACACAGGTTCGAAACCTGCCTCTTTCTTTTTGATGCTTTTTATTTTTAAACTCAACACTACATACTCTTTAAGAACACAGCTAAGTAAAGTTTACATAAAGAACTCGATGAGCGGTTGGTTGAGGGTGTTCTTTGTGTGCGTGGGTGGAGATCGAGAGGTCACCGTTCGAATCCACTCCTCTCCTTTTGCTTCTTAATTTTTTTTTTGGATTTCTATTTGCAACTTGAAAATGAAGTTAAAGTACTACTTTTTTACTGAAACTGAAATTACCATCCTTAAAAATCATGCAAGCAGACAAGAAACAAGCAAAAAGAAAAAAAAAGAAAAGAAAGATAAGGGGCTGTTTTTATGAGCTTATTTGAAGCTTGATAAGCACGGAAAAATATGCAAAATCACTTCTTAACACATGACCAGATGAACTTATTGAATCCAAAATTTCACTAACTTTGACTAAAAAATGAATCCAATAAACTTCCACAAAGTTCTGCGCAAAACTATTTTTTTTTTTTTGGCTTTTGACTATTTGAGACATTGATGAAATTTTGACTTTCTCCAACTTTTGATCCTACAAAATGATCTGAAACTGATGACTTATGACTAATGAATGCTAACTTAATCTAGATCTACTAAATCTAAACCTTTATGCAAAATGCAGAATGCGAATCCAAACAGGAATGGAAATTGGAGCAGTTACAAATTGATTTTGACTTTTACTGGTTTGAGGCACATTCATAGGACTGAACTGACCCTAATGAACCTAGTTTAGACTAATTTGACACAGACTTTCCACTTACTCAACTTCTAACACAACTCAGTCCTTAATTCCAAACACTCCTATAGGACAGAAATGCAATACTAACTAACCATTATACTGATCTAAGCCTATTTAACCATTAAAACAGTTGCATTAATCTTAAATCTAACTAGTGAAACAACTTAAAATCACAATAACACTCAAAGACAGATATGACCTAATGATGCGGTTGGGAACAAAATGATCTTGTCATGTTTCGATGATAGAAACAAACTCACAAACAAAGTGTCTTGGTCTAAACTAGCTACATTATGAACATCAATTAAACCCAAACCACGATTCAAACATGGAAAAGAAAGTGAACTTACAAATATCCCGCCACGATGGCATGCTTATCAAAAGAACGATTACCTAAGCTAATTACCAATCCAAATATACCACAATCACCCCATATTCATCACCATTCCAATGATTTGCCAACCATTTTATCACTAAAACTTCACTATAGACTTAAGTTGACTGAAAGGAGTTACGAGAATAATAACTTGAGTAATGAAAGTATCTAAGCTAAAATGAGCTTAATAGAGTTTATAACAGATTATGTAATGATTAAAACATAGTTTATCATTCAAAAATGAGAATACAAGCAAAATGACTTTAATAATAAAATTTGAGTACAAAAGTTAAATGAGCATAAAAACTAAATTGAAATTACAATAAGGTTACTGAATTAAAAACGAAGAGTTTTAAACAAAATCTAACTCACGGGTACTAACTAAAAACTAACTCCATCTTCATTCATGGTTGCCCTTTTATGCTCGGCTCAAATCTCTCCTTTTCTTCTTTGTTCCTTGTGTGAGATAAACAAGCCAAAAGAAACCGGCAAGTGTGCTTCTCCTTGTCTCTTTGTCTTTTGTGTTTTTCTTCGTTGTGTCTTCTTTGTGAGGTGAAAGGAGACAAGCGTGGGAAACATGATGGGAAATGGTTTTGGGTTGTGGGAGATGCCGAGGAGCAGGTGAGTGATGGGAGAGAGAGTTTTTTTTTTTATTTCTTGTGCTCGTGTTGCGTGGTTGGGCGGGAAGAAAAGGAAGAAGACAAGGGGTAGGGGTTGGGTAGGTTAAACCTTTGGTCGGGTTAGGGTATACCGGACCGGTAAAAGCAGTTTGGGCCAGGGGTGGTTAGTTGGGCTTGGATAATAACATAAGGTCCGTTTGGTTTGTAGAGTTAATAACACAAGGGCCTTTTGTGTAATATTTGAAATTCAAGGGACCAAACACGAAAATTATGAAGATGTAGTCAAGGGTTGGTCTTGCCAAACCTTAATAGTCAAGGGCTAACTTTGACATTTTTGAAACTCAAGGATCAATTTTGACCAATTTAAAAGCCAGGGGACCAAAACGTAATTTTCTCAAAACTTTTAGATTTTTCACCAAAGGACTAAATATGATAATTTATGATTTTAAAAGACCTTTGGTGACTTTTCTTTGAAATTTAGGCTCGGGGACTATTTTGACAATTTTTGAAACTTGGGGACTAAAACGCAATTTTGCAAATTTGATATGTTTTCATCGATTTTGATATTTTGCATTTAAAACACATAAAACACCGATTTGTGATATTTTGATCATTTGATGTGTTTCGAGTGTTTCGAGATGATTTTGCAGCTTATATTGTACAAAAATGATGAGTATTTAGACACTCATCGATCCACCGTGCTACTGACTCGGTATTTAGCTTTGCTGGAAAAAGTGTAAGCAACGCTGTGAAGGTTTCTCCGCCAAGTGAAGGAGTTTGTTGACATAGTGCTTGAACTCTCGAGTGCGTGACTCGGGGGTGGAGTAGGGCAAGGAGGTGTCCTTGTGGCGAACCACTATACATCGGTTGTGTCTTTTCTTTCCCTTCGCTTTACTTTATTTACATGCTTTATCATTAGATCTATACTTTCTACATCCATAAGATCTCACATATTAACGAATCTAAAATTTTTGAAACTAACGTAAAATCGTAAAACTATTCAACCCCCCTTCTAGTTTTCCACGAGCTTCTAGAGCTTGCTTGGTTGATGTGGTCTTAATCGGGACCGTGTCAAGACCATTAGGGTCGTGACATTGGTTACGGCATGTTTGGTACTTTGTTTGGATGGCGAGATTGATATGAGATTTTTGAAGGTTTATTGGAGTTGGGGAGTTGTTTATTTTGGACTTAATAATATATATGTCAACTTTGCATAATGTCGTTGTTATCGTGACTTTTAGTCTCGATTGACCCATTCAACGCCGTAACATGGACTTTATAATATATTGGACAATATGGCGTGTAAAGCCGATAGTCATGACTCGGACTTGTGAACTCGAAACGGATAATGACTCGAAACTTATATTGAAACTTGACGTAATATATATAAACAAGTAAATAAAACTAGAAAATATAGATAATAAATGGTTTTAGTACTAAACATTTGATAACAAGACTTGCCTTGTTATTCGACATTTTAAAAGGGAACTAACGTTTAAAAAAATAGAAATGTTTTGTAATTAATGAATTATTAAATGTTTCGAGGGCACGTTTACCGAAATATGCCATTTATGAGTATTTAATACCATTTATGTGTTATGCGTGGATTACAGATGACCTAACATTAATAGCATCAATCCACGTGGATAGCGGACTTATTAGGTTGACGAATCTAATAAGTGCCCGTTATGTGCGTAGGATAGCATTATTAATGGGTGAATTATCCTTATGACTCGTTAGGGCGTGACTAGTTTTTGGGATAATAAGCGACATGAATAAATGGTTGAGTTTATCGAGTTGACGAATTCGATAAGATCTAACGATTTATTTTGAAACTTGCTAAACTATAAAGCTTATCGCTTAGACATCCCATTGTGTCGTTATGAGTCGCATTGTGGTCAATTTAGTGCATTCATGGTGTCTTGTCGGGTCGATACCACACACACGATGATACCAAACGCTATTAACTAAATGGTGAAATGAGACATTTTTGGAGATAAGAATTGGAATATATTCGGGGTAGATAACGTTGAAATTGGGAATATATATTAAGAATTGGTTTATATTAATAGGTTGTGCCGAGTCGGTGAGTTCTTGAGCCGAGGTTAATGTTATCTGCGTTGCTAGTGATTGTTTGTGCTTTGCTTGATTGAGGTGAGTTTCATAGCCCTTTTATCTCTGTTTTTAACTAAATTGGGGTGAGAAATCATGCTACTCTTTTGGACCTTCTTAAACTCTTTTGATTTGCTTATGTGTTGACTAGTTTAGATAGATATGTGGTAGATGTTGCTTAGTCTAGGGTAGCAATCATTTGCTACGACACTGTTTCCTAGCTAAGAATAGATGTCTACTCCGACCTAGTCCATGGTAGCATTTGTTCTAGGCCTTGCTACGACTGTGATGGCTAGAGTCGCTTGGGGCCCTGCTGAGATCTCGTTTGTGTTGTTGGTGTGTGGTAGGCATGTTTATTATGTATCTATCTTAGTCTCGCATAGCAAATAAAATCTTACAGGTCCACTATTGAATTTGTACTTAAACCTTTGAACTCACCAGCGTTAGCTGACCTTTTAGCATGTTTTCTGAGGTAACTAAGTTGATGTTTGGAATGCTCATTCTGTGGAGGCTTGGCAATGAAGCATGGTTGAAGGATCATATTTAAACTCTAATAATATTATGCGGACCTATTTTATAATCTATGTTGGGCCTCATATTTGACTATTTTGGGATGATTGTATTTGGATAATTAATTATGGGATTGGTTTTGAACTATAATTATGACTATCTTGTTTGCTATACTTGTGTGATGTACCAATCCAGTAACGCTCCGGAAACTTGTTTAAGTCTTCTGTTGTACCGAGATTTAGGGGTGTTACATTAGGTATTGTAAGCTTCCGTAAAATCAACCTGTAATTAGAAACGTTAATACGAATCAATGTAATTTTGGCACCATTATATTTTTTTTTGTGAAATACAAACCGTTACGTAACATGTTATCATGAAATATTCTTGAAACCGACACATATTCCAAAACGACTTGTCACGACAAATTTATTTCTTACAATAATAAACTTATCAAAAATTAAATTATTTATATTTTCTATTTTCTTTTTTCTTTGTTTCTCTTCTCTTGGGCCGGCTAATACCAAACGCACCCTAATAATGTTACTGTTATGCCTTGCCCACTTTGTTAGCCCAGACGCACCATATTTCCTTTCTATTGAGCCAACCCATTTGGCTAGCCCACCTTTCCCTTGCTAAAATTATAACATGCTCGGCTGAGAAAAGCACAAAACAAACGCCCCCTTTGTAATCTATTTAGGCAACATGTGTTGTACTCCAAATAACACAAGACTTGAAAACACTACGCTATCTATCTAAATAAAATACACAAACACTTATGTATAGCTTAAATAAAATACCACATCTCTAACCACTCCCACTCAATTACTATACACAAACTTATGCTAGTACTTATACTAAACCAACTCTCTTCCCATTTTCCTTGCACTCAACCAAATACAACATAGAAAAACCACATGCTTTGCTAGTTTAAATCTTCATACCACCATGGTATCGTTGATTGTGAGACAATTTGCTACTTAAGCCATTCTTGCTTCCCTAAAATCATGCTACACAATGTACCTCAAGACCAAAGATACACTCTTGACATTTGACTTCACTTAAAGCTAGTACATGTAAGAAATATATAAAACTAAACTTTCTAATCTTCCTAGCCTATATATACGACCCACATCTCACTTTCACTCACATTTCCACTCCAAATTCACCAAGTCTTAAACATATCCACTCACTCTTAACTCACTCACAATTCACAGTTGGTCGAACAAGAGGAAAAGAGAAAGATTTCAAGATTTATTCAAGGTTATAAGATGTACATTGGGTATTCAAGGATTTCTAGTTGGTTAGAAAGGGCTACAAGTATTAATTATAAGGTTACGGATTTTAAAAATCATTCTCGTGTTCCATTTCTTGTCTCATGATCTCATCACCACCCTTGAGGTGTTGTAAGTCCTCTAAATCTCATTTCAATACATTATATAATCACTTCATATAACTAGGAATCATTTAACACGTTATTATGTGAACTTGACACTTTTTACAACTATATACGTATAAACATAAAAATATATATACGTAAAAGATTTTGAGATATCATTTAGGATCCTGTTTGGATAGAAAATGTGTTTTGTATATCTTTAAACTTGTTAAACATTTGCATGTCGACTAGAGAAAATCATAAAGGAAACGTAAAACATAAGTTGGCTCATTCTTGGAAAAGTATATACTAGCTTATCTATCAACAACATATCGACGTCTACTTTGGATCACTACTTTTATCTTGGTCGGTGTTATCAAAGACTCACTGTAGTCGAACCACAGTGAGATGTCACATCGAGTCTTGATCGAATCACAATGGTGTATAGTTTGTGTCGACAAGTGGGGTCTCAGGTTTGCTTGTTGATAACGAGAGTGTTATGCTTTAAACTTATCATGGTTTTATGTATATTTTTGGAAAGCATGCAAAGACCATGTAAACACAACACATTACAGCGTCTTGTTGAAAACATAAGTATACAAAACTCTTTACAAATCCTAAAACCATGCATGTACATTCTGTGAAGAAAACATAACAAAATGAGATGCAACATTCGAGGTTAAGTATAAGTAAAACATAAAACATAACCAAGAAACACCCCAAGCAATGATGGTTGTGTTGTTTGGGCTGTGAGCGATAGGTACCGATTTCGATCCTTGGCAGTGGCAGATTTTCCACATTTTATCACTTTTGCCAAGTTTCGTGTATTGCCAATTCCAGTCCTCTACTTGAATCCTTTGACATTTCTCTTAAAACCTTTATAAGTTTTATAACTAATATTAAACTTACACTTTCAACCCTCAACTTTGGATCGTACAACATTTCCTTAAAAACTTTTATAAGTTTTGAAATTTATAATAAACTCAAGGTTGAACACTTTGAAACTTTTCACCCTAAAAATTTTATAAGTTTGATAAACTTATATATAATTACCACTTTCTTTTAATAAATATGTTTTACATGTTTTTATTTGGTGACCACATCGACGTAAATCATAAGTAATATATTTGTCCAAATATATTATTTAACCACAAGTTCAATATATATATTTACACTTTTAGACCAAACAAGTTTAATAAATACAAATCGACTTGTATTTATTTATCCTTTAACAATATTCGAGCCAACTCTTATGTGAATATATTGTATATATTGCCATACTTATTCCAAGAGCCAATACTTACAAGTATTTTCACAACTATAATTAATGAACATTATCGAAATTAAGTTAACTCATGAAACTTTCACATAAGCTACAATAACTCAAATATTTGAAAATATTTGTTTTTGAGCTTTAAGTATTTCCACACATGCAGAAATGATACAAGTGTCTCACAACTAAACCATTTTCCAAACATAACCGTTTGAGGTCGTAAACGGAATATATCATAATCTGAGACTTGGCATATTCTTCTTTATATACTAAAAATCGTACATGTTCCTTCACCAAACAAAGCATTAAATGCAAACTTTTCCAACTTGGCAAAAACAGTCCCTGAGATTTAAGTGGCGCTACAAAGTAAGTCCAAACATTAAATGCAAAGTTTCACAACTTGGCAAAAACAGTCCCTGAGGTTTAAGTGACGATCCAAAGTAAGTCCTGTACCATTAATTGCTATCTATAGAAACTTGGCAAAATTAGTCCCTAAAATTTAAATGTCGTTACAAAGTAAGTCATTTGAAGCCAATCCCTTCAAGATCGCGGGTTTCCACACTGTTATATCTAAGTTCCGTGTTGAAGCCATTATCATTACATACTTGATACTATTTTGAAATTTTGATTCATCCTTTGTTAAGGTGAGTCCATAGCCCCCCTTCTACTCTTTAACTGTTTTATAAACTCCTTGGGGGAGATACATGCTACTACTACTTTTATGATCACAATTGCTTGAAAACTGTATGCTGTTTTTCTGATATTATTATTGCCTAAGTTAACTGCTAAAAGACCCCTACAATCATGAACCATTGTCATTGCGTGTGAACGTAACTATTGTGGATAATACTATGGGAATTAACGACCCCGTCTTTGTTATTGGAATTAACGGGGCGTACTATATTTGAATGACAATTAGGTAATTGGCAATTACCTCTCGTTGGGGGAAATTCACATACACCAGTAATTAGGTGTATGCAAGTTGAGTCTTGGTGTCATGAGCTTAGGGCAATAATAACTACTTACGATTATGGGTGTAACATCGTGGCCCACTATTTATTGAACATCGAATCTTATGATCAAGCGCTTTATTGCTAAACCTATGAATTCACTCAACCGTTGTGTTGACTTTTTAGCATGTATTTTCAGGATAAAAAGACGATAGCTAAACCTTGAAGGTGCTTGGGCATTGTCATGGCATGGTCATAGACAACTCGATATTCTATTTAGAACCACTTATTTATTATGGGCCTATTATTCCATGATACATTTTGAAAGATGTAAACATGAATCTTTATGAAATAAGATTTTCAAGTAAACCCGTTGTTCTATACTTTGTGTTGTGATATCAATCGAGTAATACCCTCAAGAACATTATTTTCCATTGCAAACCATTTTGGGGTGTTATAGTTGTTGATCTTGATAGAAAGAAGTTAGGGCATGTTTGGTAGAGTGGAAAGGAAACTAAAGAAAAGAAACAAGGATACTTTCTCATGTTTGTTAGCACGAAATGGAAACGAACACTTGCCATTCCAATCCTACCTCAGTATTTTCATTCTTTAATAAAAGTAAAGAAAGCCTGAGAATGTAAATTTATGAAGGATCCATTCTCATGAAAATCAAAAGGACACATAAAAACTAAAGGGTATATATAACTCATATCACGTGCAACTCACATTCAATCACAAATTATTATAAATTCATAAACACAACCATTTTGGCAACAACAATTTCTGAAATTATGCCATCGTCATCATCATATTCTGAAGTCGTTTTGAATCCCCAATTAACGTATTTCATCGTCATCATCATCATAATTATTATAAAACACAGACGATTTGGCCAATTTAGACTTTGATGACCTAATCGTATGACTTATTTTAAGCCCTTGAAACTCCTTTTTTAGGATTTACTCAAAGAAATTAAAACAATTCATCAAGATTGAGTTAATGATCATTTTTTTGTTAACTACATATGAATTATATTAGAAAGAATTCTCGGCAATAATAGCATGCATAATCCACATGTTATCTACACATGTTGATTCGTTCTTTGTACATCAATCCTTGCCCTTCTATTTGTTAAGTTGTTCGCTTATCCGATCGCAATTTATTATACTAATCAATTAGCTAAATATGATATGTTGTTGGAATCCTTATCCGATACACAATTTATTATACAAATCAATTAGCTAAGTATGATTGTTGATAAATCGGGCTTATCAAAATCGTTATTAGGCCAACAAAAGCAAGGATCTTTTCAGTTATGAGGTCCTTATATACGAGTGGTAGGAATCAAATTAGCGAGAATGGCATGGGATGTTGTTTGTAACAGAACACTAAGGATGCTTTAGAGATAGTATACTTGATCAAGCCATAGTTACGATTGTATTTTGTTGATCCCAGTTTACACTTGTAAATATAGATCTTAAATATAGCTTCCTGTTAAGAAACTGTTTGATTCAAAAATATCACGCGAATTTAACATTTTATGATTAAGAAGAACACAAAGAATAACAAACCAAACGCTCAATATTATTAAAATAATATGCATACTCTTAATAGTATTAGGGTTTACAACCTTGAAGCCTCTTAAACTAATCATTATCTAAACAATAACCTAGGTCCTCCTTTTATATGATAAGGAGTCCTAGTCGGTTATAAAGACTTTCTATACAATGTATATCTCTATAGAATCTTTTCTATGTTTATCTAATACTAAAATTTAGGTACACGACATTCCATAAATACAATACGACACTAATACTCCAGCAGTAGTTACAATACTTCAGCAGTAGATATCTTTACTCTGGCATTACTTAGTCTTTAGCAGCAAAAACTTTATACTAGAAGTAGATTCATTTGGTCTAGCCGTTGTTACCACTTAGTGTATTTCTTTGAACATATTTAGCAACACCAAGCAGTAGGTTGAATACACTCGCAATAGTTCAAATCATACCAGCAGCAATTATGACTTAGAGCATTCTTCAATAAAATACATGAACAGTTAAATCTTCCAAGAGCAGCAGTTCAGCAGTAGTCTCTCAAAACCCAACAATCCTCCCCTAAACTTGATATTTCTTCCCAAAATCATCAAGTTTCCTATTTAGCTTGAACAATCACCAGGAGTATGCTACCAAACACATTACTTCTTAGGGTTGAGAACTCTTTCATACTTCTTCAACAGCTTATATGCTTAATCATCAGATAAGTAATCTCTTTGAACTTGCAGCCTCTTTTCTTGCATAATCTGGCCTACAATTTCTTTATTGAAGTTGAGAGCAGGGTAATCTTTTTCCACAAGCACGTAAATCACCACACCATGAGCAGATAAAACTTGAACACCACAACATTTATATAGCCTCCATTGTTGAACTGTGTTGTGTTTAAGTTTTCTCCACTCCTCATCTTTATGGATTGGCTCACACATAACTTTCAAATAATTCCAGATTACTCTGTCATAAACCTCTCAGGATAAGCACCACCCTTCTTTTCCTTTATCAGTCTCCAGAGAGTTACAAGATCATCCCTATCAAAATATTGAACCATTTGACTGAATCTGATAAACGTGTAGTTCTTACCATTGGTTCTTTTAATTTCCCAATAAGCTTCACTACCATCCTGAATTCCAGAAGTAACATCAATGATAGGATGCTTAACCCCTAAAGGAACTGCTTCAACAACCTCATATTCTTTATATTTTGTCAGAATTGTAAGAGCCTGCATCTTATCTCTATCCTCTACATCATATACTTGCTCTTCAACTTTTTCCTCAACTTTTTACTCTTAATGCTCTGACTCATCATCCTGCTCAACTGCTTTAGACCTATCTGCTTTTCTCTTCTTTCTTCCTACACTTTTCAACACACTCCTAGTTCTCTTCACACCAGAACTAGAGCTTTACTTCTTTATCTCTACCTTCTCTATCTGTTCTTCCTATTTTACAACTTTCTCTTTTTCCACTTGATCTACCTGCTCCAACACTTTCTCGTTTGTAGGTTCTTCTGTCTCCATAGGCACAAAAGTATCTATTTCCTTCTTAGCTTTCTCATACATCTTCTCAATTTCACCATCAGTAATATGAGACAATTGATTCAACTTGTAGCCCTTCATGTTCTTCAGATAAAGTTCATGAACCTTTCTTCTTTGTTTAATAGTAGGTGCTCTGAGTTTTTTCTTTTTCAACCTCTCAGCATCATACACTTTCCTCCTCTTATCCATGAACTCCTTTAACCACTTAGCTCCATTTTTGCATCACATTTTACCCTTTCTTCATCCCATTTAGCCAATAATGCCAAAGTCTTTGCTTCATTCTCATCTGCTATTCTTTGTTGTTCTAAAATTCCTTGGTTTTCAAGTTCATATTCGACCAATGCAACAAAGAACTTTAGCATCATGCTCGCAATCTTCTCCTTTGGCGAACTCCACCGGTATTTCGTGCTTAAGCTCTTCAACCAATACTCGTTTGCCTTTGCCTTCATACGTGGTGGTTGTTGAAAGATCTTCTTGGATATGAAGTTAGGTTCTTTGATGACCACACCTTTGTGAGTGCCTTTGTTGTTTGTGATGATGGTTGAGCGACTTTAATTGGTACATCGACGATTGTTTGATTGTTGTGTCATAATCGCTGGCTTTGAATTCTTCAAATCAATCATCACATTAGCCAAATTTTTTCATCTAACATCTCTTACGTACAGGTAGGAGTAGGAACATCCATGATGGGTTCTTTTTAGTAGCGGAGATCCATGATAGTTAAATTTGTACTAGCGATAGGTTCTTCTACACTAGCAATAGTAACATCCCTTACAGTAGTACTTTCTTCAACAACTTTGTAACATCAACTTGACTCGCTCTACATCTCTACCCATATCAACCTCCAAGTTACTTATCTTTGCACTTTTATGACCACGAGCCTCCCTTGAACATGTTATATCATCCTTCCTCCCTGTTTGGGATCATCCTTCCCCAAACTTGGGTCATCGAGAGAACTCACCCTATGTGCACCTACCTTTTCAATCTCCTAAAGGTAGTAGTTCTAGACCTCTTAACACCTTCCAAAATATAACTCTCGCTTTCAAGCTTTTGGATCACATGAATTGTCATTTTATACATTAGTATCCATCAATCCATCTGTTTCGGCTCTATCCTCATCACCGGGATGTGTTACCTTCCCTGAGAGGTGAATCAAAGGATGTAAACTCAGGCTCAAACCTAGTTTGAACATCTGAGCCCCCCATATTTTCCATTTTGCTGGGTTTTCCATCATCTGTATTAAGTTCCTGAGAACCTAACACTTCAGATGTTTCCTTGGGGTTTGTTAGAAATTGGAAATTCCATGTGAAAGTGTCGGTCACCCCAATTATGGTCTAGCATATGTTAGCTCGTAGACTTGTAGTTATTTACGTTGTTTAATAGTTAATTAGTTAATTAGTAGCATAGATTAGTTTAGAGCAACACCGTGGAGGAAGGACGGGTCTTTACCCACTGTATGCCTGATCCACAGTCCGATTGGAGGACGTAGTATTTGTAACTATAAATACCCCTTCCATCCTTGGAAGGGGCGGTGCTTCTCATAATCTAACCTTGCATTTTTCTAAAGCAAGTCTCTACCAAGAACACCCTCTCACTCTTTCTCTCCCTAAAACATGGCATAATTGTATTTCCATCATCCAAGACCACCCGAATCATTAACACAATAATATTTACGATCCTACAATTGGTTCCGAGCCACGGTTATTGTGTTGTGTTGATTTTGTGGTTTTGATACATGTTTTAAACTGTTTTGTGTACTTTTCTTGGTGGAAAGTTTTTTCGCTATAGTTTGGTAAGCAGTTTTTACATGTTTTCGCTTTGTATCCTCTTTATTGGTCAAAATTATCAAGTGGTCTATTTTTGTTAACATCTGCTTTTGTTACATCCGCTTTGTGTCAAGCTTTTGTCCAAACAATGCCTTGTAACTCATCGCTTTTTATGACTTATTTTGTACCAAATATGTGAAAAACTTGTGGTCAAACAGTCTTATTCGTGGTCAAACTAGTCAAAAGAGGTTTATGCGTTTACGGGTAAGTATGAAGATAGCTGAATGGTTGGTCAAAACGCGGAAAAGTCCTTATAATTTTGGTAGCGACTTGTTATTTAACAAGTAGCAACTTGTATTCAAACCTAGCAACTTGTGTATTCATAGCGACTTGAATATTGAGTCAACGTCGTGGCGACTTGTCAACTACGTGGCGACTTGTCAACTACGTAGCGACTTGTCATACTTGTCTTGATCAGGCGACTTGACGAAATGATGAATAAGAGTAAAGCGTAAATATGACTCACGACCACAAGACCAAAGCGACTTGTTACCAAAGACCATAACTCAATGACCTCGGGTTCTAATCCCATCATCGATCGTGACCAATCATAAACTTGAAAAAAAAAAAAAAATTAACGTGACTCATGGTGTATATCACAGCATACAATAAATTTAATCCAACTCCATCATCAAATCCACATCTATCCTACCTCATTCAATCCCATCTCCAAACTTCTCTAGACTCGACAATGAACCTACTTAACAATAATAGATCTCGGAATGGTTTTCGTGACATTTCAATTGAAACAAATCTAACCTTCAAGGTTATTATCACGAAAAATTTAATCTTCATCGATCCGGGTTTTGTTTGAAGTCTTTACTTCATGTAATTATATACGAGATATGAAACGTTTTTAACAACTTTGTTAACACGTTTTTCATTTGCTCGTGGTATTACTCTTAAACAAAACATATGAATCTAATAATTTACCTACCTGTGACATCATCTAAAGATCTGGAAGCCAAATCTATAACCTACCATGGCCATCCCTGTGGCATACTCTTATTCGGATTAAACGCAAGTGGATTTGAAGGAGTCTTCTTTTCTAATTTCAATTCGATTTGTTGGGTGTCTGAATTAATGCGAAAGGTTTTAGAGGGATTTGAGGTTGAAAGCAGTTACTGATGCTACGTTTCTTTTGGAATGGGGGCAGAGGAAATGTTTGAGAGAAATATTAGGGTATGACAAGTAAGATTAGGGTTATGCTAAGTGTGATATGTGGCTTAATATACCCCTAACTTCTAGGAAGGAAAGTCTTGCGCTAAACCAATTTTCAAATATTTGAGCACTTATCCTAAAAACAAAATGAGAAAAGTATGTCAAGGATCAGCATTCTACTCAAATATTTTTCCGTCTAAAATTCTTCGAAAAATATTTTTTAACTTAATGGTGGTAAATGAGTTGCTTGGTAACATATTGGATTTCACAAACACATCAAATCATGATCAAATGGGCGTATACAATAAGGTTTTAGAGAGAAATAGTTAGAGGTTTGGGAACTTAGTGAGAGAAAATGAAAGTATTATTATGAGCTCCACTCTACCTTGGGAGGTGAGAGTATTTATAGTCTTACATAAAACGCCACCTACGGGTGTGGATCGGGCATACGATGGGTAAAGACCGTCCGTCCTCCACGGTGTTACTTAACTAAATACTACTTAACTTTAAATAACTACGACTACGAGCTTTCTAACGATTACATATACTTGAGGTGACCGACACTTTAATAATGGATTTACTAAATCCTAACAATCTCCCCAAGGAGGTCACCTCAAATTACATTGAATACAAACGGATATTACATTAAGATTGTTCTTGGATTCTTGTTAATGTTCTTTGCTCTGAAGCCCGTAGTCTTTGATTCTTCATTTTGCATGTTTGGTTAATCCAAGTGGAGGTCTTTAAGCGATCCACGTGATAATGAGTTTTGAGCCAACATTGAGATCATCGACTAACATAAATCTCGACTCTTCCATTGTGGTGTTGACATTATGTGAAGTTGTGACTTTTGGACCGACATGCTCACATTACGGATCATGAAATCTTTTCATCGAGTAGCGGAAGCTTTAGTTGATTCATGATATTTGCGCGAGCGAAGCATGGAGTGAAAATATCGAGTCATTGATGCACTTATCATGATTTCTTTAGAAATGAATGTGTTGTGTGAGCATGCGGCTATGGATTGACCTCTCCATTCGATCGGTACAAGCGTCGGGTGTACACGCATAAAGCAGTTAGCAATAAAGCGCGCGAAAGTGTCTTTGATCACTTTCGTTGAATTGAGGTACACGGCCACGGTTCCCGTTGATCGATACAAGTCTTGCTGTGATCGGTATAATTCAAGAATCTCCTTGACGAGGTTTCGCAATTGCTCTAGCCGTTCTCAAACCGGAACGTCTCAAAGAAGACAACACGGAGTGAGTGAACCAATAATTGAGATTCAGCGATTGATGAAAATGATTTGAAAACAATCGTGTATTGCTTGATATAAAGTGTTTTTGCAATACAACGAAGGTTTTATGGAAAATCAATTATCAATCATAAATATCTTTTGATTTTGAAAACATAATACACAATCGATACTACATCGATGTGCTAAAAAAAGAATTTTGAGCACACCGACCGGTTTTTCAAAGGTATCCGTCAATCCATTTTCTGGACAAGGAACAATTCAATATTGAATCGCTCCATTGATGAAGTCCATATGACACAACAAGTCTTGGCAATACCACAAGGATAATCGTATGACTCTCAAAATATATTCTCACATTCCACATTGTGTGAAACGTGAGTCTTCAAGGATGATGTGTCCTAATGAGATTTATAGATGATCTCGTGGCTCTAGACTCAATAGTGCACATTTGGTTTCCTATATCGGAGACTAGGAGAGGTCTCCTTCTTCAATATCAACAATCTCTAAGAGAAAGTCGATAGATTATGTGGGTTCCCGTGAGAATGAAACAAGCCCTTTTAAGAGGAACTTGAGTAGCTTGGGAAGTTTAGTGCGGTCGTCCTTTGGGTCCATGACGTCTTGTCTTCAATACCGGTGTTACCTTGGTAACCACCAAGAGCATATGAATTGAACCGGTTTACGCCTAAGGTTGAATTATTGGAGGCTATTTATTTTCACCCTTTTCTCATTCAATTCTTTTCATTCTTCAACCCTTGATGCTTACGAGACTTCATAACTAGAACCTTGTTGGGTTTATTCCGATTACTAGCTCTGTCTCGATCCGCACTCTTCCCATATCTCACTTTTCTCCTTTTTCATCATACCTAAGGACTTCTACACTATCTAGTGGATTGTCCTGGGTAGATCCCTCCGGTTACAGCGGATCATGGGAACTAATACCTAACCTTATCATCCTTATATCACCATACATAAAGTAAATTTGGTCGGTCTATTTGGTATTGTTCATCGCCATTGGAACCAATTGAAAACCATTTGAAAATCAATCCGGATACTTGTGATATATTATCAAAGCATTTTGTACTGAATTGTTTTGATATTTTTAGAAAAGAGCTCCCCTCAACATGTGCATCATGTATTTGAAATCGTTTTGGCACACGGAGGCAAGAGGAAGAATTAACTTCTTTGATTACCATTTTCTAAAGATATCAACATCACTTCCCGATCAAATCAAGTAGATAAAGCATATTGGGGAAGGATGAGGTTTTCATAAGTTTGCTCCCCTCAATATGTGCCTCGAGATTTGAAAGAGTTTTGCACATATTAGAAGGAACACGCACTTAGAGACAAATCAATCACGTTTCAATTCTTTGTGGTTTAAAAGATGCTCCCCTCAACATGTGCATGGAAAATTTGAAATCGTTTGGCACATGTGGGAGGAAAGCTTGCTAAACACTTATGAAACCATTTATCAAATTATCGGTTTAAATCAATTTAAATCACAAATTCTCCCCGATCACAATTTTCAAATCATTTGAGATTTGTGATCTCTGTGATTTAAATTGATTTTGAAAGCTTTTGAGGAGATGTGACTTGATTATGAGAAACATTTAACCGATAAGGATCAAGTTTGAGACTTTAGACTCCAAAGATTAAACATGCTTGAGTATCTTTTGAAAACATAATAATAACAAAGGTCTTGTACCAATTGTATACAATATTGTAAAACATTGTTCTTTTGATTATTCAAGAGTAGACCTTTCTCGATTACGTGCCAATTGTTTGAAAAATACTCTTTTGATTGAAATCATTCTCCCCTCAATCAATGACATATGTTGTTGATTGAAGGATAGAGATTTTGACAAATGAAAAGCCGGATGATTTTCAAAAGTAGAGTCCAAGTATTTTCAAAGCAATTTTGTTTTCATTAGATGACAAATATTTTTCGGAAGAATCATTTGAAGGAAAAATATTTGAAAGGAAACATTTGTCTTTTAATGACAAACATTTGTTTTAGAATCGAGCATGAGGTTTGAAGATTTAAGATAAAGCATGGCTCTATTCTTTCTTTGAAAAGCGGGTTCTTGCTTGAAATGACAATAAACCATTGTTTCACTTTCTCTCAAAAATATTTTTTTTTTTTGATTTTTTAAACAAATTATGTACATTCGAAGAACATCTAAAACCCGTGACATTCTTTGAATGTCAACACAAAGTCCGTAGATGATATCGAACAAGAAAAACATGACAAAATAACAATATTTTGGGATTTTCAAGATTTTCTAATTTTTATGGATTTTGAAAATTTTATATTTTTCTATTTGCTTTTGTTGGTTTTGTAATTTTGTATTTTGCTTTTTGAAATAAATATTTACAAGAGATGGATGAAGAAAGACCTTTACTCCTCGTCTTCCTCTTGAAGACGTTTGAGTGTTTCGGTTGTAGACTCTTTAGACCAAGTCGTGGAAGGATAAACTCAAACGTTCTCTAGGAAGAGCTTTGGTGAAGATGTACGCTAATGGTATTCGATCCTCACAAAATAGAGTTCCACCACACCGTTCTCCACTTGCTCCCGATGAAATGATGTCGAATGTCGATGTGCTTTGCTCTTGAGTGTTGAGCGTTGTTGCATGAGAGAGCAATGGCACTTTTATTATCACGATGCAGAGGATTTTGTTGAATTCAAAGCCATAGTCGGATAATTGGGATCTCATCCATAGGATTTGAGCACAACAAGATGACATGGCTATGTATTCAACCTCTGTAGAGGATATAGAAGTACTCATTTGTTTCTTTGAAGACCGACTCACAAGCTTATCGCCCAAAAGCGAGCACCTCGGGCGTGCTTGACGTGTATCTTGACATCTGCATGATCGGCATCTGCATAGGTTGTTAGTGACATACCGGTGTCCTTGGTACCAAAGTCCCATATTGATGGTTCCTTGGAGATACCGAAGACCCGTTTAACCGCTTCAAGGTGCTTTTGGTAGGCTTAGCACGATATCTAGCACACATGCAAGCAATGAACAAAATGTACGGTCTCTTGGTGTGAGGTACATCGAGGATCCAATCATACTACGATATTTCGTTTGGTCTACCATGATCCACAGTGGTCCTCATCCGGTTTAATACGCTCTATCATGGGAGTGTCAGCAGTCACAAGAATCAAATCCAAATTTCTTTAAAATCTCATTTGCATATTTAGATTGATTTATAAAAATGCCTCCGGGACTTTGTGAAATTTGTAATCCCAAGAAAAATGACATTTGTCCCATCATTGACATTTGAAATTTGGAACCCATTTCATTTGAAAACGGTCACATTCATTGGGGTCGATCGAGGCAAAATAATATCATCAACATAGATTTGAGCGTGAATTAAATGTTTTCACGACTTTACGGTGAACAATGTCGGATCAACTGCTCCTTTCTTTGAATCCAATAGATAGAAGAAACTTTGATAGCGTATCATACCATGCCCTTGGAGCTTGCTTCAAACCGTAAAGAGCCTTCTTCAAGCGATAGACATGAGTAGGATGCTCGGATTCACAAAACCTTCAGGTTGGTGGGCGTATCGACTTCTTTAAGATCTCCGTTAAGAAAAGCCGTCTTTACATCCATCGATAGACTACCATGTTCTTACTTGCGGCATTAGCCAAGAAGATTACGATTGCCTCGTACGAGCAAGCTGGAGCAAATGATTCTTCAAAGTCAATACCCTCCTCTTGACGGTATCCTTTTGCAACCAATCGAGCCTTGTTCTTTAATACATCACCATGCTCATCAAGTTTTACTTTGAAGATCCACTTTAGAGCAATGATCATAGCACGATCGGGAGCGGTACTAATTCCCATACATCTAGTCGATCAAACTCATGAATTTCTTCTTGCATGGCATTGAACCATTGTCTTCATTCATGGCGGTTTAACATCTTTTGGTTCGACCTTGGATAGTACGGAGTTGAAGAAGCACCATAAGGCATCGGTTGCAAGTTGTTTGCAGTGTGATCTTGGACGAGAGGATTTCCAATGATGTTGTCCAATGGATGATCATGTGTCCATTTTCTAAGGTGTTCATGTGGTTGTTGTTGAGGAACTGAAGTAGCGAGTTGATTTCTCCGATGAAGATGGTTCGATGATGATTCGGAGCAAATATGTTTTCAAAGGGGCATCTTGAGGAGTAGCAAAGGGATTATCTCCATCATAGGTGCGGACACAATTCCATGATGTACACTCGATGATTGATGATTTGTTGATGAGACAGTGATCGGCGAGCGCTTCTTGACTTAATGACATAGAAATTGAAGGGTTAACTTCATTGAAAGGGATAGGAGCGACCTCTGTTGATGGAATTGACATATCATTAGCACTTGGCTCATAGTGTTCATCAAACATTGGATCAAACAATTTCTTCAAATCATCTTCGAAGGAGGTACATAAGGAGTTCTTGGTGAGGATTTGGAACAAGAGTAGAACGATAGGACTACTTGATGAAGGTTGAGATGCGGGTCCAGGCTGGATTGTCTGGAGCCATTTGCCGGACGACTCATCGAGCGTGGCGTGAATAGTTTCCATGATATCTCGAGTTCTTTTGTTGTAGATTCGGTAACCCTTCTTGTTTGATGCATAACCTACAAAACTCCAATGTCCGCCTTAGCTCTTAATTTACCTAAATCTTGACCGTCATTCGTTGGATAGCACAACGCACCAAACACACGAAGGTAGGAAAGATCGGGTTTTCGTTTATGGACAAGTTCGTATGGAGTTTTCCATGAGATGTGTGTATGAGGGAGCGATTTTGGGTGTAGCGGCGGTGGCAATGGCTTGACCCGGAGAAACATTGGAACCTTTGAATAAATTAGCATTGTTCTTGCGGCTTCCACAAGAGTTCGATTTCGTCTTTCAACTACACCGTTACATTGAGGAGTTCGTGGAACACTTCTTTGATGGTGATTCCAACACTTTCATAAAATTGACTTAAGTCTTTGTTAACGAACTACGTGCCATTGTCTCGCTCGAACAATTCTAACCGTATTGTTAAGTCGAACTGAAGTTGCTTGATAAGTTTGATTATGACATCGGGGTTTCATCCTTTGTCCTCAAAACTTTACCCAAGTAAATCGAGAGTAGTCATCAACAATGACTAAAATATATTTCTTCCCATTAATCGTTTGCACTCTCATTGGTCCGCACAAATCCATATGAAGGGTATGAAGAACTTCCATTCTTGAGTTTGTGGGTTTGGGTTTGTGGGCATATTTCTTGCTTTTCCCAATTGGCATCTTGAACAAAGATGATCTTTTCATACTTTAATCTGGGTAAGCCTCTTACAAGATCATTTCGGAAAGATTATTAATGGTGCGAAGTTCAAGTGATTGAGACGACGATGCCATAACCATGATTTTGTTTTGAAGCCTTTGACAACAAGCGATTGGAGAAGACTTCATCATGTCTTCGATAGAGATGGTGTATAGATTTGAACCACGAGTTCCTCTTATGAGTTCCACACCATCAAGTTCTCTAACGAAACAAGTATGTTTTCTAAATGCCACTTCTAGATCGGAATCACAAAATTGACCAACGAAAAACAAGTTATGACCAAGACCTTCAACATAATATACCACGGAGATTACACTTTTGCCAACAACATAGTCTCCATAACCCATAATTGCTCCAAAATGGTCGGTTCCCGAATCTAACGGTCCCGATGAATTTACTCATGAAGTTCATGAGCATGACGATCTCCAATCATATGCTTGGAGCGGCTGAGTCCGGTACCACGAGCGATTTGAGCGATCTGCGGTTGAACACGAGACAAGAATGGATAAGCTGGATAATTGGGATCCCCATGCAAGAATGGGTTCCATTTGGTTAGTAACATTGATTGGAACACCCGCATCGGAAGTAGAAACAATGGAATCATCGAGGAATAGATGCGGTGCTAGTGTCCATATTTGACCTATTCAAAGTATGTTCACTTCTTAAAGGAATAGTTCTACCGGTGGGCATCCATTTTCTAATGGGCATTGACTTAGATTAATTTAGGGCAAGACTCATTAAGATTAAACTTATGGCGGTGGGTATCCATTGATAACCTATATTACTAAATTTTCTTCTGTGGGTTTCCAATGTTTTCTAACTTTCTTTCGCCATTGCTTTTAGCCTTCTTAGCTTGATTTTTGCATTAACAATTTTAACTAGGCATTTGACATCATTAATCAAATCATTCACACCACATTCATGATTAGTAATAGAAATCAAGCGATCATCATTACATGGTTTGCGATAGTAGCGAATTGAATTAATTACAATATGCTTATAGCTAATACTAGAATCAACACGATTCGTTTTATTCAACTCAAACTTAGTGTTCCTAGGGTGGTCTTCTCTCTCTTCCAATGCACATTCTTAGCTTGCGAGGTCCTATCTTGCTTTGTATTGCCGGAGGCTTTGACCCGCTTGCTTTTATGTCACTTTTACTCTGTAGAGGGAATTATGGGAACATTAGTTGGTTGGTCTACTTTTGCATTCTGAACTAGACGTGCGGGATCGAACTACTTGAAGGCACTTTAGAGTTCACTTTCTTAATATTGGGCATAGAATGGGTTGCATAATTGGCACTAGGCATAGAACAAGGCATCACAGACTTTATCTTTCGCACCTAAGGATTTAGGACATGTTGCTCTTAAACATTCTAGCGACTCTTGAGATCGTTTGGCACGAATGCAAGCAAACCTAATTTCTCTATCAAGTGGCTTATTTATGAAATCCTCTTCTACAATCTCACGGAGACATTCTAGACTATCCTTAAGGTGAGCGAGATAGTTATGAAACACAAGTTCGTTATTTCTAAGATGAGGAGGAATGTATTTAATATCACGATATATTTGCGATCATAGATGACTTTGATGCAACATTCTCATTAAAGACAAGTGGCATTTTCCTTTTCACGACTCTCAGATTCTCAATTTCCTTTTGTAAAGACGTTATTTTTCGTTGTTCTTGTCACGAGTGACTTTCATTGAATCATATAACTCTTTAAAGTGTCGTTTAACTTTTTCATTTTCTTCTAGAAAACTCTCATTTTCTTTTGTAAAACATTAACCAAGTTTTGAAGATGAAAAGTTTGAGAACACGAGAATCTAAAGGAGGAGGCATTTGGGAGCCATCACATTGTTCTTTTCACCCTTTAATTGTGAAATTTGGGCTTTCAATTTTCGATCGTGTTACAATGAGCTTGAATCATTCGTCACGTTTGTTTATTTCAAAAGCGCATCAAACTCGGAACATTTGAGGATGTCTTGATGTTTGAGGTTTTGACATTTTCTTTAAGATGTTGATATTTTAGTTGCAAATCAAAATGTTCAACTTCTAGTTTAGAAAGATGTTTTACCAAATTATCGTGATCATCCCGATCAATTTTCTCATTTAGTTATGAGTTTTTGTTTTCAAGCTCAATGACACGATCATGGGAAACTTTCAAAGCAACAGATAATTCATGAAATTGAGAAGCGATAATAGAATGCTTAGTCACGATATAAAACACATCTTGAGCAACACAACTCGAATACTAAGTTCTCATTTAAGATATGCAAGTTCTTCCTTTCAATTTCATTATATTTGAGTTCCGTTCATAATCATTTACCTCAACAATCATTGCATCAAATTCCTTTTCCATTTCTTTAATATCCGAATTTATTCCTTTTGAAGACTCTCAAATTGACCTTTTAATTGTTTAAAGAAAGGCATGACCTCGGTTAAATAACATTCTTTAGTTTGCTCAAAACCCTTTCCCCTTGATTATCCACAGGGTGTGATTCTCTTCTTACATGTCTTCTCAAAATCAACGAATAGTTGATAAACAACATACATGTGATTAAGGTCTTGCTATTAGTGGCAATAGATCTAGGAACTAAATGCATTGGTGTATTTGGAGGATACACAGTGGTTACGAGCATTTTCCTAAGGGAGTGTTTGTTTCAACAAGTTCATTAACTTTTGCTTATCCATATCTTTCTTCCAAAAATTTGTTACGGGGTTAATTGAGTTTGAGGCTTAAACATGTTCAGGGAGATCCAATTTTCCTTAGTGTAATCATGGGGTTTGATCGTTATGTTATTCTTTTTACATGTAGGATCGATAAGCTTCTTATCCATTTTCTCCCTAGATGCATCATCTAATTTTCTATCCTCTTCCGTGCTTCCAATACATGATGGTGTTTGCCTAGGCTTAAGAATCTCATTACCATCATACAATACCTTATGAGCAGCTCTAGCCTTTTTAACTACCTCGGGATTAGGTTCCTCAACAAGGGGAATGCTATGCTTATCGCTTAAGACTCTATGCTTGGTGATCATGCGAGCAGTCTGAATGGTATTCCCTTGTACGTACAACTTATTTTCAAGCTTGTTTTTCAAAGTTTTAGATTAGAAAAATCATTCAAAAGTTTTGATTCCTTAGCATTAAATTCTTGTTTAAGCACTTTAACATTATCTTGAAGCTCTTGCTTTTGCTTGATGATTTTAGAAAGCTTTTCTTGTAAGGAGTTTAACTCTTGTTTTAACACTTCTTCTCTAAAATTACTTTTCTAATAATTATGCGCATTTGGTCATCCATTTCATGCTCACGGGTAGTTAACTCAAACTTAGCACGTTGTTCATAAATAGCAACTTGTTCTTTATAGGCATTCGATTCGAGATAACGAGAATCATCGAGGGCACATGGTGTATTCATCAAAACATAGTCATCATTGATGCGAAAGATGCATCACTTGGTACAATCTCACTTTCACTTTGTTTCACATATTGATCATATGGGACAATATTGCTATTACCCTCATTATCAATATTTCGATTCATAAGTTTCAAGAGATTGTACTTCATTATGCATCTTTGCTCATCAACTTCATCGTATAGTTTTAATACCTCGAAATGATTGATTCTTTGGATGGACCAACTGTTGTGGTGATGAGACCTTTGGAGAGACCATAGGTGAGATGCTAGCCATGAAGATTGTTTGGGCGATGGGTTCATCATCGACATCGAGTCAAATGCATCACGATCGCTACTTGAAAGGCATTTTGATGATTGTGACCTATTTCTGAATTGGTCGCTCATCAACATCGACATCATAGGTTTTAGCATTTCCTCGACAAAAAACAACAACTCCTCTTCATCCAAAGTGCTCCATTATCCCGAGCTTGCACAAGCAACATCTTGTCTCAAGTATTACGCATTACGTGGACGTTTTGGAGATGTGCGGTTCCTCGCAATATGTCCTCACCACCACGGTTGTAGCATTTGATTGGCTTTGCTTGCCCTTGATTGGCATTCCTTCCACGATTACGATTTGCCACATACCCTCCACCAACTCCACCTCTTCCCTGCTCCAACCATCCCTTGTTGATATCGGTTGCACCATAACCTTCCCATCTCTCGCGGTAGCTTGATTGTGTGGATTGGATCTTGCTTACGAGATTATTGTTGGTGTGTGGGAGGGAATTCATATTTTGACTAACCATGAGAGATAGTTGATTGATGAAGTTTTCCATGAGTGTGTTTGAGTCAGGAGGCTTATATGCTGGATCAGGGATGAGCTTGTAATTACCATTACCCGTGGGTATGACTTGAGAAGCTTTGGTGGTAATTCCAACATTGGTGTAAAAGGTTGTAGAATCATTTGACGAACTTGTTTCTCCCTGCTTAGATTTGAACTGTTCAAGAATCCTTCGTTCAAACATAGCATGTCTCTCATTCTGAAGAAGGAAGGCATACAGTTGCTCATAGTTGGTGTTCTTCAATCCTTTGGTTAGCTTCACAGAGGTGACAAATTTGTGCCATTCGGGATTCATGTTGTTCACAAACTTTGAGTTCAGCTGAATATTTGGCATGGTCATTTTGATATTCCTCATATCATTCACAAGCTTGTGGAATCTCACGTAGTATTCATAGACACTTTCTTACGGTTTCATCTTAAAGTGCTCAAATTCATCATACGGTTTGTGATTCTCTGTCTTCCTTAGTTAATTCGAACCGAGAGAAGCATCTTGACATTATCCCAAACCGCCTTGGCTTGGTGTTGTGATTGATAAGCTTGTAGATATCTTTTGGAAGACCTTGAAGTATAATGTTTGAAGCCACGATATCGACATCGAATCTCTTTTCTCCTTATCATTGAGCTCATCATACGTCTTTGGTGCATCCAATCCAAAGATCATTGTTCCATCTGCAGCGATATCAATTATGTCTCTTGTAGTCTCAATCGATAAGGTCCTTCATCAATTGACTTGAGAATGTTGACTCCATTTTCCTTTCCTAGACAATACAACCTAATTCGTTGAGCCCATGAGTCATAGTCGGTTACATCAAGCATGGGTGGACGAGTGTCTGAACCATTGCTTGAACATCCTCGGCTCTGAGAGAGATGATTGTAGGCACGTTGGTAGACATGTTTACTGATTTCACGGGATTTTATAACTCTATGATTAAACCGGAAATAGATTCTTTCACGGATTTTACTAAATCAAGAGAAAACCGTATTAGAAACAAATATTAACCAAGTCGCTATAACTCTTGAACCAAGTCGCTAAGTAGTAACTCGCTAAACCTCAAGTCGTTGTGAATCAAGTCGCTAGGCACAAGTCGCTGAACAAAAGTCGCTAAAGCACCAAATTGCTAAGCAGACAAGTCGCTAAAGAGCAACTCGCTAAGTATCCAAGTCGCTAAGAGTCAACTCGCTAAGAACAATAAGGACAAGTCGGTAGAAACAATAGAGACAAGTCGCTAACCCAACCAAGTCGCTAGTCGAAGTGGAACCTCCACTAACTTGTATTGTTTGTCGGCTTGTCTCAATAGACAAGTCGCTAAGATCAAGTCGCTACGACTTAAACTACAACTCGCTGGAAATTACTAAAGCAAGTCGCTACGAAGAAAAACACTCCGAGACACAAGTCGCTAAGTTGAAAAACTTCAAAACCACACTTTTCAATCCAAAACAAGCCCAACCACAGTGATTCAAGCTTTCCAAATCAAAACCCAAGCACTTACAATGATTCTAAACACAAAAGTACACTCAAAATTCAAACTTTAACACAAGAAATGATCCAAATGATGCAAAAACCACTAAACTTTTTCAAACCCAAAAACCATATAAAACCACTAGAAATCCAAGGATATGTAAGAGATGATCAAACCATGGCTCTTGATACCATTTGTAACATATTGGATTTCACAAACACATCAAATCATGATCAAATGGGCGTATACAATAAGGTTTTAGAGAGAAATAGTTAGAGGTTTGGGAACTTAGTGAGAAAATGAAAGTATTATTATGAGCTCCAACTCTCTACCTTGGGAGGTAGAGTATTTATAGTCTTACATAAAACGCCACCTACGGGCGGTGGATCGGGCATACGGTGGGTAAAGACCCGTCCGTCCTCCACGGTGTTACTTAACTAAATACTACTTAACTTTAAATAACTACGACTACGAGCTTTCTAACAATTACATATACTTGAGGTGACCGACACTTTAATAATTGGATTTACTAAATCCTAATAAACACGGCACATATTCTCCATGTTTTCTAAACCTTATTAAATCACTTGGGATCCAAAATCTCAAAGGGTTTGATATTTTTGATCGGGGAGAATTTGTGATTTAACAATGAAACTTGATATAAGATGACTCGTTTTGATTCAAAGTGCAAGTTCTCTCTAATATGTTCCAAAAACTTTTGTATATCGATGCACATATTGAGGGAGCGAATAGTTTCTATGGGCAATCGTGAAAAGTACTTCAAAAACCTCTTGCCTCTATGTGATAAAATGATTTCAAATATCCTACCCACATATTGAGGGGGAGAATTTACCAAAGAAATTCAAATGGCTTTTTCTACGGAAATTGTGATCAAGAATACATTTCAAAGATCTCTTGCCTCCATGTGCTAAACAATTTCAAAATCATATGCACATGTTGAGGGGGAGCATTTCTAAATGATCAAAACTATTAAGGTACAAATTGTTTTGATTTTATATCACAAGTACCTTGATTGATTTTCCAAATGATTTTTCAATTGGTTTCATGAAGGAAAGAACAATACCAAAAGACCGACCAATTTACTTTATGCATGGTGTTATAAGGATGGTTAGGTTAGGTGTAACACCCCAAAATATCGCGGCGGAAGATTGTGTCATTGGGTGCTACTTCATAATACAAAGTACAAGTTATAAAAGCGACCTCTAAATGAGACATTTTGAAAAGTTACCATTCGAATAATGAAATCAGAGTTACAAATAGTGAGGTCCCGAAGTATAATACATAAACGTTTACAAAATGTTTCGAATGGTAAATACGAAAGTATAAAGTCTTCAAAACATGTCATGCGACTCTAAGTTCCATGCAACAGCTATCACCTTACAGACCTGAGATAAACATGCTAAAAGTGTCAACACAATGGTTGGTGAGTTCATAGAGTTTGTTTTAAATGAGTTGAAAAGCCTTGAAAGAATGTTTATACAAAGGCATTGTAAATCCACTCGGTTCCAAGTTAAGTCCATACAAAACTTGCAACTGTGTGTTCACAACCCATTGCCACAAATAGTACACCGGATTATATTCACCCAAGGTCATGAATCGGTACACATGGGTGGGGCATCTTCCCAAATAGTACTATATTAATCCCAAGGTCATGAATCGGGTACACAAGGGCGGGGCTACCCGACTTATAGTACTATCAATATCTCTCCGACAATATAGAGTATTGTATGCGTATGTAAATACAATCCATGTATTTAAATTAAGCGAGTAAAGTATTTTCAAGCATGTATAGCGAAATCAAGTATAACGTAATCAAGTATAATGCAATCAAGTATGCGATCAAGTATATTGCAATCATGTATAACAAAATCAAGTATAACGTTTTGAGTATTTGTAAAAGTAAAAGCAAGTAGTTTGAGCATGTATCTCCCCGAAGAGTTTGTAAAACAAGCATTAAAAAGAGTAAAAGTGGCTAACTACGAACTCACCTTAAAAATGATATCACATTGTATAGCAGGATCGATGGGTAAGCACAGGAAGTCTCTCGTATAACCTAGAATATGTTGTCAACTCTTAGGTTTAGAATAATTCCTCACGAAAACATGAGCGAGCCTATATATGTCATTATATTGATCATGACGTAGTATTTGTATGTTTGTTTATAGAAATGGTTTTAGTTTGTATATCTCGTACTACCGTTAGGGCCATCATAATTCGAGGGTCACGCGATGGCGTTAGAGGAGCTAGGACACTTTAAATCATAAATCCGACAACTCGTAGATCCGTTTACCCAAATCAACCCCCTCACATGAAGTTCCTAGTGTTGTAGTGCTCAATATGTATTTTGATTACTTGATTATATGATATATTAAGAGTTTATAAATCTGATAAATAAACTAACAAAGTTTAGAAGTATTTAAATAAGTCGAGGTTTATATATACTTACCTTAAAATAGAATGCTTCAGGTATTATGGAAAAATAAAATATTAGCGGACCTTCGACGTAGAATTTGCAATCTTGAAAACCCACGGCTATTAGAAGATTATAACAACGCCTTCTTGAGAACCGAAGAAGAAAAGAAGATTATAACGGCGTCTTTTTGGAGACTTGAAAATATTTGAAGATTATAACGACTTTTTCTTAAAAACTTCCAAGAACGAAGATCAAATGCTAGTTTTCTTCAAGAACACATGAATGTTCTTACAAGATCTATAAGAAATGCCTTAGGGTTTTAGGACTTTGATAGATAAAGAGAGGAGGGTGCAAGAAATTATGTAGTTTTAGCTTGGTATTTATAGGATGAGAAAAATAGTTAACTACATATTAGGTTAAAAACTAACCATGGTTAAGTTATATACTTGGCAAGATCTTAGGAATGAATGGCCATGATCAAACCATGTGTCTAGGAGGCTTCCTTGAGAAGCCTTCATGAGGAGGTTAAGAGTTTTGGTTTTTCATCTTGTGTTTACTGGAGTGAGTTTTAGTCCGAAAATCGCTAACGGTAAGTATTTAATTCATGAAGCGTAAAATCGGGTTGTCGTAAAAATATAAAACTTATAGGAATGATTAAACTCATCATTATACTCCATCCGAAAATATAAAATGGGTGATAAGTCGTATTGGGTGCAAAAGCGTTGCTTAAAAGCTGAAATCTGGTCAAAAAACGCGTAATCGCAATTTATCGAAAAGAAAGAAATTTTAGGAAGCGAGCGTGAATTTATTTAGAGTAGACTAAAATTAGTCTAAAAGTGATATGAGATATTAAAATGTGGTTTTCGTCATACAGCGAGATAACTACGATTATTCGTCAAGTTTAAAATTCTGTGATTTTAAGCAAAAATGTAAAGCATACAAGGTTAATTCCTTTATGGTCAATAGAGAGGAATATGTTTGACTTTTCCAAAAATGTAAAAGTGTCAAAAACATATTAGAAACACAGATCTGAGGAATCATTAAGTGCGGATGTAAGTAGAATTGTTTAAAGCGTAAGTTTAGTTTAAATCATTGTGAGGTTTATTTGGTAACATAAAAATAAATCTTAAAATTCCGAAATTAATCATGAGTGATCTAAAAATTTATCGATGTGAGGAAAATTATCGAGTTGATTTTTGTTATGCGGCGTGATGTTTAAGCGGTGTCCAGACCAAAATGAAACTTTAAGGCAATGTTTTCTTAATAACTTTTGCGAAGATGATCTAACGATTGTCGAATTCTCGGGATATTACTAAAATAAGTTATCTTCGAGAATGTTAAATAAAATTACAGGTGTGAATAGTAAAAGTGAATAAGTAATGGTGAATAGTAAAATGAACAATGACCCGAAATGCGAGTTATTCTGATCTCTACCCCTTAGGGAACTTCGTCCCAAAGTTACGTGATGTTAACTACTTATAGTGTGTCTAAGGAATGTGTATTCTCTACAAAGGGTGTGGTTCTCTTTTATTCAAGCGAGATAGTGTATAGGTTCACGTTGTAATACACCCATAATGTGGTTAGGGAATAATGTCGGATGCAATTAAGCCCACATATTATAATTCGTTACTTGACATAAAAGCGTCCAAATTTATGTAATTAATGGGTTATAAACTTATAGTCTGCGTGGTTTATAACTTCTTTATTTGAATAAAGTCGATCCATTCAAATAAAGAGTTATAAATCATCCTACTTAAGATTTCAAACACAAAACTCTCTTCTACGGAGACATATAATAATATAACCAAGTCATCAAATCCTAAAGCTAAGTACTAATATTATTTAACTCGAATCTCATGTCTCATCAGACAAAAGCGTAAGAAGATCAAGTTAAATAATTAGTTATTCTTGAGCACCATATTTTCAATGGCTAGATTAAATTACGGGGTTTCCTTATTATTACTAAAAGTCATATCATCCAACAACGTGGATCTAAACAAACAACTAACAAGAAAGCATATCTTGCTTGAAGTGTGTGTAAAAGCAATTATAGTGGAGAGAATTAACATATAATGATTATAGTCTAGGCTCTTAAATGCAACCTAGTTCTCTATAACCAATGCTCTTATACCAATGCAGCAACACCCAAATGTCCTTGAGGCGGAAGATTGTGTCCTTTGAGTTGCTACTTCATGATACAAAAGTACAAGTTATAGAAAGCGACCTCTAAATGAGGCGTTTTGAAAAGTTACCATTCGATTAATGAAATCGATTTACAAACAATGAGGTCCCAAGTATAATACATAAGCGTTTACAAAATGTTTGAATGATAAATGATAAAGCAATAAGTCTTCAAAATATAATAGATGCGACTCTATATTCCATGTAATAGCTATAACCTTACGGACACGAGATAAACATGCTAAAAGTATCAACACAATGGTTGGTTAGTTCATAGAGTTTGTTTTGAATAAGTTGAAAAGCCTTGAAAGAATGTTTATTGATCAAAGGCATTGTAAATCCACTCGGTTCAAGTTCCAAGTCCATACAAAACTTGCAGCACTGTATTTACAACCTTTGCCAAAATATAGTTGCACAAATACGGATTATATTCACCCAGGTCATGAATCGGGTACACATGGGTAGGGCATCTTCCCAAATAGTACTATATTAATCCCAAGGTCATGAATCGATGCACACACACGGGGGCGGGAGCTACCCGACATATAGTACTATCAATACCTCTCAGAAGCCAGGCATAGAGTATTGTGCGTTTATATAAATACATTCCATGTATTTAAATTAAGCGAGTAAAGTATTTCCAAAAATGTATAGCATAATCAAGTATAGCGTAATCAAGTATAATGCAATCAAGTACAATGCAATCAAGTATATTGCAATAATGTATAACAAAATCAAGTATAATGTTTTGAGAATTTATAAAGTAAAAGCAAGTAGTTTGAGCATGCATCTCCCCCAAAGAGTTTGTAAAACAAGTATTAAAAGTGTAAAAGTGGAGACTATGAACTCACACCAAAAATGATATCCTAGCGTATAAGCGGAATCGATGGATAAGCACAGAAGTCTCTCGTATAACCTAGAATATGATGTCAACTCTTGGGTTGGAATAATACTAAGAAAACATGAGCGAGACTATATATGCCATTATATTGATCATGAAGTAGTATTTGTATGTTTGTTTATAGAATTGGTTTTAGTTTGGATATCTCGTACTACCGTTAGGACCATCACAATTCGAGAGGTCATGCGTTAAGCGTTAGAGCTAGGACGGCTTTAAATCGTGAAATCCGAGCAACTCGTCGATCCGTTTGCAGAATGAACCCCTCATGAAGTTCCCTAGTGTTGTAGTGCTCAATCACGTAAAAGCGGTATTCTTGATTACTTGATATATTAAGAGTTTATAAATACAATAAATAAACTAACAAAGTTTATCGATATTTAAATAAGTTTGAGTTTTATAAACTTACTCATTAATATAGAATGCTTGAGTATTATGGAAAAATAAAATATTAGCAGAGAATCGGCGTAGAATTTGAAATCTTGAAAACCAGCTGTCAGGAAGATTATAACAAGCAACTATAGGAGCCGAAGAAGAGAAGAAGATTATAACGGCGTCTATTTGGAGACTTGAAGTTATTTGAAGATTATAACGACTTTTCTTGAAAACTTCTAAAACGAAGATCAAACTAGTTTTTCTTCAAGAACACATGAATGTTCTTACAAGATCTATAAGAAATGACTTAGGGTTTAAGGACTTTGATAGATATAGAGGAGAGGTGCAAGAAATTATGTAGTTTTAGCTTGGTATTTATAGGATGAGAAAAATAGTTAACTACATATTAGGTTAAAAACTAACCATGGTTAAGTTATATACTTAGCAAGATCTTAGGAATGAATAGCCATGATCAAACCATGTGTCTAGGAGGCTTCATAGGAAAACTCAGGAGGGAGGAAGAGTTTTGTTTTTCATCTTGTGTTTACGAATTGAGTTTTAGTCCGAAAATAAGCTAACGGGTAAGTATTTAATTCATGAAGCGTAAAATCGAATGTCGTAAAAATATGATACTTATAGGAATGATTAAACTAATCATTATACTCCATCTGAAAATATAAAATGGGTGATAAGTCTTATTGGGTGCAAAAGCGTTTATAAAATTTGAAACACGGGTCAAAAGCAGCGTGAAATGCAATTTATCGAGAAAAGAGCGAGAGTTTAGGAAATGACCGTGGATTTATTTAGAGTAGATTAAAATTAGTCTAAAAGTGATATAGGATGTAAAAATGTGGTTTTCATCATCTGCGAGATAACTACGGTTATTAATCAAGTTTAAAAGTTCTGTGATTTAAACAAAAATGTAAAGCGTACAAGGTTAATTCCTTTATGGTCAATAGAGGAGAAATATGTTTGACTTTTCAAAAATGTAAAGTTTCAAAAACATATTAGAAACGATACATGAATCGTTAAGTGGATGTAAGTAGAATTGTTTAAAACATAAGTTTAGTTTAAATCGTAGCGGGGTTTATTTGGTAACATAAAATAAATCTTAAAAATTCTCAAATTAATCATGAGTGATCTAAAAATTTATCGATGTGAGGAAAATTATCGAGTTGATTTTTGTTATGCGTGATGTTTAAGCGGTGTCAAATAAAAAAATGAAACTTTATAACAATGTTTTCTTAATAACTTTTGCGAAGATGGTCTAACGATTGTCGAATTCTCGGGATATTACTAAAATAATTTATCTTCCGAGAATGTGAAATAAAAATTTCGGGAGTGAATAGTAAAAAGTGAATAGTAACGGTGAATAGTAAAATGAATAGTGACCGAAATTGCAATTATTACGGTCTCTACCCCTTGGGAACTTAGTCCAGTTTTGTTGATGTTAACTATTTATAGTGTGTCTAAGGAATGTGTAGTCTCTAAAGCAGTGTGGTTCTCTCTTATTCAACGAGGAATAGTGCATGGGTTACGTTGTAATACACCCATAATGTGGTTAGGGAATCGTATCGGATGCAAATAAGCCCACTTATTTATAATTCATTACTTACATAAAGGCGTCCAAATTTATGTAATTAATGGGTTATAAACCTATGGTCTTGATGGTTTATAACTTCTTTATTTGAATAAAGAGCGTCCCAATCCATTCAAATAATGTTGGGAATTAAGGTAAACTCTTGATTACGCAGCGAAGTATCTGTAGAAGAGATTACTTAGAAGAAGAATGGATTCTGCTGAAGTTATACTTGATGAAGTGTTAAGAAATCGTGTTTACTGTTGAAAGTGCGAATCACGTGGGAGAGATAAGCTCGGTATGGAGTAAAAGTCGGTGCCGTATGAAAGATAGGTTGGCGCCGTATTATATAGAGCTTACTCGGAATAAACAATATGATTAGTAAAACAATATGATTAGTTGCATGCTTGTCTAGATGCATGCTTGGTCTATGTTTGTATTAGGGCGTACATTATAAATGCTCGTGAGTCTTTAGGGTTTCTTGCCTATAAAAGGAACCATAATAGTTTGTAATAGATAAGTTTTTCTCAAGTCTTTCAAGTCTTGTAATATATCAAAACATAGAGTTTCTATAATCAAAAGATCCATAGAGGATCAAAGAGTTCTTAGTTATTATAACTTGTATTTACTTTCCGCTACAAAATACGAGTTGTAGAGATCTTCTATTAGTTTGCTTGTGATTACATAGGCAACACTAACGATCTCCAGAGTGCTTAAGATCTATCAAGGTCTTTGTGTTTTCAACAAGTGGTATCGAGCCTCGGGAAAGTCTCTACGATACTAAGAACCATTCTCACCCCATACAATCAAACATTCATTCACCATGCACGGATCCGATAATGGCTGAAGTCACCAACACAAACAACACCAACACCACTTCCATGCAACATTTCGGTCTCTCAAGCGATAATGGTAAATTTCCTTATTTGAAAAGGGAAGAGTATGATCTTTGGACTATGAAGATGGAAAGCTGGATTTCCAATATTGATTGGAATCATGGGAGGTAGTGAAGAAAGGAAGCAGTCTAAAGAAAATGATTCTGACGGGGATGGGAAGTTTATCATGGCTCCTCCAGCTACTTTGAAGAGGTCTTGGCTATGCGGAGAGAGCATAAAGTAAAACTATTACCTTCAAGCCATACACGAAGATCATCGTGTGATTTTCACCATATGGATGATGCAAAGGACATATGGATGGCTCTCAAAGCAAGGTTCGGTGGAAATGAAGAATCAAAGAGAATGAGGAAGTCCATCTTTGAGACAACAATTTGGGACTTTAATATCTCCGAAGAAGAAGGTATCCACAAGGGATCTGACGGGTTCCATAGGATTTTGAGTCATTAAACCGGTGAATGCAAAACGATAATGATATTTGCAACTCAAAGTTCCTTGATCTTTACCTCCATCATGGTTACATGTAAGTATTGCCCTCGAGGCTAAAGGTGGGTTGGACATGCTTACCTTTGATGAGTATATATGAGACTCGAAACCCTTGAACTGATGTCGGGACTCCTACCGTACATCTTCTTACGGCCATGCGACTTTTGTTGGGACATCTCACTCCAACATGATGGTACACTGCTCCTAGTTCCAACTACTTTCCATCATCTCCTAGTTCAACTACTTTCCATCATCTTGCACTCCCACTCCACCACATAACACTCGTCCCACTCCACCATGTTCTCAAACTAAGACTAGTAGTGTGATGGAGGATGTTCTTCATTCGTTTGTTCTTGATTATGATACTCGGCGATATCTTGCATATGAAGACTTTGATCGATTGGACCCTCTTGAAATGGAGGAGATGGCGAAAATGCGGTGGCATTCTTGTCGGTGGACATCAAAAGGTTTGAAGAAAGTGCGGGAGGAAGTTTGCTTTCAAGGAAAGGAACCATTTCGCTTTGATAGGAGAAAAGTCAAGTGTTTCACTTGTCACGGATGGGGCATTTCTCGAGGAATGCAAAGGCGGAAAAGTGGAGATGGAGCTAACTACCTTTCTATCGGCGAAAGCAATGAGGAAGGCTGGAGCTTGACTCTCCTCACCATGGATGAGCAGGTCAATGGGCGCACATGAACACGTGAATGAGGAAGCTCATGATCTTGATAAGCTTGGATTCTTGGCAAGGTGTACTTGGATGAAAGGCATGATCGGTTTGCCTTGATGGGACTATCTCGGTACACTGCTGTATATTTGGTTGTAGTCTAAGATACAATGAACTTAAAGAAGAATATGATGCTATGAAACCTAAGTTTGATGAATGCTATGTGAAAATGAAGCTCATAAACTAGCATTAAAAGCGATGAAAGACAAAAGTATGGTTTCAAAAGAATCAAATAGCTTATGAAGAAAAGATAAAGGTGTTACAGTTTGATCTAGAAGTTGCTAATAATTACTTAAAAGCATGCGAGAAAGCAAAGGATGAAGGCGTATGCGAGAACCTAGAGCTTAAAGAAAAGGTAGGCGAGGAAATAGCTAGGAATAAACAATGGTTAATTTCGGTGATAATCGGCTAGAGAACTCTATAACGATCAATCGGTAACCTCGGCTTAGGATTAGGCTTTCAAAAATATGTAGGAGTAGAAGCTAGGTATGATGGTCGTAAATCCACACCGTGAGGTTAGCTAACTTTGTAAAGAAGGTAATATGCATCTTGTCCTGGTCCTATTAGAGGTGAATTTATGCCCATGAGACCTATCCATCACTTGTTGACTTTGATGGATCACATCATCTATATGGCAAAAGTCAAAAGACTTGCGGACCACGATACCTCATCTAATGACTTTGTCTCTTGCTCACGCGGTGACAATTCATCGGATCAGGTCTACTTCCTATGAAAGTGTGATTCAAATGAAAGTCGACCTTTCCAAGCTGAGCCTACACCCAAGCTGCACCCCGTCTACTTACAAGCCTTCTAAGGAAGGCTGGCGAGGAATCAACTTCAAGGCGGTTTCTTACGAAGACTTGTCTTTTAAATCTTTGAATAATCGATCTGTTAAAACAATTCCTTGAATGTTTACATTTTAAGTACTTCGCATGTAATCAAACATCTCCCTATTTGAATAAATCTTCCAAGAAGAAGACATGTTTTGTATGTGGAAGTAAATGTCATTTAATTAAGGATTGTGATTTTTATGAGCAAAGATTGGGTGCATGTGCTACTCACGAAACATAAATCTAAGTGGACCAATGTTGCTAATATTCCACCTTATGTCCCTCAGCGACTATCTTGACTCTCATTGGAGAGGTTCGGTTACGGACCTTATGTGCAACCAACTAGCCCATACTTTAAACATGGTTATTGGCCTACATATGTTGACTCTATGTATCTTTGGGATGGGATATGGAACCTTCTTGTGAAACCCTCGGCGAGTTGTTCTTGGACTAACAAGGGACCCAATTATCAATGGAGGACCAAGAACAATGGTGGATCCTCTAAATCTTCATGTCCTAAACACATGATCCACAAGGCGGGTTCAAGTCGATAATGACTTGAACCTCCATCAATCTAACCGTTTGTATATATTTTGTTGTTGTTTGTAGGATCATCCCTTAAGCATAAGAATATTGGTATTGTTGATAGTGGTTGTTCGAAGCATGTGCGGAAGCAGAGATATGATGCACAATTTTGTTCCTATAGAAGGAGGAGGCAATGTGACTTTTGGAGGAAGTGATGGGAGTATCACGGGAAAGGCACCATAAAGACACCTCATCTAGATTTTGAAAATGTGTACTATGTTAAGGAACTTGACATTTCAACTTGTTCTCTGTTTCACAAATCTGTGACACTAAGAACAAAGTTCTCTTCTTGAGAATGAATGTCTTGTCTTTGTCTAAAGACTTCAAACTCCCGGAAGAAACTTCAATTCTGTGAAAGTTCCTCGAACTCACAATTTATACACATTCAACCTTAATGAAGTTCAACGGGTGGTGACCTCACTTGTTTGGTGGCTAAAGCATCTCTTGATGAGTCTACTAAATGGCATAGGAGGATGGCTCATGTGAATTTCAAGACCATAAACAAACTCTCTAAAATGGGTCTTGTTGAAGGTCTTCCCCAAAGTTTTCACCAATGATCATAATTGTGTTGCTTGCAACAAAGGAAAACAACACGAGCCTCTTACAAAGCTATCAATGCTATGAGCATCATTCTTGAACCTCTTGGTTGCTCCACATGGATCTGTTTGGTCCAACTCAAGTCGAAGCATTGATCATAAGTACTTACATTTGGTTATCATTGATGGCTATAGCGATTTTGTTGGGTTTTCTTTCTCGGAACCAAAGATGAAACATCTCAAGTCTTGTTGAATTCATCACTCTCGTTGAAAATCGGTTGAACAAAAGGTTAAGGAATTCGGTGTGATAATGGGACGAGTTTAAAATGCTATTCTTATAGAACTACGTGGGTCAAAAGGTATAAAAGGGACTATAGTAATCCAAGAACCCCACAACAAAATGGGGTGGTGAAAGAAAGAATAGGACCTTAATAGAGGCTGCAAGATCAATGCTTGCGACTCTAAACTTCTGCTATGTTACGGGTGAAGGCTGTTGGCACGACATGCTATGTGCTAAACAGGGTCTCCATTACTAGACCTCAACTCAAAACACCATATGAACTTCTCTTTGGGAAGGTTCACATCATTCACTACCTAAAACCTTTTGGTTGTCAAGTGACCATTCGAACACCGGTGATCCGTTGGGAAAGTTTGATGAAAAGGCGATGATGGTTATATTGTGGGTTATTCACTCATAGTAAGGCATCTGAGGTGTACAATTTGCAAGCCAAGAAGATAGAGGCAGCGAACACGAGATTTTGGAAGATAAGCATAATGTTCAAGGACGGTCATACATGGTCCTTTGACCTTGACTATAGCGATTCCTTGGGTTACACTAGACACTTGGCTAACCAAAATGCGAGGTCCTCAAGCTTCTCCCACTAACAATGCGGGTCCCTTAGATGATGACTACGAAAATGAGTTTGAAGATGATGAGCAACCTATACTTGTGCCTTCTTTCTCCCCAACAATATTGCGGTAACACCTCGAGGAGATTCTTGATAAGAATGATGAAGATGACTCTCATTATCTTGAGGACCTTGCTAGGCTTGGACTCAAGAATTTCTTTGCTAAGCTTGAGCGAGCCCTAAATGGAGAGGTGGCTAATGAAGGAATCGGTAGAAACCAGTTTCTGCTGAAGTTGACTCTGTCACACCTATCATCCACAAATCTGCTTGAAGGCTATCTTGTTTCTTCTCATGTTCCTTCTCAGTGTCTTGGACTTTGGAGAACCTCATACACGCTTTCCAAAACCCTCCGATCTTGGAAATCATCAACCCAAAGTGGCATTTTCACTTCACCCTCTTATGATCTTGAATTTGAACCAACAATCACTAATCTTGATTCATCCATTGAAGTCATTGCTGCCACTCGGAGGATCAACATTGCTCATCCTCAATCCAACATCATAGGTGATCTTCTGGCACCTGTTAGAACTCGTAGGGCTATAACAAGTCCTCAATTTGGGCAGATTGCTTTTCTCTCTTATGTCTCCAACCAGCAAAGAGACAATCACACAGACTTCAAACATTGTCTGTTTGCTTGTTTTCTCTCTCAAGTGGAACCAACTAGTGTTTCTCAAGCTCTTAACGATTCAAGCTGGCTAGAAGCAATGCAAGAAGAAATGCAACAATTTCACAATCAGCAGGTTTGGATTTTGGTTCCACTCCCTGATGGCAAATATGCCATTGGGACAAAGTGGATTACGAAGAATAAGAGAGATGCTCGGGGTGTTGTGATAAAAACAAAGCAAGATTAGTAGCTCAAGGCTTGAGACAAGAGGAAGGATTGATTATGATGAAGTGTTTGCACTGTTGCGAGTAGAAGCAATTCGCATTTTCTTGGCTTATGCTTCTTACATGGGTTTCATGGTGTATCAAATGGATGTCAAAGGTGCTTTTACGTATGGTGAGATTGAAGAGGAGGTCTATGTCACTCAACCCAGGATTTGAAGACCCGGATCACCCAAATCATGTTTACAAGGTTGTTAAAGCTCTTTATGGCTTACATCGGGCACCAAGAGCTTGGTATGCTAGGCTTTCATCATTCTGTTTGAAGCATGGCTATAGGAGAGGTGCTATTGATAAAACTACATTCCTAAAGAAGAATTATTCGAGACATCATTACGGTGCAAGTTTATGTGGACGACATTATTTTGGCTCCTGAAGCGAAGCTTGGTGCGAGGAATTTGAGGAACTAATGAAGGTGAATTTCAAATGAGTGCTATGGGAGAGCTTACTTTCTTTTGGGTCTCAAGTTCGTGAAAGCAGGATGGCATCTTTATCATCAAGATAAATATGTGAGGACATTTGAAGAAGTTTGGTATGGAAGGTGTTAGGGCGCCACAACACCTTATGAAGCTCAAAGACTAAAGCAAATAATGAACGGATCTACACATGAATGTTCATACATGCAGGTCCATGATTGGTTCATTGATGTATCTAACGACTTCAAGACACGATATTACGTTTCTTTGTGAGTGTTTGTTCTCGACATCAAGTCACTCCACTTACTTCCCATCTCAATCTTGTCAAGAAGATCTTTAAGTACCTCAAGGCCAACCTCTTTTAGGCCTTTGGTACCCAAAGTCTCCTTTCAAGTTGGAAGCATATAGTGGCGGTGATTATCTTTGGTGCAAATCGGATAGAAGATCCATGGCGGAGGATGCCAATTTCTTGGCAAGAGGTTGATTTCTTGGCAATGCAAGAAACAAACCATTGTGGTGCCTCAACTCTTGAAGCGAGTATGTTCTTCTGCAAAATTCTTTGTGGTCGGTCCTTTGGATTCAAAACCAATTCTTTGGACTATGGGTACAACTTCATGAACACTACTATTCATATAGATAATCAAAGTACCATCTGCATAGTCAAAATCCGGTTTTCACGATCGAACAAAACACATTGAAATCGGGCACCACTTTATAAGAGATGCATATGAAAACATTTGATAAAAGTGGCTAAAATTCATCTTGATGATAATGTGGCGGACTTATTAACAAAAGCGTTTGATGGACCAAGGTTTCAACACCTCGTGGTCAATATTGGAATGTTAAACCCTTGTTGCATAGTTTAAGGGAGGCATAGGCCTCGGGGAGGCATATGCCTCGGGGAAGATTGTGCAAACTCGCATATTTTTGTGTCATATTTTTCAATAAACAGTTTTCCTTTTTCTAAATTTGCTTCTATCATTAGGTTTGTAAAAACATCATTTTGCCAATAGTGATAGCGTTTATTTAATACATTTTATCTTTTTAATTTTCTCTAATTTGCATTTTAGCCTCTGTTATTTATAATTCTTTGCTAACACTAACTGTCTAATTATTCTTTAGCTTGTTTTTGTGTTGTTCTTGTGTAGTGTTGTGTCTGTTTTGCAGTTGTCTGGATTGCAGTTTGTCCATTCCATGATCAAGTTCAAATTCATCAAGTGTGACTCAATGGTACATGGTCAAGATAGCTAAAGATTGTTGCTTGTTTCTTACGAAATTAAAATCTTGAAGCAAACAATTTGATTCCACTGAAGTTATAATCTTGAAGAAAAGAAATTGAAGTCAAATTGTTCATTCATTCATTCAAAAAGCAGTTTCTGACTTCGACTTACATAAAGTCAACCTACTACATATGCATCTTCAAGATCTGAGTTGTACACTTAAGCTAAGCCTAATCTAGTGTATATCTTTCATTCCGAAATCTAAGTGAATGTTGGATATCGTTAGATCTTGGCTTTGCTTTTGTGGGTCTTGCATAACCATCCATTCCGTCTTACTAGATGGTTGGATATGCATGACCGACCGACGAAGATGCTAAGGACCAAAATGGGAGGATGGATTGATGCAAGCGATTGATGATGGCGATGACCACGCATGATGACGGAGAAAAATAACGTCTCTGTGTGCTTCATCTATGCATTTCAACCAAAATGCAATCGATCCACCCTCTCTAAGCCCTTCTATTATCGATGTGTGTTGATGCACCAAAAGATGGTGCGGTGAGACCAGAACCACCTCTCTATCTTTGGGGAGTGGCGGATTCACAGCACGAGGCCTTTGTTGAGACCGAGTCTTTGGAGGTTGGGAGTAAGATGTTCCCTCCTTATAGGAGTCATCGAGAATCATCGTGATTCACTTGGATTCACTACTTATCATCTTACGAAGAAGGGAGAAAGGGCGATTTATTTGGTCTTGGATAGGGTTGAGGAAAGTAATGTTGCCATGGGTTTGATTCACCACTTGATGATGATGAAGAAGATGATGAAGATGAGGATGTGAGATCTATGATCTCAGGTTTGGTATTCATGGTACAATTTTGTTAATTGGGGTTATTTTGCATCTAGGGTTTGTGGTAAATATTTGGGGATCTTGATGAAGAGATGAGTAACATTGGGATCATTTTATAGACGGGTTCGAGGTTCAATGAGTTTAATGCAAGTGGTTGGCACGATAATTCTAGAAACTTACGAAGATATTCTTATCTTTGATGCATTCTTTGAAGTTATAACTTGATTGATCATGTGTTCTTTTGAAGTGTTATTTTGGGTTGGGTCAAAGATGCAATACCGTCGACAATGGTCAACAAACGGTCCATTTTCTTTGACTATAATTTGGGCAAAACTATCAATCCACCATCACTCTCTTGAAACAAACAAATTCCCTCTCATCCTGCATTCACAAACACTCACCATTTCAAGAATCATAACCCTAAACACTCATATCCCTCATGGCTCTTGAATTTAAACATGATCACAACAAAGTTGCATTTACGGGAAATGGCAAGGGATATGAATTATGCAGAACCAATGGTGGAATTCTGAAAAGGTCCAAGATTTGTTATGCTCTAACTCATTCTCCAAATGAGATATATGAATCATGATTACTCAATTTTGGGAATCTGTGAGAAGAGGAGTGAGGCAGAGATTAGGGTGTGATTGATGAAGCAGTACATAGTGACGAGAGGACCTAATTAGGAGGAAGCTTCACTTGGAAGATCTTGATGGAGTATTTTACTCTAATCGGGAAGATGTGCTTAATGGGCTAAGAGCTATTGGCTATCGAGGAACAGAGCCGATATGTGGTGAAGAAGGAACTTTGCCCAAGTGGAGGTTCTGGTTCACACGTTGCTTCAATGCATGAGCAACAAGGCGGAGGATGGGACCGAGTTCTCTACCCAAGCTGGGCTATGGTATTGTGTGTCTTTCCCAGGGGTAACTTTCAATTTTCTAAGTATATTTTTGAAAACTTGGTTGAAAATATTCAAAAGAAAAAGGAAAATTTTAATGTACCCAAGGTTTTACAAATTATTTTAGACACCTCTACCCAAGCCCAATCTTTCTATCCATAGGTTCTTTAGCGCTAAATTGTTTGCAACCATGAGAACCCACTTTCGGAGAACATCATCCCTTGCTAGCGACCATGTTGCCCCAAGGTAATGAGGTGCTGATGAGGAAAATGTGGCTCATAATCCTCCTTACTTCACTGTTGCTCTTGATGGTAATCCATTAGTTAACATTAATGAGGGCCCTCATCAAGCTGTTGAAGCAACTCATGTTGCTCGAGACCAACCACCTTGTCCCGGTCCAACACCCACACTAGTTACTCATGATGAGTCGATCTTAATAGACTACCCACACCAAGTCTGTTAGGGATCCTCTCAATGAAGATCTTCCTCACTTTGAGCATGACCATGATTCTCTTGAAAGGTCCAATGAAGCTCCCACACCACGAGCAATCTGCTGGTGGGTGAGGACCTATTACACTCTCATCTATCTATGCTCTTGTCAGCGGTATCTTCTTGAGGTTACTAGTGCGAAAAAGGAGCTTGCGAGACCAAGTCTTCTCTTGGGAGTAAGATTGAAGAACTGAGAATCAAGTCAAGGAATTAGAGGACAAACTCAAAGGGCTCCAAAGGAAGCTTGTGGTTTCTTGATGAAGAACAAGAAGTACCTCATTTTGAGTCTCTGGATATGTTGGTGATGTTTCTCTCAATGATCCTTCATCGATGAGTTCTTGCTTCCTCGAAGAAGAAGGAACACATCCTTTACAAAGAAGAAAGAGATCTTATTTACATAAGGTTTCTTACGAAGCTTCAAAGGAACACGTGTTGATAAGGATGCATCTGCGGATGTGCAAATGGAGGATGTATCTTGGATCCTAATCAATCTTCATCCGTTCAAGAACCAACGGACCCTTCACCTTGATGAGATCTCTCGATGCTTTTCCATAACCACTCGGTGATAATCTGCATCAACATGTTGACTTGGGTATTGCTCTGAGAGGTTCACATCGTTGATTTAGCGAAGATGAGTGTGCTAAAAGCTTGATGATAAAGGGAAAGATGTAATAGCGAAGATGAGCTTGGTCGGACACAGTAAGTGAGGAGGAAAGACTAGGTCAAGCAAGTAGATTGGTGAGTTTGAGAAGTCAAAGGAAAGTGAAGTATTGGCTCATCAACTTGAAGCAGAGGACTTTTCATCTTTAACTCACGAGAGAAGAAGAGAGCTGGATGCAATGCGGGTTCGGATACTGCTTGAACAACTTGGGATGTTCTAACTCGACAAGTCATTTCAAGACCTTCTCTTGCTCAAAGTATACTAGGTGGAGATTTCCTCGGTGACAATTATGTGGAGAAAATGATGGCTCGGGGAAGACAAAGGAAGCAAGAAGCTATTGCACAAAGAGAGCCATCAAAGCTCGGAAGGACAAAGAGAAACCTCCTTCTAAAGCGAAATAAGAATGGTGGTGAAAAATCAATGCTCGATGTACAACTCGGCTTAACAATGAAACAAGTCAAGGCTTTTCACGATCATGTCTGTTTATCATAAATATAATCAAATCATGAGGACAAATCATCATCTTCAACACATTCTACCAACTTGAAAAGGATTGTTGAGAATGAAGCTGCTCAAGAAGCCAAAAGACTTAAGTCGATGATGCTCCACCCAAGGAATCATCTCGGTCATTCTGTTGAAGCAACTTACGAAGTTGCTTCCTCTACTACAAGGGTCCATCTGTGAACCATCTTCCAATTCTCTGAAGCACGATGTATCGGCTCCACTTCATCGGTGGCAACCATTGTCACACCGGAAGATTCTAAAGTTAAGGAAGGCGATCTCGAAAAATAAAAAAAAAGGGCAATAAAGATGCTCCACGGGATGAATGCGCCGTGTTCCAACTAAGTCTCCTACCTCTTCAAGTCCTACCACAAATGTTCAAGATGAAAATGCTCCTCTGGAAATCTATAAGCTGGTAGGAGGAAGAAGAGAATGGCCAAAAGATCTCCTTTGGATCTTGAAGCAGATAACTCAACTTTCATTATAGAGGGATCTGCTGCTGATTTTCCTGACGAAGATCAAAATGCATTGGAAGATTGGACACTGAAGGATGATGAGATGAATGTCATTCATCGAAGGAACTCCCCTTCAATGGAATTCACCTTTCTGAAGGAAATTCTACACTTGGTAGACAGGGCAGACTTGATTTCTCTGTACACTCGAGTTACCTCCCATTACTGCAACAAGGAACCACAAGGTTCCGGGATGTTCTTACCGGAGATCTTCAAGTCTGTTAAACTCTCATATTCCCAATAGCAAAGCACATTCCATTTGGGAAAACTCACATCGGTGGAAGGTTGCGTCACGGAGATTCTATCCTCTCCTCGTGTACATGTGCTTGAGACTAAGAGTGGAATCACTTGTATGTATGCTTCTTGAAAGAAAGTATCCATTGCCCGAGACTTATGGAAAAGATGCTTAGTCGAAATGGAGATTCCTCCGGATCCGATGGGCAATGAAAGGCATGCCTTCAACATTGGTGGGTTTGATCAAGACTCAACTTCTACAACGCAATAGGCCTCATCCTCATCCTAATCATGACACTTGGTACTCTCTGCACTACCTTGTTTTGTTACATTTAGTTTTGTTATTTATCTATTTACGTTATTTTCAATTCTTAGTTAAAAAAAAAAAAAAAAAAAAAAAAAAAACTAACTTTTATGCGGGTTTGTTTGTTGTACAATTCGATGGTTTTAACTCACTGATGTACCTTGTGTATGTCAAAGAGTTGACTAGTCCAAAGGTACACTTTGGTAAAGACACAACAAATCATTGATAAATTGTAATGGTTTGCTCAAAATCATAGGGTCTACAACCACCCATGCTTAGCTTCTTTGAGGGTTGTATGGTCATCAATTCACCATGGTCTATTCCTCTTTGGAATCCAAGAATTGGCTAGCCCACATGAATATGGGATGTGGTAAAGGCAAGCGACTCCATATTTGGTTCTCAATTCACCAATACTAAGAATTGACTAGTCTGAGCAAGCGGCTACGGTAAAGACAAGTCAAATCCGTTTATATGGTTCTTTGGTTTGCCAATAAATCGAGATGGTTATCAATGTACCATAGTTTTCGAACTCGAACATGTGGCTACTCCGGTAGTGATGGCTATTGGTAAAGAGACATCAAACCCATTAATTTCAATGATTCACCTCTCACGGGAGTTAACACACACGGAAGTGATGAGAATAGTATGAAACTTATATGTTTTGATGTACATGATGTCATATGTTCTTTGCAAAGATCGGTGTCTCACGATTCGGTCATCATAGAGATGTTCTTCTTACGAATCTTTGTTCTTGATCCTCAAGATCTTGGCCATTCATAGCTCGAAGTGTTTAAGATATGGGAGGATCTTGTTTGGAAATTTTTCATAAAATGGTACAATCCTCAACGGCATTATCGATCTATCAAGGAAGCGAACTTAACCTAGTCAAATTCGGTTTAGGGAGGATTGTTGGGAATTAAGGTAAACTCTTGATTACTGAAGAAGTATCTGCGAAGAGATTCTGCAGAAGAAGAATGGATTCTGCTGAAGTTATACTTGACGAAGTGTTAAGCAATCGTGTTCTGCTGAAAGTGCGAATCACGTGGAGAGATAAGCTCGATATGGAGTAAAAGTCGGTGCCGTATGAAAGATAGGTTGGCGCCGTATTATATAGAGCTTACTCAGAATAAACAATATGATTAGTAAAACAATATGATTAGTTGCATGCTTGTCTAGATGCATGCGTTTGTATTAGGAGCGTACATTGTAAACGCTCGTGAGTCTTTAGGGTTTCTTGCCTATAAAAGGAACCATAATAGTTTGTAATAGATAAGTTTTTCTCAAGTCTTTCAAGTCTTGTAATATATCCGAAACATAGAGTTTCTATAATCAAAAGATCCATAGAGGATCAAAGAGTTCTTAGTTATTATAACTTGTATTTACTTTCCGCTACAAAATACGAGTTGTAGAGATCTTCTATTAGTTTGCTTGTGATTACATAGGCAACACTAACGATCTCCAGTGCTTAAGATCTATCAAGGTCTTTGTGTTTTCAAATTCATGAAACGTAAATCGGATATCGTCAAAATATAAAACTTATAGGAATGATTAAACTCATCATTATACTCCATCTAAAAATATAAAATGGGTGATAAGTCTTATTGGTGCAAAACGCTTAAAACTCGGAAATACTGGTCAAAAACGCATAATTCGCAATTTATCGAAAAGAACAAAATTTTAGGAAACGACCGTGAATTTATTTAGAGTAGACTAAAATTAGTCTAAAAGTGATATGAGATGTTAAAATGTGGTTTTCATACGCTAGATAACTTTACGCTTATTCGTGAAGTTTAAAAGTTAAGCGATTTAAGCAAAATGTAGAACGACAAGGTTAATTCCTTTATGGTCAATAGAGGAGGAAATATGTTTGACTTTTCCAAAAATGTAAAAGTGTCAAAAACATATTAGAAACACAATGCAGAATCGTTAAGTCCGGATGTAAGTAGAATTGTTTAAAATGTAAGTTTAGTTTCACAACAGATGGTTTATTTGGTAACATAAAATAAATCTTAAAATTCTCAAATTAATCATGAGTGATCTAAAATTTATCGATGTGAGAAAATTATCAGAGTTGATTTTTGTTATGCGCGTGATGTTTAAACGGTGTACCGACCAAAATGAAACTTTATAACAATGTTTTCTTAATAACTTTTGCGAAGATGATCTAAAGATTGTCGAATTCTCAGGATATTACTAAAATAATTTATCTTCCGAGAATGTGAAATAAAAATTTCGGGAGTGAATAGTAACGGTGAATAGTAAAAATTTCGGGACCCAATAGTAAAAATTTCGGGACCCAAAATTGCGAATTGTTAGATTAGGTATTCGTTCCCACGATCCCGCCAGAACCGGAGGGATCTACCCTGGGAAAATCCACTAGATAGTGTAGAGTCCGTAGGTATGATGAAAAAAAGGAGAAAAGTGATATATGGGAAGATTACGGACTGAGATTGAGCTAGAACTGGAATAAACCCAACAAGGTTCTAGTTATGAAGTCTCGTGTAAGCTTGAAGGGTTGAAGAATGAAAAAGAAATGAATGTGAAAAGGGTGAAAAGAAATAGCCCTCCAAGAATTCAACCTTAGGGCGTAAACCGGGTTCAATACATATGCTCTTGGTTGTTACTAAGGTAACATTGGTATTGAAGACAATACGTCATGGACCCAAAGGACGACTTTGCACTACAACTTCCCAAGCTACTCAAGTTCCTCTTAAAAGGGCTTGTTTCATTCTCACAGGGAACCTACATAATCTATCGACTTTCTCTTAGAGATTGTTGATATTGAAGAAGGAGACCCTCTCCCCTCCGACATAGGAACCAAATGTGCACAATTAAGTCTAGAGCCAAGAGATCATCCACAAGATCTCATTAGGACACTAAATTAATGAAGACTTGCTTTTTCACACAATGTGGAAAGTAAGAATATATTAAGAGTCCTACGCATTATCCTTGTGGTATTGCCAGAACATCTGAGTGATATCTAAAAATATTCACGATGAAGATGGAAATCCTTCTAGAGCCAACATCAAACAAGCTCTTGGTGGGTGACATGTGAGATCTTCTAAAGATCAAACTTGTGACAACCGGATAGAAACAATGGGCGATTCATTCTTGAATCAATCTTGGTCCAGAAATGGATCGATTTGGATACCTTTGAAAAACCGGTCGTTGTGCTCAACAATTCTTTTCTAGCACATCGACTGTGTATTAAATTTTAAAAATTAAAAGGGGTATTTATGATTGAAAATTGATTTTCTTATAAAACCTTCGTCGTATTGCAAAACTATTTCTTCAAGCAATACGCGATTGTTTTCAAATCATTTTGAATCAATCAGTAAATCTCAATTTGTTGGTTCACTCACTCCGTGTTGTCTTCTTTGAGACATTCCGGTTTGAGAACGGCTAGAATAGCCGCGAAACCCTCAAGGAGATTCTTGAAATTCTACCGATCACAGCAAGATTTGTATCGATCAACGGGGAACCATGGGTCGTGTACTCAATTCAACGAAAGTGATCAAAGACACTTCGTGTGATTTATTGCTAATCGTTGTTTGCGGTACATTTGACGGTTGCACCGATTAGAATTGAGAAGTCAATCCAAAGCCGCATGCTCACAAAGATCCACACTTAATTGAAGAAATCATGACTAGTGCCTATCTACATAACTGCCTATATTTTTATACTATGCTTCGCTACTGCGCAAATATCTTGAACTAGTAAAGCTTCCGCTACTACGATGAAAGATGTCATGATCCGTAGTGTGTGAGCATGTCGGTCCAAAAGTCACAACATCACATGATGGCAACACAATAAAGGGTGATCCAAAGATTTATCTGGTCGATGATCTCAATGAAAGCTCAAGATCATCAAAGATGTGGATCGATTAAAGACCTCCACTCAAAGTACAAAACTATGCGGACTTTAAAGAATCACTACTAATGCACAAAAATTGCGAAACTTGAAGAATTGAAGTCTACGAGCTCGAGAACTAAAGACAAAGATAGAATGCTAGGAAGCAAAATGTATTTCATGGGTGACTTCCTTGGGGAGATTGTTAGGAATTGAAATTCCATGTGAAAGTGTCGGTCACCCCAGTTATGGTATAGCATATGTTAGCTCGTACACTTGTAGTTATTTACGTTGTTTAGTAGTTAATTAGTTAATTAATAGCGCAGATTATTTTAGAGCAACACCGTGGAGGAAGGACGGGTCTTTACCCACTGTATGCCTGATCCACAGTCCGATTGGAGGATGTAGTATTTGTAACTATAAATACCCCTTCCATCTTTGGAAGGGGTGGTGCTTCTCATAATCTAACCTTGCATTTTTCTAAAGCAAGTCTCTACCAAGAACACCCTCTCACTCTTTCTCTCTCTAAAACATGGCATACTTGTATTTCCATCATCCAAGACCACCCGAATCATCAACACAATAATATTTACGATCCTACAGGGTTGGGTCTTATTTATGTTACCACTGTCCTGCTCTGATACTAAGCTAGAAGCAGTAGTGGTAGCCCTCACCAACATGTCATTCTCCCCACCAATGACAACCTCATCTACAACCATACCAGTGCTAGCCTGAGGAAGCTTAGCACCCTTCATCCTGAATTTGTGGCACCTTCATCCTGAATTTGTGGAAGGTTCACCATGTTTTGGAAAAGTGGTGTTACCCTTCCAGTAAAACCTATTCCCTGCTTCCTCATAAATGTGAACACTTTCTTTGTGAGCAGGGTTGTATCCAAGGTTCCTTTATGAACCTTTTTCTTTAAAAGTTGTTTATCAACAAATTTTTGAACAAACCTTGGATACAAAAACTAGTTACTTGAATCATCACAGTTTTTAACCATGCCATCAAAAATCATCTTAGAAAAATTGAACTACTATTTCTGAGTCAAGCACACTACAGCAGAAGCTATAATTGTGTTGAACTCATTCCAGCCAGTTGTTTTTGGACTTATACAATGTAAGATGGTACGGATTAAAAATTTCCATTAAGGTGAGAATAGCCTTTTGTAAAATTTTAAAGAGTTGTTTGGCTTCTCATACCCCATCTTTTCAATACCTTCAAAAATAGCATGGGATGGGAGGCGGTTGACACCATTGTCATCTGCTAGTTCGAAGAAACTCACAGTAAGATCCGAAATTCACGCAGGGAGCATGAAGATGAATCCTCGTATGTATGCACTCACCTTTATTAAACCTCAACGAGTAACTTGAATTGAATCGCGAGGACGCGATTCCTTTTAAGGAGGTGAGGCTGTGACAACTCGTAAATTCCTCGATGCATCGTGATTAGAGAAACATCGATTAGAGCGATCGTTTTAATTAATTTGAGATACGAGTCGTGTTATATATCGTTTTTATTGGAAATAATATATTAAGAGCAATGGCGTACACCACCTCTCTTAAATGATAGATCGGGCAATTGTGGTTACGTTTTTGTAACCCACACGCCACGTATCATCCAAAGGCACCCTAAATCTAAATCTTTAGATTCGAAATTATTAGAGTTCTTGGGTAAACGTTTTCTAAAGGTCAAGCTTGGTGGGTTACGAGTTGTACTCGTAAAGACACCTCCATAATGCTTCTCGTTCCTCTCTTTTCTCACGGTAACACGCACCCACACTTACGTATATTTATATTTTTGTTCTCTTTTTGATTTGTACACTATACTTTTGGTGTTAAGCTTCGTGGATAAAAAATACAAAGTAAGAAACGTTTTGTGATAGGATTCGACAAGAAAACTTTGTTAAAAGCGAGACATAAAACTTTGTTTCGCTTTCGTGGTGAAACAAGTTTAAAACGTATGGTGTCATAAAATTTGTGAGGAACTCGAATATAAAAACTTTTACACGAAAGTTATGAATGTTTTTAAAAGATTTGAGTAATAAAAATATGTTGGGATGGTTCGTGTGGTAAAGAGGAAATCAAAGGTAATTGTGTGGCTGTTTTTTATGCGAGAATTAGATCTGGTCAGACCCGTTTGGGTTTCGTATAGGGTCGGGTCTAATGACCCTCGTCGGTGACTGTTGGGATCAGTTGGACTCAAGATCAGTTGGGTGTGGTTGTGTTACTATGTTGGGGTTTCGGGGTTTGTTTTTGTATTCGATATAAAAAAAATATATTAGTAGTATTAGGTTAATTTGAAATAAATTAAGGATTCATGGGTGTTTGTCTATTAATATAAGTAAGTAAAAACTAAATGTGTATATGGGTAGTGATGATTTGAAATAAAAATGGTAAAAGAGAAGCGCCTATTAGATTGGGTAAGTTAATAACAAATAACTTGCACTAGTAATATTTATCGGCTAATGGACTAACGTGATACTAATTGGTTGGCAAGTGAATTGCACTTTAATTACGGACTAATTATATATATCCGTATCGGACATAATTGATCGTTAATATTAGACTCGAGTAAATAACAAATAAGTAATTCACTAAACGACATGATAAATATTAAGAACTAACTATGAGATTAATAATTGATATCATATATTTTGTATTTAGTCATAACTTATAAGGTTCAATACGCCTTATAAATGAAAGTAATGTTTGATGCACGGGCTATATTGATTAACAAGTTGTACTTTATTAAACCTTTTAGTTTAAACAAGTATAATATGTTAGACTCGGAAATGAGTTTAATGTATTTGTTTCGCGATAAACCTAAATATTCCGTTTACACTGATAATTGAAATATATAACTATATATTATTGACGAATGTGGTTTTAGTTAATTATAAACCTTTATTAACTACGATAATAACTCGTGTTTTCTAAATACGAGTTAACTTTTATAAACTATCAAAAAATGTTATTTTGATAAGTTAACCTATTAAAGTCGTAATGGGTTGGCAACGTTGAATAAACGAACGTGTCATTTATAATGTACTACACTTATAAGAAATACTTTATTATAAACTTGAATAATTACGGGTAACAATGGTGAAACCTTGATTTGTTTAAGCATTATGGAAACTTATCTACTATTACTAACATGTATATTTGGGATTATGGGGAAATTATCGAAAGTTAATCTATTTATATTTAAATAAATAGTTGTCGTCATCACCTAGTCTTTGACTAGCTTGAGTATTGTCGGTATTTCTTGACTTTGTCAATGTCTTTTCCTTTTTGGCGTGAGTTATGGTCAGTATGTCTCGACTTTGTCAATGTCTTCTCCTCTTTCGCGTGAGTTGTACGTCGCGTCTATGTTTCTTACCACCACATGAAACGTTCAAACTAGACTTTTGTGATATTGATTATAAACTTTTGGAACAATAATGAATTTTTGAAAGTAACGATATGAATGATCCACGAAGGCTACAACACATTATCTGCTATCTATTTCTTTATCATATGAGCTGTATTTTAAGATTATCGTATACGCATTAGGTTGCATCACTTCTAATCTAACATACTTGTCGTACATTCTTCTAGATGCCATGGAGATTAGCTTTAGATGCCAGTCTTGTCAATAGTGAATAGTGCATTGCTGTGACTAAGGTGAGTTTCATACCCTCTCTTTTCAAATGTTTTCATAACTATTTGGGGGAGAATACATGCTGTTGGATTTCTTGATTTGATGATACAAAACAATAAAGAGTGAAACATCAAGGGCTTAAAGTGACAAGAAGGAAATCTACAAAAAGATGGAGGGACTTGCTTGCAAAAGAAGATTTATTATTTAGTCCTTTGTAGTATCTTGTAAACCCTAATCCTCTAGTATATAAAGAGGACATGGGTGTAGGTTTTATATATACATGTCTTCCATAATGTAGTCGACTAAAGGTGTGTATGTGTCCTAGGCGTATTATCTTGTAAACGCCTAGGTAAGTTAGTTAGTTAGTTAGGTGATCAAAGAAGGCTTAGATCCCTGTTACAGTTAGGTAACACGTTGTTATTCTGATCAAATAATAATTGGAGAGATGTGGAAAAACCTTGTGTCAATAACATAGTTGTTTGTTCTATTCCGCTGCGTATCATACTATATTGTCTATGTTATTGTTAAAACCTATGGCTCAAAACGATCTCAAGGAGTCCAACAAACTCCACAAGTAGTATCAGAGCGAAGGTTCTGATATTTTGTTTTAGAAGATCCAAGGAATAAGCTTAACCTACTCACTCAATTCAATGGAGATGGAAAATAACCGGTCCAACTCTTCTACACCAAGGCTACCTAAGCTCAAACTTAATGAGTTTGAGATGTGGAGGATACCGATTGAGCAATACTTTCTCATTCAGGACTATGCTCTATGGAGATCATCTTAAATGGTGATTATTTCCACTGTGACAAAGACACGTAAGGTTGGTGACACGATGTGGTGACAGCTTTTGTGCCCGAATCTAGTTCGAAAAGGCATTGAAGAAGAATGATCAAAAAGCTAGAAGTTTGTTGTCGATGACTCTCCCGAGATCGATCATAGCATTCACAAGTTCAAGACTGCTAAAGAACTTTTGAAGAGATTTGCTCGGTGTTTGGTGGTAATGATGCTACAAAGAAGACACAAAGACATTGTTGAAGAAAAGTTATGAAAACTTCTCCGCTTCAAGCAATGACTCACTGATAGCATTTTCACCAAACTTCGTAAGATTGTTACACAACTAAGCATGTGTTTGGCATTGAGGTAGAAAAGGAAGACCTCAATTTGAAGTTTCTAAGAAGTTTTCCTTCGTAGTTTCAAACTAATGTTACCGTCGGGAAAACAAATCGACATCAAACAATGAAGCTCAATGATCTTTACAACTTCAAACTTATTGAACAAAGGTTGAAGAAGGCGGAAACTTAGTACAAGCTCAAGCAGCTTGGCTTTGATGTCAACCTCTCATTGACAATGATGATTCTGAAGATGACGGTGATGATGATATTGCCACCGGTTCTACTGATTTCCATCGGTAATGTTAGTGTTACCACCGCAGTTCAAAGAAGAAGATTGCTAGTATTGGAGATCCTACCTTTTATGCTTTCATCTCCACTCAAGTTAATGGCTTTATATTAACTCATGAAGACATAGAGCAAATTCATGAAGATGACTTGGAGGAGATGGATATAAAATGGCAAATAGCTCTTCTTAGCATGAGGGCTAGGAAATTCTACAAGAAGATCGGCAAGCCTATTCACATCAATGGTGGTGAAACCCAGTGCTTTAATAAGAAGAAAGTGGAGTGTTTTAAGCGCTACAAGTTGGGACACTTTGCTAGAGAATGTAGAAGGCCAAAGACCAAGGACAACGAGGGTACTTGGTACAAGAAAAAAGGAACCAGCGTGGAAGAACCAAAGACAATGTTGGATATTGATGGTGTGAGCTATGATTGAGTTTCATAGGCGATGATCAAGAGGAAGAACCTTCGAGATCTTGCTCTTATTTCTACCGAATTTGCTCTCATGGCTTTCTCGACTGAGGTACAAAACTTTGAAAGTTGTTCTAAAACATGTAGGGCTCGCTAGAGAAGTTGAAAGGCTTAATGAATCTTATGAAAGTAAAAGAATATAGTTGATTCACGCTAATTATGCCGTGACAAACCTTAGGAGAGGTTTAGTATTAGAAAAACAAATAGTGCACTATAGAGATAATGAGACTAAATATAATGATGATATGATTCTTCTTAGAAGAGAGGTAGAACATCATTCTTTGTGAATGAGGCTTTCCAAAAGAGCTTGATAAACTTAAGAAGATAAATGAGAATGTCAATTTAATCATTGACACTGTTATTATCGATCTAAGTCAATTGATAAAATTTGGAATGCTCAATTACATAGTAAAGTGAAGTCGGTATGGGTTATAATATAGTGCCTCCACCACTAAGGGGTGTTCATGCACCTCCAGGTATAGATTTAGCTCATACAGGTCTAGAAGACTTTCAAGATCTTAATCTTGAATATGGTCATCCCAAAACTATGAAATGTGAGGAAGAGGTTAAGAATGATAATGATGTTTTTGAGAGTGCTAGTGACTCATCAGTTGTTGATGAGAATGCTAAAAAGAATGTAGAGACTTCTATCCCAAAAGTTATTAATACTGTTACAGAGGAGCCTAGGAAACAAGCTAATAAACCTAGAACAACTGTAAGGTATGATGAGATGTATAGGAACAAGCCTACAACTCCTAGGGGTAACCAGAGGAGTTGGAATCATGTTAAGTCTCAACAACTAGGTAGTGATTTTGTGATGTACAATAAGGCATGCTATATCTGTGGTAGTTTTGATCATTTACATGCTTATTGTGACTATCATGTTGGGAGAAGGGAAGTTCATGGGAATAAAAGGGTGGAGTCTAACAGATTTCAAAATAATGTACACCCTAATCCACACAACAAAATGGTCCCAAGAGCAGTTCAACTAAGTGGCCTCAAAACTTTTGCCACTACAAAATTGTTAACACCGCACCTAAGTCACTGTTAAAAGTGCAAAGTCCAAAACAACTTTTGCAAAATCTGCACAAGCAGAGAAAGGAACTTTTCAAACTAAAAGGTTTATTATAACCAACGGTGGTACCTAAACCAAACAAGCGCTTCCATCGCTCATTCAAAAGTTTCCACCGAAGGGTTGTAAACAAGAAAAGGGGGACATAGGCAATCTTTGTGAAGGCCTCAACACGTTGGTAATGGAAACCTAAAAGGAACTTCCTCTACAACCAATCCCAATGGTGTATCAATGACCTTTGATAGATATAACTATATTGATACACGAGGCATATCCAAGTCAATCATGGCTTGGGTCCCAAAAGAAACTAACTCTTTACTTTAATGTGCAGGAACATCCAAGGTCAAAAAGATCAGATCAAGGATATACAGATAGTGGGTGTTCAAGGCACATGACTGGCAACAAGTCCTATCTCCCAGATTTTGAACATTATGATGGATAGTATGTCAGTTTTGGAAGTAGAGTTAAATGTAAAGTTAATGGAACAACATGTATGATGCAAGGACTCTAATGTTAAAGAGAAACATGGATCATTATTATTATTTCACAAAACTGCACACTGAGTGCAGTAGAGACATCCATGAATACAGACTACAAGCATCATTACATCAACTGAAAACAACTAACAACATCCTACTAAAAACAAAAGCTTCACAACCTACCCCAACCATACTCCATCTAACCACCATCTACCACCTATGGCTCCTTTGGAATGGCCCATGTTGGCATCACCTTAGGCGCATTACGCATATCTATCCAGCTGTATACCTTAGGACTTGCTAGTCCCATCACCACTTTTCTAACAGGTGGTGAAGATGATGAAGGTCCTTCTTGTGGTGGTGCTGTCAACAGTGGTGGAAAAGGAGGCATCTGCAGTTCTCCTGATGGAAGCATTCTTTCAAGGGGAGGCACATCCAAGACCCTTGACTCAGTATCATTATTTGTGCTTGTACATGGAGAAATGTAGCTTGCATTGAGTCTCGAGCTATCTTCAATGATGATGACTTCTTGTGGCATTGGATGAGTTGAAGAAGGACCGGCAGAACAAGGTTTGAATAAGCATCTACATGAGTTCTTTTATTGATGAAACCGCTTCAAACACCTCTTTCTTCTTCTTACGGATTGTTGAGCACATAATGCCAAGCCTCATCATCCCAAAATGTCTCTCAAATTGAACTGTCGGAAGAGATGTTGATTGGGTTTGAATTGCTCATGGTAATTTTTGGTAAAGTTTCTATTGACAGATTTTAGGAGAGAGAAGTGTTGGTGTGATAGAAGGTTGTGGGTGCTTGGTTCTTTAATACAAGTTTAAGTTGGATTCAGTAAGTTAATGAGGGGAAGATTTAAGTGGTTGAGAATTAAATGAAGTCTTTGACTTTGGTGGCCGGATTAATAACTTGGAGTGGACTTGTTGACTGTGTGGTCTAACCATTGCATGCAAAATTGTTACATCTACTTCTAGTTAATTTGTCTAACCACTGCTAATCTCAACAATGCTTTAAGTGTTTGATTTCTGTGTGTGATATGCAAGATTGAATGAGTATTTGTCTAAATCATGATGTGGTCATTTAGTGCTTGTATTTATGTTTGTCCACTCACCTTTATACAGAAAATAAGCCTAACAGTGGGAACTATAATGCAAGCAGTGGAAATAAGTTATTCTTAAACTGGAAAAAGGAAAACAGAGAAATTTTAATTCAAACGAAAGAGTCATTACATCCAAAAGAGAGTGTCAACAACCACAATCAAAACACAAAAGATAACTTCCTACATTCCTACACCCTACACCAGCTACTCCATTGGCTTCTTGCCTTTGCCCACATAGTCATGCTTGTTTTTCTATGCTCTCTTTCTTTAGTTCTCAAAGGTGGATTGCATTCTTGGACAAGGAAGACCAAGAACTTGTGGAGGAGGCTTTGGTAGCATTGCAGGCTTCGTTGGTATGGATATCTGCTTCATATTGGAGATAGCTGTTTCCAATGCTTTTGTAAGAGCTCTTGGCAATTCTTTGGCCATGGAATAGGTTTCATCATTCGTCTCATCATCCTTTGATGAGCTGGAGTAAAACTCAAGAGATGGTGCAGGTTTAGAAGCAGGTACACGCTTGGCAGTCTCTTTCGTGTACTTCTTGGATGAAGTGCTTCCAGCCCATGATGGAAAGTATCCAGCCCATCCTGATGCCTCTGAGGAAGACTCTGACTCAATCACATATTCTTCTTCTGAATCAGAGGAGATGTTAATGGTGTTGGAAGGATTGCTCATGATTATATTTAGGGATTTTGTGTGTTTGAATGTGCTTTGATGAAGATTAAAAAACGCCAAGCCTCCTTATATAGACAAAGTCGGTTACCAGGGTTAATTAATGCGTATATTTACTTTTTACTATTTTGGTAGGTTAAAGAGTAAATATAGATATTATCGGGTTGACTTTGGAAGATATTTTTCTTGGGTAGTGGTTTGGTTAAAAGTAAATTTGGTTAAGAACAAGTTGGTTATTCCTATCACATACAGATACATAACCATGCAAAGATGGGAGTTGATCTTAAAAGGTGTATAACTGAGACACATAACAAATGGTTACCGATTCACCATGTCTAATCCACATAAGAATCAACTAGTCCAGAGCAAACGGCTACTGGTAAAGACTTGACAAATCCGTTTATGGTTGATAGTTTACCAAAAACTATATGGTTATCAACTCACCATATTCTTTATGATTAAGAGTTGGCTAGTCCATAGCAAACGACTCATGGTAAAGACATATCAAATCCGTTGATAGTCGGTAGTTTGCTAAAAACTATGATAAGAAGCGATCTAGTTTTCATATGTTTTCTTTACCATTGCTCTTTGAAATTTTTTGAAAAATTACCACCGCTAGTTCACAGCTTTCCATCGACAAAGGTTATTTTACCACTATTGATCTAGCCATTATAACCGTTGTGTCGAGAACAAATTTGTTTTTGAGGTTTGATTGAATAGGTGAAGAATTTAGAAAAATTGGTTTCCATATATATAGGGTAACTTCTAGAAAATTATCTACTTTTCTATTTGATATTTATCCTCTAAATATAAATACTTTCCTTAGATAATCTTTCTTTCGCTACACTCTTAAACCCTACATATATATATCTTTTGTCTCAATTGGCTAGTTATTCTTTCAATTATTACTGACATAATATCGTTTTTCATCAAAAGTTTCTATGGCACCATTAAAATTTGCAGATGAGCACAACCAAGTAGCCTATCTACAAAAGTCAAACGAGAAGAGTGGCCCTGTTTTTCATCGATTGTGGACTTTCTCAATACTACCCATATAAGGTATGCTTTGCTTTTAAAACCCACAATCTATATCTCTCAAATCAAGCAGTTTTGGACTTCGCTCACCCATAACACTTGAGAATATAGATACACATGAAACGATGGATGCTCTTAGAGCCACTGTGGATGGGGTAACTATTGATGTTACTGAAGCATCTTTGAGGAGAGTTCTATAATTGGATGATCTCAATGGTATCATCACATTACCTATGCCAGAAATACATGATACTTTATCTTCCATGGGGTATGATACCACTAATAAAAAGGCTACTTTCAAAAAGAGTGGTTTTTGTCCCCAATGGAGATTTTTGATACATACTCTTTTACATTGTCTCAGTCCAAAGAAAACATCTTATGAGCAATTTAGTTCAACCATGGCTTACCCTTTGGTTTGTCTAGCCACTGATAAGATATTTAGCTGGTCAAAATATCTTTTTACAAGTATGACTGGAAATGTAAAGAGTTCAACAAAAATTTTAATGTATCCAAGGTTTATGCAAGCAGTGCTAAATGTGTTTCAACTGCAACCCCATACTAATATTTATAAAATCTGTTGTCCCAAGCCTAAAGTTTTTCAAAACATGAACAAAGATGGCAACATGATTTTTACACCTCTCTTACCTCAAATGCTTGCAAAGATTTCACCTGAACAAAACACACCCATAATCTCTGTTCCGAACATTGATTATACTCCACCTGTTTCTCACACCTATGAGAGGAGGCGCAAACATCCACCTTCTTTCATGACAACACAACATGTTTCTGAACCTTTGGGTCTAGGAACAAGCAGTGGTGGTTCTAGACTTCAACCTAGTCCAACTAGGGAGGAATCTGAGCCATTGCCCCATGATTCACCTCTCCCAACGGGTTACACGGTTGGAAGTGATGAGGCGTGAGGCAACAATTGGAATTGATGGTTTTGTGTACAAAGTTAGCCAACCAGGTTGAATCTCTGAGAAGGACTGGCACATGTCAAGAAGCGTAATGCCAAGGATATTAAACACTTAAAGAGGAGATTCAGACCTTGAAGGAAGAGGTGCGAGGGGTTGAAAAGGCAAAGGAAAATCAAAGTTGGTGATCTCATCTTCATCCTCACCTAATGATGGTGATTCAATTGGTTTTGATCAAGGTTTGGGAAATTCTCCCAAGCAGGGAGAAAATTGATCTTTGAAACTCGGGGAGGAAAATTGATTTTGAAGATGAAGGTGATTCTAGTAAAGGTGCGAGAGAGAAGATGATACTCAAAAGAGCAAATAGAGCAAGATATTTTCTATCATAACCGATTTTACCATCGATCCAATTTCCACCGCAGAGCCAAATATTCTCACCGATGAACATAATGTTGCCGCGCAAGTGAATAAATTGATAAACGGAAGAAAGACAAAGGTAAAGCAGTTATGGAAAGTCAAGAGCAACCTGGAAGAAAGATTTCAAAGAAAGAACAAGTTCAGATTGCTCATGATAAAGAAGTTGCTAAAAAGATGTATGAAGATGAAGTTGCTGAAAAAAAAAAGCTTGAAGAATTGGAAGTTGCAAGCTTTATGGAGGCTAAAAGGCTAGATAGGTTGGAAAATCCAATTTCCACTTTTCCAGTTACAAGATTAAGAGAGAAAACTCCAGAGTTCAGCTATGTACATACTGAAAAAGAAATTGAGTTCTTGATTGCACATGATCCAGTAATCAAGAAGAAGGCAATTGACCTTGTAGCTGATGCATCTTTGACTGAAGAACAAAGAACTGCACAGTTAAAAGATTTTATACAGATGAAGAATAATCAAGCACTTCAAGAGGCTATTGTTTCAGTCAAGAAAGGCCAAAAGAAACCAAGACAACCAACAAAGGCACAAGTGATTTCAATGATGAAAGATTATTGCTGTAAGGTTGGTGGTTGGAAAAGACATCAATTCAAAGGAATGCCTAATGATAAAGTTGAAACTATTTACTACAGAGTTCAGAGGCAAGATAAAGATTTTATTCCAATGGATTCTGAAGAAGAAGAAATAAGGTATCCTAACTTGAAGAGAAGGCTAAAGATAGTGAATCTCGGTGGTAAGAAGACCAAGTTTGTTTGAAGAACAAGAAGTTCCAACTGAGAAGTTCACTGAAGAACAGATGACTGAAATGATTGTGATAGAAGAAGAAGATTTTTATCTAGAACCACTGCAAGTCAGACATCCTATCATTGATTGGGAAGTTTACACTGCTAGCAATTTTGCTCCAACATGGAAGATCACAAGGCTAGGTGGTGAAACTTCATCATTCATTCAATTTGAAGATCTCATCAAAGCTTTTGACAGAGATGATCTTGATAAATTATGGAAGTTAGTTCAAGAAAAGTTTGATGCTCAAGATCTCAAAGATATGAAGGAGATGCAGTTATGGGTTAATCTTAGAAGGCTCTATGAACGGATGTTAATGATGATTTACGAAATTCTCATGTTCATGTCACAGTACTAAATGGTTTTACTATGATTCATGTGAAGTTCATCATGTTTCTACAACAAGTGGAGAAGATGCATTCATGCTTGCTGAGAAAGAATATCCACTCAGAGCTGGAACTCTCACAGTAATGTTATGTAACAACCCGCATCTTCCGGCTATTTTTCATTTTTGAGAAATTACTATTCACTTTTACTATTCACATTACTATTCATTTTCACTATTCATCAGGTCAAATTTTTATTTCACATTCTCGTAAGATAAATTATTTTAGTAATGACCCGAGAGTTCGACCATCGTTAGATCATTTTCGCAAAAGTTATTAAGTAAACATCGTTTTAAAGTTTCGTTTTAGGCGGTCCACCGTTTAAACATCACGCATAAAGCAAATCAACTCGATAATTTTCCTCGCATCGGATGAATTTTAGATCATTCATGATTAATTTGAGAATTTTTAAGATTTATTATTTTTAATATTACCAAATAAGCCCAAATAAGCAGAACAAAACTAAACTTATGTTTTAAACAATTCTACATACATCCGGACTTAACGATTCTCGTGACCGTGTTTCTAATATGTTTTTGACACTTTTACATTTTGGAAAAGTCAAAATATTTCCTCCTCCTTTGACCATAAAGGAATTAACCTTGTACGTTCTACATTTTTGCTTAAATCGCGTAACTTTTAAACTTCACGAATAATTGTAAAGTTATCCCGCGTATGTGAAAACCACATTTAACATCTCATATCACTTTTATACTATTTTAGTCTACTCTAAATAAATTCACGGTCGTTTCCACGAAATTTCGTTCTTTTCGATAAGCTGCGAATTCGTGTTTTTGACCCGTATTTCCGCCTTTAAGCGGCGTTTTTGCACCCAATGAGACTTATCACCCATTTTATATTTTTATATGGAGTATAATGATGAGTTTAATCATTCCTATAAGTTTCATATTTTTACGATACCCGGTTTTACGTTTTATGGCTTAACGGCTTACGGTTAGCGGTTATCGGGACTAAACGAGATAATACCAAGAATAAGTACCTAGTCACCCTAAATATGATATGAACGTGTATATATGTGATTCACCATGCCATGTGCCTAAGTGATAAGCCTTGGACTTTAGGATACATTCATATGTAAGTAAACTTCTAAGCTAAGCTTCCAAAAATATCCTAAACTTACACCTCCTCATCTACACCTTCCTAACACCTTCCTAACCTCCTCAAGACCTTATATAAACCCCTCCCTTCTCCTTAGGTCGTTCATACCATCAACATACACAAAACACACTTCATTTGCTTTTTACTTCAAGTTTTATTCAAGAAACATAAGCTCCATATCAATTCCAAAAGTTCATGTTAAGCTTTGATTGATCCAAGTCCTAATTCCTTCCTTCCGTTGGTGATCTCCAAGCCACACAAGAAGTGTTCTAGTAGAAGACTTCAAGTGATTTCCCAAGTCATCTCAACTTAGTATCAAGAGGTTGAAGAATTTGGAAGCTAGGGTTACTAGTTCTTGTTCTAGCTCTTGATCTTTGATGTTCCTTTCTTAAGTTGAAAGCCAAAAGTTGTAAGAATAACTAACCACCACTCTTGCTCTACATCATTTACATGTTTCATATTCTTAAATCTATGCTATATATGCTCATATGTTGGATCATGATGTACAAAATCTTTAAAACAAATTATAAGAACCTATATGTTAAACTTGGGTTAGTAAGTGTTTAAATGCTAAACTTTTGTACAAAGTTTCCACAAAATCGACCACATATAGATCGATACTTTTCATATTCTTGTAGATAATATTAAAACAAAAAGCGTAGCAATTTGAATCACCGAAGCGGACACACGAGTCAAAGTTATGACAAAAAGAAATTAGTGAAACTAAAACATGAATCGCCAAATAGCTATCGCCTAAAATACGAAATTTTAGAGGCCCTTACGGTCCGAATCATCAAAAAGTTAAAATCACGAAGTTGTCCGAACGACGTTTTCCTTCAATAGCAAAGAAGCTCGGACCTTGAAAACGCTTAAACAGGCCATAAATCTTTCAAAAGCAAACCTGCAGTAAATATAGTCACATAACTATACTTTTGTCACAACTAAAAGCAAACCAAGAGGCCTAATGGCCATAAGCCAAGACCACGGCTACGGCTAAGGTCAAAGCTAAGTCTCAAGACCATGGTAGTCAAGACCAAAGTCACGGCAAGGCCATGGCTAAAGCCTCAAGGCTTGTTTACCCAAGATCGTTAACTAAGGTAATCATATTTTGGAGCGTCGAGAACTTGTAAGAACATGATAAACTTATTTATATAACAATCTTCACTCAAAACATATATTGTATCTACTAAGTGCTACAATAGTAGGGAGCTTCATGTGAGGGGTTTCATTTGGGTAAGCGTTTGACGAGTTCTTTGGATTCTGATTTAAAGTGTCCTAGCTCCTCGACGTTTCTTGCATGACCTCACGAATTATGATGGCCCGAGCGGTAGTACGATATCTATAAACTAAACTCGTTTTCACAACTAGACCATTTCTATAAACGACATACACAAAAACCATGTACTACATCATGATCAACATAGAGATGTATATAGGATGGTTTATGTTTTCCTAAACATTATTCCAAACCTAAGTCGCAACATTCTATTTTAGGTTGCTCGTAGAAGTTCTCACGGCATATCCATCATTCTCATTATACATTTGATATCATTTACTCTGAGGTGAGTTCATAGCCCCACTTTTTATTACTTAATTGTTTTACAAACCCTTGGGGGAGATACATGCTTTATTTTAAACCGAACACATTGCTTTCAAACTGTATGCTTATCTAATTGTTTTATTAGCACTAAGTTACCGCATTTGCCAAACATAAGTCCCTAAATCATGAATCATTAATCACTATGTGAGAGTGGGCGCGAATATTGTGAATAGATCTATTGGGATTGATTTAATCCCGTTTGTGTTGGCCCCATTAAAGGCAAACAAACGCACTATATTTGAGTAACATTGGTAAAGATGGCAATTTTACCGAGATAGAGTACAATTATCGACATTTTCTCCAATTAATTTTGGAACACGTTAACGCCTTGATTGCATGATGCTTAGTCTAATAATTCTCTTTTGGTTTTCAAACCATTGGTGTGGATTTATAACTCACACTACAAACATTATGTGTTCAACGATTTCCAAAACTCTATGAATTCACTCAACCTTTGTGTTGTGAGCTTTAAGCATGTATTTCAGGTCCATAATGTCGGAAGTCGGCACGGAAGAGCGAGGACTAGTTCAAGAAGGCTATAAATTTTATTATCATTCGAAAACCTATTTAATATATTTTGTAAACAATGGAACCAACTGGGACCTCATTTTGTAAACTCGATATTTATATAAATAGAATGATAAATCTTTTAAAGCGACTCCATTAAATGCGTTTTCTATTATTATATTTGTTGTGCCATGAAGTAACACCAGTTTGAATTCACTGCGTATCACGAAATTGGGGTGTTACATGTTATGCACAACAATAAGAGTTCATGAAGACAATGAGAAGGTCAGAGCATTGTTACATAGGCTTCAAGATCAATGTTTAAGAGCTATTTAGAAGTTAAGGAAGAAGTAAAGTGTTCGGTTGAATTCCCCAAATCCTTGAAAATGATGCAGATTGAAGAAACTTATTGATTTGCAGAGAAATCATAAGTTTAGGGTAGGATTGTTGGGAATAATCTGTTACCACTGATAGTTGTGGAAGACACTGCTTGGATTACACTAGCAGTGGAAACGTATTACCACTGCTTGGATTACACTAGCAGTGGAAACGTATTACCACTGCCCGCGTGCTTATTACCACTGCTATTAGATAATGGTTAGGAAAACGTGTCTAGATAAGTATAGAATAGATCTTGTGTATATTCTATATTGTTAGCTTTATACTTATCTTGTAAAGGACTCCTTGTACTATAAAAAGGAGGTCCTAGGTCATTGTCTTACGTACTTATCTAATTCATACGTATTACTCACAAAGGCTTCAAGGTGTAACCCTAGTGATAAGCAAGATCACTCGTATTATTTATTAATAATATTGGAGCTTAAGTTTTGTGTTTAATCTGTGTTTACTTACAATACATCATACAATCCGTCTTCTAAGTATTACTACGTAAATTCCGCTGAAAAATTACCACTGCTTGTTCTTAAACGTTTTAAAAGGCTTGTACTTTTTGAGGTTTGATTGAATAGGTGATTACGAAGATGATTGATCATAACCTATTTGATATTGTAGTTGAGTTACAGTTAGTGCTCTTATCATATCTCAAAGTGGGTGTTACACTTTGGAGATAACTTGTTCGTGCTTCAATGATTATGACAACGAATTGACAAATAGTAGATGAAGGTTTTAAATCAAGGGATTGCGGTCTCCTATACACCAAGATTGGGTATCGTTTGATGTCATCTATAGTGCAAGACATAAGACACAAGTTTGGGTTATTCTACTTCTTTATCAAGTTTGTTATATTTGGTTTTCTTCACAAGTGATCATTACAAGGAGCTTACAGATTTAAAGAATCATTTGATGTTCATGCACTACTCAAGGGGAAGTTTCTACTGCTTATATTCCCTATTTGTTGATAACAAAAAGGGGAAGAGATGTTGAAGTGGCGTGACATGGATTAAGGGGAAGACAAAGGAAGACAAGAATGTTTCATTCATGGTGAGATTTTATTATCTCAACTTCTGCTACTTTGTCTAGGGGAGTTCGTACAAGAACCGTGTTTGTTTTGTCATCATCAAATAGGGGAAGATTGTTGGGTTTCTTGATTTGATGATACAAAACAATAAAGAGTGAAACATCAAGGGCTTAAAGTGACAAGAAGGAAATCTACAAAAAGATGGAGGGACTTGCTTGCAAAGAGAAGATTTATTATTTAGTCCTTTGTAGTATCTTGTAAACCCTAATCCTCTAGTATATAAAGAGGACATGGGGTGTAGGTTTTATATATACATGTCTTCCATAATGTAGTCGACTAAAGGTGTGTATGTGTCCTAGGCGTATTGTCTTGTAAACGCCTAGGTAAGTTAGTTAGTTAGTTAGGTGATCAAAGAAGGCTTAGATACCTGTTACAGTTAGGTAACACATTGTTATTCTGATCAAATAATAATTGGGGAGATGTGGAAAAACCTTGTGTCAATAACATAGTTGTTTGTTCTATTCCGCTGCGTATCATACTATATTGTCTATGTTATTGTTAAACCCTATGGCTCAAAACGATCTCAAGGAGTCCAACAAACTCCACACATGCTGCTTTTAAATAACTATAACTGGAAACGTGAATATGATTTGTGAATGATTGATGTTTGGTTTATTGATTTGGTGATTGAATGTTTTATGTGTTTATGTGAATGCAAACTATTTTTGGACATGCCACTACTATTTTGTATTGCTAATGTGTTGATTACGTAAGGTTAGACGTTTGAAAGATGTTGACTTAGTCTAGGGTAGCAATCCTTTGCTATAACGCGATACCTAGCTAAGAATAGACCTTTGTATCCGACCTAGACCAGGGTAGCATTGTTCTAGGCTTTGCTATAGCTGTGATGCCTGGCTAGAGTCGCCTATTGATAGAATATTATTGGATTATTGTTGGAATGTTGTAATTGGAATGTATAGGATATACATATTTGCCTTAGTCGTACCTAGCAATTAAACTCTATCAGGTCCACTATTACTTTTGTAATTAAACTCTATGAACTCACCAGCATAAGCTGGCCTTTTAAGCATGTGTTCTCAGGTTTAAGGCGATAGCTCACTATTGGAAGACGCTTGGCAAGGGGCATGATCATAGGCGACTTTGACGAATAAACGGGACCGCTTTAATTATCTTTTAGGTGTATTTCCGCACTACTTTCATTAATGTAAACTTAGGGTTTTCAATTAATAAATTTTATTCTAAATAAATGGGATAAAAACCATTCTTTGTACCTTATGTTGTGATACCAAGATTGTAGCACCCATAGGTTCGTATGCTTCTGCTGGACCCAAATTTCGGAGTGTTACAGATTGGTATCAGAGCCTAGTTTATAGAGAACTGGGTATTTTCAAAACCTAGACTATAACCACTTTTTCGAAAACTTAGCCCTATGACCGCCACGCACCGCACTTTGTTGTCAAGCCTCGGTACGACTAGTTTAAGGATGTAGATAGTTGAGAACACATTAGACGAACTGGTTGATGAGATAATTGATTAGATGTTTTTGGTATGATTGTTGAACTGTTTGATGGGACACTTGTTGAATGTGTGCCTGTTAGTAGATGATTAAGTCTGCCTATTTTAGTATTTCACAATAAGCATGTCCTCATGCTTATGCACACACTATAAGCATGCCCTCATGCTTGTACACGTACAGAAAGCATGTCCTCATGCTTAAGCACGCCCTGTAAGTATGTCCTCATGCTTACGCACGCACTATGCCTTTCACATAGTTACACAATTCCCTCGCGTAATCTTATTAGTCAGCTTAGAGCTCGCACACTAGTAGTAGCCTTGGGAATGATTTGGGATATAGAGGACATGGTGCTAGTATAACTAAGTCGGGTATATCAAAATTCATTGAACCTCGGGTGAATATAGACTGATCACCTATATTCAGCTAGGGACAGTGGGACATGGACTGATCACCTATGTCCGACTCAGAGGTGAATTTTGCGATACTCGGAGTAGTTATAACAGAATTATGTCCGGGTTAAAGATTGGTATTATGAATGATGAGCTTTAGGTGAACACACACACTCACCGAATATCACGAAATCCCGCACTCACACACGACACACTGGCATCGCAACACCTCTCGAAATGTAACACTTCTGACATCGCTATACGTCTTTGCTTATGCGAAATTCCTGTTTGACACCGTCATGCGTAGTTCGCCTTAAGTCGGGTCAGACCCGATTGGAACTGTTCACATCCGAATTGCTTATCGTCGTAAGCCTCGTCAATCTCACTAGAGTGTTTGGAATCGTTTTGGGCTACTTTTGGATTTGGTCTGGACTATTTTGGATTCGGTTTTGATTTTTGGTTTTTGAGGATTATTGGATTTTGTGATTTTAGACCTCGTTCCGAGTTGTTAACTCATCATTTGACTTCAAGTCGTCATTTGGCCTTGAATCGACATTCGGCCTCATTTCATTAGTAAACTTGTTGGAACAATCATTCCTCGTCGTTTCGTTAGTAACCTCGTCAGAATTATCATTTCGCCTTGTGTCATTGGTAATCCTGTTACCGACACTTCTACCTCGAGCCTTGTCTCGAATCGGCTGTTGGTTAGACTTCTGAAACCTTACCATTCACTCGATGTTGATTCAAATGACGTCACCTGGTCGACATTGTTCACCTCTCTAAACCGATAATGTCTTCTCGACATTGCTTCGTCAACAACTCACAGTTAAGGTTGTACCTTACGTACTGTTGGTGATATACCTTATCCTCTAGTTAGGTACCCCTATCGATAACATTCTATCAACCTGTTTTAGTGAAGTTGTTCACCGAGGTTATCCTGTAGATATTGTTCCGTCAATGTTGCTCTAACAACATTGAACTCTCGACGTTGTTCTATTGATGATAGCCTGCTGACGTCATACCACCGATTGTGGTACTACCTATGTTTTCCTATCAGCGTCGTACCTTATACTCTATTGATGCGAACCTAGAGCCGTAGACATTTACTCGTGTTAAGGAAATTGATCTGATATCGATTAGTAGTCGAACTTCTTTTGGGAATTAGGACTTTGGATCCGAATATGACACCTTTCTGCGTTAGGTATCAAGTGCACTAACGTGTCAATTGGCTGATTGACATTAGCAATCAACACTCTCCATCAGAGTAGTACTTTCCGTCCCTAACTTAGATATCATGCTAAGTCAAACCGACTGATTGCTAGTAGCAGTCAACAATTTCTAACAGAGTCATACTCTGAACTTCCTAGACTTCTCGTCTAGTAGGGATTCCGTGCCTAACGGAAATCTTGAAATCCGAAGGAGTAACCTAAACCGCGTTCCTTGGGACAATCACCTAACCGTTCTCTCGCCCTTCGAGAAACACCTGCTATCCTTTCGGTTCTATTAACCAATCTATAAGCTACACCGTGTAGACGAAACCTTGAAAGTAGATCCCGCGCCTTTACCTGAGTGGTTGTTGGTAGTCCTACCCAACCCTTTAACCTCCCGCTATTCAGCAAGATGGAAAGAATGGATGACATTGCTCATCACTCCTCATATAGTTATAGCAGCACTAGAGAATCCATCTATCTCCTTTTAAGGAGGTGAGAGAGTACTCATTTCTCTCCCTCTAGTAGAGCGGCTTTGATCCGATGAGTTAGCCCACACTTCTGAACTTTAGCTCCTCGATTTCTGTCTCACAGTAGAACACCAATCGACAAGGGAAATCTCCCCTTGATCCGCTTTCTCTATCTGAGAATGATTCTGTTAGTGCACACCTGATCCTCCTTCAACTTTTGTTTCCGATCCTCTTTAAGGAAGAAGTGCGATCGGAAGCTTGGGTTAAACAAATATATTTCTACACACGTAAAGGAGATCGTGTACCTTAGGAAATGTTGATTTCTATCCTTTCGGATCATGGCAATTGCCACACACCCATCACTTCCTAAAGCCGAGAAAACAGATCTGGATATGCTTACAGTGTATCATCTCCAGACTGATGGCTGAAGTAAGGAAACTATTCAAACATTAGTGGAACACATCGCATGCCTATCAAGTTTGACAACGGTTGGGATAGACACCTTTCGTTGGTCAAATTCTCCAATAACCGTACTGAACACTTTAGTACCTCAAGGCACTGTAAGAAACCTTGTGTGGTCATTAGAGCCGATCCCGATTGTTGGGTAAGAATGGAAATACCCAACCTGTCAACCCCGAACCTATTTGAGAAACTGCCATGGAGGCCGTTCTAAGTTGAGATGGATATGCAAACTACTCGCAAACCGTTAGGAGACACAGACAATGTAAACCTCTTGAATTTCCGGATATGACCTAGGTTAAGCTTAGAGATTCACCATGAAAATGTATGAAGCGTTTAGCAAACGCGGAAGCTTAGTACTTGTTATATCAATCTTTTCGAAATCCTTGTTGAATTTAGACCAGTAGCTCTGAGCCTTGAGCTACCGTTGAGACTCATCGGTGTTCCTGACATTTTCGTCCGTAATAGGAAGAAATGACTCACCGATAAGGCAGTGGTTATCCCTCTGGTAAATCCAAATCTTTGAAAGTTTAAACTTCGTTGACCTATCGAAATCGTAGACCATGAAATCGAGCGACTTTAGTAAAGTCGCATCTCTATCTTCAAAGTTCATAGAAACTCACAATAAGATCCGAAATTCACGTAGGGAGCATGAAGATGAATCCTCGTGTGTATGCACTCGCCTCTATTAAAACTCAACGAGTAACTTGAATTGAATCGCGAGGATGCGGTTCCTTTTAAGGAGGTGAGGTTGTGACAACTCGTAAATTCCTCGATGCGTCGTGATTGGAGAAACATCGATTAGAGCGATCGTTTTAATTAATTTGAGATACAAGTCGTGTTATATATCGTTTTTATTGGAAATAATATTTTAAGAGCAATGGCGTAACTCCCGAGTCACGAATCCTTCGATTGCTAGTCAAAACGAGCCCCGAACCTTATATTACGAAATTTTTGCGAAGTTACATCTAGGGTCCTTGGGACAGTTTACATCTCCGCCCCTAGAGTTTCAAATGATCAAATTTGGTCCCTCCTGGGTATATAAATACCCCACACCTCTCACAATATCCCATTTCACCATCTCTCTTTCTCTCTCTACAAAACACACACACAACTCTCCCCTACCTCTCTCTAAAATCCGGCCACCCTCTCTTAGGGTTCCAGCGCCGTCACATTTTCCGGCCAATTTTCCGGCGACCACCAATAATTACACCATCTCTCTTAAATGATAGATAGGGCAATTGTGGTTACGTTTTTGTAACCCACACACCACGTATCATCCAAACGCGCCCTAAATCTAAATCTTTAGATTCGAAATTATTAGAGTTCTTGGGTAAACGTTTTCTAAAGGTCAAGCTTGGTGGGTTACGAGTTGTACTCATAAAGACACCTCCATAATGCTTCTCGTTCCTCTCTTTTCTCACGGTAACACGAACCCACTTTTACGTATATTTATATTTTTGTTCTCTTTTTGAATCGTACACTATACTTTTGGTGTTAAGCTTCGTGAATAAAAAATACAAAGTAAGAAACGTTTTGTGATAGGATTCGTACAGTAAAACTTTGTTAAAAACGAGACATAAAAACTTTGTTTCAGTTTTCGAGTGGTGAAACAAGTTTAAAACGTATGGTGTCATAAAATTTGTGAGGAACTCGAATGTAAAAACTGTTACACGAAAGCTATGAATGTTTTTAAAAGATTTGAGTAATAAAAATATGTTGGAATGGTTCGTGTGGTAAAGAGGAAATCAAAGGTAATTGTGTGGCTGTTTTTGAAGCGAGAATTAGATCGGGTCAGACCCGTTTGGGTTTCGTATAGGGTCGGGTCTAATGACCCTCGTGGGTGACTGTCGGGATCAGTTGGACTCAAACTCATTTGGGTGTGGTCGTGTTACTATGTTGGGGGCTCGGGTTTGTACTTGTATTCGATATAAAAAAAGATTAGTAGTATTAGGTTAATTTGAAATAAATTAAGGATTCATTGTGTAAATACAATGATATCATTAATAATTGAAATAAATTACTATGTTGGGGTTGGAGCACCATTTAAACATCCAGCGATAACGAAAACCAACTCGACAATTTTCCTCACATCAAATTAATTTTAGATCACTCATAATCAATTAGAGAATTTTAAGATTTCATTTAAATGTTACCAAATAAACCACGAGCAGTCACGAGACTAAACTTACGTTTTAAACAATTCTACTTAGACCCGGACTTAACCATTCACGCACTTTGTTTTCTAAGATGTTTTGACACTTTTATACTTTTTTGGAAAAGTCAAACATATTTCCCTCCTCCTTTGACCATAAAGAAATTAAACTTGTACGTTCTACATTTTTGCTTAAAATCGCGTAACTTTTAGACTTCACGTATAACTGTTAAGTTATCCCACATATAAAGAAAACCACATTTTGACATCTCATATCACGTATAACTGAAATCTCGTTCTTTTCTGATAAATTGCATTTTACGCGTTTTTTACCCGTGTTTCCAGCTTTAAGCAGCGTTTTTGCACCCAATGAGACTTATCACTCATTTTCTTTTTTATATGGAGTATAATGATGAGTTTCATCATTCCTACAAGTTTCGTATTTTTACGATACCCGATTTTACGTTTTATGGCCTAACAACTTACGGTTGGCATTTAACGGAACCAAATCACACTCTAACATCAAGATAAGACCAAGACTTATCATCTAAGCCTACTCACCACTTTGTGACAGCCCATATGGGGTGAGTCACCTTGGTGGTGGCTTGATCCTAACCATGCTTCATTTTGATGCTTACATGTGTCCTAACTTAACCATGGTTACCATTTAACCCAATATATGGTTAACCAAACCTTTCCTACTATAAATAGCAAGTTAAAACTTCATAAAAACCTCATCCTTTCACCTCTTGGTCGTTCACCACTTAACACAAACAACCTTCCCATAATTTGATTCATAACTCTAAGTTTATGCTAAGAACTTTCAAATAGCAAGTTACTACATCAAATCTCTAGAAAGTTTAAGTGATCTTCTTGATTTTAGATCTACTCAAGTCACTTAGAACTTCATCACCAATCCTTCAAGATTACAAGGGCGCCAAGGTGTGGAAGTCTTGCTCTATCAAAGTCCTAAGTATTCAATCAAAGTCCTAATCCTTACTAGTTACTCCTTTCTTTAGAAAGCGAAAAGTTGTAAGAAACCCTAACACACTCTCTTGCTCAACATCATTAGCATGTTTCTCATACTTAATTTAGGTTATATATGGTCTTTATATTGTTGTCATGATGTACAAAAACCACTAAAACAAGTTAAGGGAATCATATGTTAGCTAAACGGATGTAAACAAGAAAACTAGTGACATATATTGTGAAATACGACCAAAATAGTATAAACATGATATTAGAAACTTACATACTGTTAAAGAGGTCTTTAAAAGGAAAACATAGCAATTTGAATCACCGAAAATGAGTACACGAGTCAAAAGATACGGCAAAAAAGTTAGCGAAACCAAAACACCGAAGCGCCTAAAACAAGTCACATTAGCGGTGTCCGTTTGAACGAGGCCCTTCTGCTCCGTTTCATCAAAAAGTCAAAACACGAAAGTTGTCCGGAACAACATTTTCCTTTTGTTGTAAGGAAGCTCGGGCACTGAAAACGCTTAAATAGGCCATTATCCTCCAAAAACTGGAACTGCCCTATATATACTCTCACGACTATACTTTTGTCACAACTAAAGGCAAACCAAGAGGCCTAATGGCCTTAAGCCAAGACCACAGCCACGGCTAAGGTCAAGGCTAAGTCTCAAGACCATGGTAGTCAAGACCAAAGCCACGGCAAGGCCATGGCTAAAGCCTCGAGCTTATTTACCCGACAGATTAACTAAGGTGTTAACCTTGGAAAATCAACACCAACACAAACCAAAGGACATAACTTTATATACTTACATTATCAAAATGACGAGAACTTATAAACCGCCATTATATCACAACTTTAATTTTACTTTGAAAGCGGCAAGAACCGAATTACTGAAAACAACTAAACCTACTTTACAAACCGTATAACCATATGACACTTATGATATATAAACAAAACATATGTCTTATCTACTAAGTGTTACAATACTAGGGAGCTTCATGTGAGGGGTTTCATTTGGGTAAGCGGATCGACGAGTTCTTTGGATTCTGAATTAAAGTGTCCTAGCTCCTCGACGTTTACTACATGATCTACGAATTATGATGGCGAGCGGTAGTACGATATATATAAACTAAACATGTTTTCACAACTAGACCATTTCTATAAATGACATACCCAACTGCCATGTACTACATCATGATCAACATAGAGACGTATATAGGCTTGTTATTTCTTTCACATCATTTATTCAAACCTAAGTCGCAACATCCTATTCTAGGTTGCTCGTAGAAGTTCTCATGGCATATCCATCATTCTCACTATACATTTGATATCATTAACTCACGGTGAGTTCATAGTCCCACTTTCTATTACTTAATTGTTTTACAAACCCTTGGGGGAGATACATGCTTTATTTTAAACAGAACACATTGCTTTCAAACTGTATGTTTACCTGATAGTCATATTGTCACTAAGTAACCATCGTTTTCCAAACATAAGTCCCTAAATCATGAACCATTAATCACTAGTAAGAGTGAACACGAATATCGTGAATAGATCTATTGGAATTGACGAATCCCGTTTGTGTTGACCGGGTAGGCAAACAAACGCACTATATTTGAGTAACATTAGGTAAAAACGGCAATTTTACCTATTAGGGCTGGTACCAACAATTTCTCCAACTAATATTGGAACACGTTAACGCCTTGGTTGCATGAGCTTGGTGACAAACAAAAGCGGGCTTAAGTATCACATACTTGAGGCAGCCGTATCAAACAAAAGTGGGCTCAAGTATCACATACTTGAGGCAGTCGTAACAAACAAAAGCGGGCTCAAGTATCATATACTTGAGGCAGCCGTACCAAACAATAATTACTGTTTTGTTTTCAAACCATTGGTGTGAGTCTAATTAACTCACACTACCAACATAATGTGTTCAACCATCAAACAAACTCTATGAATTTCACTCAACCTTTGTGTTGACAGTTTTAAGCATGTATTTCAGGTCCATATTGTACGAGGCTGGCACGGAGGAGCACGGATACTCAAGAAGGCTATAAATTTTATTAACATTCAAAAATCCATTTAATGTATTTTGTAAACAATGTAACCAACTGGGACCTCATTTTTTATACTCTGATATTTATATAAATTGAATGATAAATCCTTTTTAAAACGACTACATTAGAGATTGTTTTCTATTGTTATGACTGTTGTGCCATGAAGTAATACCTAGTTTGAATTTCGCTGCGTATCACGAAATTGGGGGTGTTACAGATTGGTATAAGAGCCTTAATTATAGAGAAACAAGTCTAAATTGAGACATAAACTATAACTACTTTTACAAACAAAAATATTTTATAGCCTTCCGTTCTCCGTGCATTCCATCCTCCAGACGATTATGTGACTTTTAAACATTTTATGCTACACAAACATACTAGTATATTGATATATACACTCGACATATTTTCAATCATTTTAGCTAAACGATAGACTAAACATATCTCCGTATGCCTATTCTAAGGCATTACGGCACAATCATATTTTCCCAATCATCTATCTACTCGTGCATTTTAGGATTACGAAACTTTATCCAAGACATTGTAACTGATTACAATGGTCTTTCCTACTTCCCAGACATTGTAAGATACAATGGTCTCATTTATTTTTCAAGGCGTGTGAGATACGGTGGTCTCTATTACACTCTCGGACAACATAAATCCTACGATGGTCTCTATTACATTCTCGGACACTTTGTAAATCCTCGGTGGTCTCATTTATTCTCAAGACATTGTGAGTACACAATGATCTCTCCATCATTTATCAAGACATTGTGAGTTACACAATGATCTACGCATCATTTCTTAAGACATTGTGAGTTACACAATGATATCATTTCTCGAGACATTGTGAGTTACACAATGATCTCTCCATCATTTCTCAAGACATTGTGAGTTACACAATGATCTCTCCATCATTTCTCAAGACATTGTGAGTTACACAATGGTTTAATTTACTTCACAGACATTGTAAGTTATACAAAGTCTCTAGAAATTATCTTATAAACCTTATATGATATTGCTTTACATGAAACCCATCACAGTTTATCAATTTTCCTAATGGAAATACAAGAAATGGGATTTCTAAAGAACAAACTAATTCATCATTGATGTGCTACGTGTGTACAAGTTTTAAATTTATAAAAGGTGAATTACCAATATTACCAATAACACATACGAGCAAGTATACTCGTCCGTTATAGCAAGATTATGAATGTAATTCGGGATGGTTCGCGAGGATTTGAGTGAATCTAAACACAAGTTTGAATCAGAGTCTATCAAAACATATAACAAAGCAAATTGATATAATGAAATTCGGATGATTAAAAACTACACTTGCTTAAACTAATTTCATATCATAAATTAATGTGATTGTGTCAACCTCTTAACATGTTGGTTATGATAATTAGTTTGAGGACTAATCTATTGTTCTTACAAGTTAAACCTTCACAAGATTTTAGTTCATAAAAACAAGCATTACGTTTAACCAATCAATTCAAGATCAATTCAAGTTTCATAAGTCTACATACATAAACTTAAACACAAAAACATCCACTTGTTTCATCAAATTGCTTAAGAAATGGTCAATACAAAAGGTAACCGATTATAGACAAAAGGTTACAATTGACTCTCAACAACTAATCTTACGACCTTTTAGATGTTTCCAACCAATCCAATTTGATAATCAAAAAGTGTTTCTATTACAACCACGCCTTAGTTCCTTTGTATAATCAAGAATAATGGGTAAAAACAATCATCCATAGACAAAATGATTATGACTAATTGAATAACAATAAGTTCTTTCGACCTCCACGATTACTATCAACTAGTCAAACTTGATTAACGAATGTCACTACGAAACTTTAGCACAGTTGGATCTTAGAATCAACTTGAAATTGAATTAAAACATGTTAACACAATCACTAACTAATCATATGATAATCAACATCAATTAAGCAAGTGTATTAAGGAATTAGCCACTCATAGCAAACATGAACATAAACTCAGAACTTTTAACATTAGAAAACATGATTAAAAGTTTTACAATGCTTGGAATAAGATTACAAATGGTGAAGTAATGATTCCCAAAGTATTGGGGTAGACTTCTCGGTGATTTGGCCTCCAAATGTGGAACTTCTGGAACTCCAAACTTCCCTGGACTTCTAAAGACGAATTTGAGAGCTTAAAAGCTTTGTTTGATGAGTAGAGAGATTTGTATTTGAAGTGTGTGTCTCATATGCTCACAAATGGCCTCTATTTATACCTATTCCAAAGCCTAGGGTATTAATTGCTGAACTTGGCCTCCAAGGAGTAAGGAAGGGACTAGAATACACCAAGAGAAGGACCTAGAATCTTTTGGATGCAAAGGGAAACTTAGTGATGAAGATTTGGCGGATCGACTTCTCTAACCGAATCGGTTATATGACCAACCGATCCGGTTGGTCTTCTAAAGGGCCAACCAGTTCGGTTGCGGGTGGCGACGAGCGGTTGGTGATGGCATTTTGGTGTTTCTGGTCATTTTCCAACCGATCCGGTTGCACTTGCAACCGATCCGGTTGGATTTCCTGAGTTACGGAAACTTGGTCTTTTCTATCTTTATCATGTAGAACTTGGTTCTTCAATCACTATAGTCTTCAAAGGTCCTTGAGATCTTGATTTGTGCTTGATGCGCTTCAATTGAAGCAGGAATCTTCCATTTCTTTGAACATTTCTTTATTTTCCTTCCGTTTCCTCGCACTTGGTTATAAACACTAGACAAACATCTTTTGATGCGTTTAAGCACTAAAATCACGCAAATATAACCAAATAACATATACAGGAGCACACATAACGCTACTAGAAACACGCACAATCTGAGCGTTATCAAATTCCCCCACACTTAAACTTTGCTTGCCCTCAAGCAAATCTAGGAAAAATATCCACTGGTACAAGATCGCGATTATGAAAAATGTGATGCAAATCAACCAAGTATAAATACGAGAGAAGATTCATCAATCATGCTTTATAAAGGTGAAACATCAAGATGTTTGATAATATTCAATGATTTTCTTGCATGATGAACATTTCAAAACACCTCACGAAAAAGAGGAACGAAATAGAATTCACCTCAATCACTCATTTTTAGTGGAGTAACAAGATAGATCACACTCATTGCTCAGTCATGATTAGATTATTACCATAAGCTTGTACAATAAACACAACTCCACCGACGTGGCGTGAGCACCAAGTAAAACACCTAAAGAGGACTTTTATTCGGGTTATAATGATATGGCTTTGGGTTAAGGGTATGGATAAGGCATGGGATATGTTATGAAATTGGTGTTAAAATAAAATCAAGTCTAATACCCATGTTGCTATCTATCAAACATTCCACAAACCAATAAATGATTATAGCTTCAATTTCTTCTTTTCCGCTTTCCACAGCTTTTTGCTTTGCCATGACAATTGTTCTTCGATCATAGCACATTGGCTATTATTTCCATACTTTCAACACACATTTTTTTTTTTTTTTTTGATAATCCATGGCTCAATCAATCTCACAAGATGTGGTACTCATAATCATTTGAACAATCTTCACTTTCCAGGTGACTAGCAACCAACCGTTTAGAAATTGATACGGGTTAGGCTAAGGTTTAAAGTGTAAAATCTTTTTGTATTTTCTGGGTGAAGCAAAAATGAAAAGGATGGCTCGGAGGTGTATTTTTTTTGGGTAAAGGGTTAATTCACCCGGTAAAGTATATTACGCCAAAAACATTGAAGTACAAAGGATGAGGTGAATCCTCATCTCGGTCCTGGAACACTTACGGACTCTTCAATAGGAATACACATCATTCCTATAGCGACAATATAAGTGTGACATACCACACTTATAACTAAACATCGACTACAATGATAAAAGAATAAAACTACATGCACTTCAAGTAAAATACTTGAATCTTCAAATCACCATAGTAGTCCAAACTTCGGCGTCGTCCAAATATACAATATCATGGTCCTCAATCAAGTATTGTCCACAAGTTTCACACAACAGTTGGTGGGGACTCTAAAACCACGGATAGAGCGACAAGCTCGGGACTCGCTCAAAGGTGTATGTTGAGATGCAAAAGAACACCAATAAGAAAACCCAACAAATACGTATAAAACCAACGCACATCAACTCCATGATCATGTAATCGACAAAAGAGTCGGTTCACAAATTTCGCTCAACGATTGATGGAAGACTCTAAAACCACGGATAGGCGACAAGCATAAGACTCGCTCCAAAGTGTGCGTTGAAATGCTAAACCAACAACCCCAATGTGATACCGAGCATAGTAAAAGAACCGGTTCAAAGAACCACTTCCATAGTGAGCACCACATCTTCAATGTCATCATTGCTTGACCATGAGTGACACCAACTTCGGTACAACCAGTAGCAAAACACGTCAAGAGTTGTATCTCCAATCTTGGGAAATACCACTCATCAACACGAAGAATATGCCCTACCAACATGCACTTTCCATGCTACTACCAGCAAAACAAACCTTCCAGCAGCAAACAATGCCTACAAATCACATAGAACTTCCACTCTCCCCAAAACCCACGTTCCAATTCCGAACGAGCAACAACACGACCCATAGTCGACTTTCAAGAACAAAAACCATGATGGTTACATTCAAGAAGATAAACCACGATCATAAACAAAGTCGAAACCTTAAGGGTTTCTTATAGCATTAACGACCAGCAACCATAACCAATACCAAAATCCCAAACAGAATAATGATAATCCTAACAAATAGGACAATCAATTGCAAGAAAGAATTTTAGGGTTTCGGCAACAAAAAACCCAGATCGTACACTAAAGATATATCCTTGTAGAATACCATACGATTGAACCCAATACCGATTAGAGAAAACCCTAGAAACGATCACAAAAGTAATCGTTTAGGTTAAATAAACGATGTCGTTAAGGGTTAGCAAGAAACAAACAAACATAAACCCTAGATAATGGGTCGATTATAAAACCGACGACAATAAAGCGATTAGGGTTTAAAAATAAAGAGATGAAATCGAAGATGTAATGAATTAATAAGAATGACACACCCGTCCCGAAAGATAACTACACGTAATCCGATTGCATATCATTCACAAGAACAATAGAGGCGAAATTAAAGCGGTTTTTGATCGGAAAATAGGGATAGGGTGGCGGATTCGCCTCCTAGGGAGAGAACTATGGCTCGGAGGGTGTAACTAGGGGTATCTAGTGCTAAAAATGAGCACTACAAATGGTTCCATGTAGGTGGTTAACTAACCAATGTGGTTAGCTAATATATCATTAGATGTAAAATGGAAGGCCATTTGGGTTAAATCCTAAGGTGCCTCTTTATCACACGAATTCACTTATATCGCACGAATGCGATCTCACTGCGGTCTGATAATGATTTACAAGTACAAGTTCTAGAATAAATAAAATCATCGGCACACTCATAGCAAAAGATCCAAGCATAAAAGATGTATGCTATATATGAAATAGGCTCAAATCCTCACAATTTGTGGAAAAAGGTTATAATATGTGCTAGCAAATGTTTATCGATCCCAGAATGGATTGCAATAGTAATCGGAACACATCTCGAAGTTTCAAATATTACCAGTTTTACGGTGGTTTGATCGATTATTCTAATATATAATCCTAAAATGTGAAAACAACTAGATCACAACGGCAAACAAAATTTAAAATTTAAGCATGAAAACTCTAATTTTCCTATTCACCCCCACACTTAAGTTAGACATTGTCCTCAATGTAAAAAGCGAACTTCAAAGTATAGAAAAGGGAAAATAGAGATGAAACCAGATATGTCAACGAGTTTGTCGACAAAATTCTTTTCTTCATTCCTAGCGTCCTTTGGAGAAATCATTACTGCACAAAATCTTACAAACAAACAAAGGTTTTATTAAAGGTGGCACCCCCACACTTAAGTTCAACCAAATGTTTAAAGTTTGGGGTGACCACGAAAATCAAATCAAAACACACGGGTTGCCTCAGAAAGCGCTTGTTTTATTCAGAGTCATCGGCGACTCGAATCTTCCCGAATTCACTTGGCCACAAGAGCAACCTTGAACATTTTGAAAAGTTCGGGGATGTACATGAATTCTTCACCATTAGCTTCAATATCGTCCCAGACGAATTCGTGAGATGGTTTCAAGGAACAATTTTGGGATTCTTCACGGAAATGGTGCTACAAAGGTGATAGTTTGAATTCATTTTCGGAAATTGTTGCAAGCGAAACTTCATTCGTTTGCTCCTTGTCATAATATAACTTGATTCGGTGCCCATTAACAATGAAACTTCCACCGTTTGTCATAGAGTTCGACATACCGGATGGATATCCATGTTTAACGATATATGGTCCAAACCATTTTGGTTGCAAATTTAGGAGCTTTGAATTTGAATTTCATGTCAAAAGCGAACTTTATCTCCGACTTTGAATTCTTTTCGAACTCGTAGCTTTTTGTCGTGATAAACTTTTGTTCTAGCTTTATACGGTTTGGAATTTTCATAAGCTCGAGTCTTAATTCATCGAGTTCGTGCAATTGCGAATCTCTTTCCTCCGACTATTTTGAGACCGGTGTTACAGTTTACGAGCCCGGTAAGCACGATGTTCAACTTGAGCGGCAAATGACAAGTCTTTCCATACAAGAGTCTGTAAGGAGTTGTGCCAATTGGAGTTTTATAAGCCGTCTGAAATGCCCACGAGCATCGTCAAGTTTCTTTGCCCACATCAAGGATTGTCCTTCTTTGTTTTCTCTAGTATTCTTTTGAAACCTTTGTTGGTATTTTCAACTTGACCAGCGGTTTGTGGATGATAGGCCGTCGCGAATCGGTGATGAACTCCATATCTTTCATGGTTTTCTCTTTGTTGGTTACGAAATGGGTTCCTCGATCGCTTATCAAGGACTTGGGAATTCCATAACGACAAAAGCTTTTGAGGAAATTAACGACGACACGAGCATCGTTGGTTGGTAAAGCTTCGACTTCGCCCATTTGGACACATAGTCTATAGCAGCGAGAATGTATTCGAACTTATGGGATTTAGGGAAAGGTCCCATGAAATCAATTCCCCAAATATCGAATATTTCACACACTTGAATGCTTGTCAATGGCATTTCATCTCTTCGAGAAAGATTGGTGGTTCTTTGGCAAGCGTCACAATTTTGAACAAGTGTATGGGCTTCTTTGAATATTGCTGGCCAATAGAATCCAGCATCAAAAACTTTTTTAGTTGTGGTGGAAGGACCATAATGTCCTCCAGTTGGGCCATGATGACATTCGTCAAGAATCTTGCGGGTTTCGAACCGAAACACATCTTGGATCATTAAGTCAGGGACACATTTGAAAAGATATGGCTCTTCCCAAAATAGTATTTAAGTTCGAAAAGAATTTGCATCTTTGAGCATGAGTTAGACCTTTTCTGAGAATTCCTCCCGCGAGATAGTTCGCAAAGTCAGCAAACCAAGGGTCGTCAGTTCCATCGATGGTCATGAGAGTTTCATCGGGGAAATAATCATCGATTTCCTTTTCTTTTAACTCTTCAAGATCGGGGTTTTCAAGACGAGATAAGTGATCAGCAACAAGATTTTCTGCTCCTTTATTATCTTTGATTTCGATGTCAAATTCTTTGAGTAGCAAAATCCATCGAATAAGGCAGCGGTTTAGCATCTTGTTTGGTGAAACGATATTTGAGTCTTGAATGATCGGTGAAAACGATTGTTTTTGAGAGCCTGGTAGGATCGAATTTGTCGAATGCGAAAATGACGATAATTCCTTTTCGGTGACGGTATAATTTTCTTGAGCACTATTCAAAGTGTCTTGCTAGCAAAATATATAGGCGAAAGTGTTTTCCTTCACGTTGGCCTAAGACGGCTCCAACAGCGAAATCGCTTGCGTCGCACATAAGTTCGAAGGGTAGTGACCAATTAGGTGAAACCATGATCGGAGCACTAGTTAGTTGAGATTTCAATGTTTTGAAAGCTTTTATGCAATCAGCATTGAAGTCAAAGATAGATTCTTTCTCAAGAAGTTTTGTCATTGGATGAGATATTTTGAAAATCTTTGATAAATCGGCGGTAAAACCGGCATGTCCTAAAAACTTCTAACGGCTTTGGCGTTAGTTGGTGGTGGAAGTTTCGAGATGACATCGACCTTTGCTTTGTCTACTTCCATTCACCTTTGGAGATTTTGTGGCCACAATTCCTTGATTACAATAAAGTGACATTTTCCCGATTAAGTACAAGGTGCAGCGACTTCGCATCTTCGAGCATTTTATTGAGATTAGAAAGACAAGCTTCAAATGAGTTTCCAAAGATCAAAAGTCATCCATGAAAACTTCCATGGAGGTTTCTAGCATGTCTTGAAATATGGCGATCATACACCTTTGAAAAGTTGCGGTGCATTGCAAAGACCAAAGGCATACCGATATCGTAGGTTCCAAAGGACAAGTGAAAGTGGTCTTTCTTGATCATTAGGATCGATAGGAATTTGGAAATATCCGAAAATCCGTCGAGAAACAAAAGAATTTATTTCTGCCCGATATTTCAAGCATTTGATCCATGAGCAGGAGTGGAAAGTGATATTTACGGTGGCTTTGTTTAACTTACGATTGTCAATACAAAGCCTTGACCCGATGGCGATTCTAGTTGGAACTAGTTCATTTCGTTCATTATTCACAACCGTCATTCCTCCTTTCTTGGGAACACGGTGAGCAGGACTTACCAAGGCTATCCTCAATTGGGTAAATGATTCCGGCATCGAGAAGCTTTATGATTTCCTTTTAACAACTTCTTTCATGTTGGGATTGAGTCGGCGTTGACGTTCTACCACAGGTTTAATCCTTCTTCAAAATTGATCTTGTGTTTGCGAAATTAGGACTAATTCACGGGATGTCGGATGTTTTCAAGCGGCTTGTTTGTGATTTTGAGGACGAGACCAAACTTTCTTTCTCACATCCCTCGAGTAATGAAGATATGACTCTTGGAAGAAGTGAGTTTTCCTCCAAGTAAACATAGTCAAGATGATCTGGGAGAGGTTTAAGTTTGAGATCTGTGGGTGGTTCTTCGATAGAGGATTTAATTCGTATCTCGTCATTGAAAGTTATTTCTTCAAAATTTTCTTCCTCTTCCTCCATTTCTTCTTCTTCTGAGTTATCTCCTTCGAATTCTACTTTCATGAAATCATCATACTCTTTATCAAAATCTGTTTCATTGATTTTTTCAGAAGTAGTCATGAATGGATCGGATTCGTTAAGTAATGCGTCCAATTCTTCATCAGTGACTTCATCAATAATATCGATGTTAAAACAAGTGTCATCACTGGAATGTGGGTAGCGCATTGCTTTATCGATTAGAAAAGTGATTCGATCTTCCCCAACTCCAAGGTTGAGTTCTTTTCCTTTCACTTTGATGATTGCATCAACGGTATTTAGGAAAGGTCTTCCTAAGATGAGTGGTATTTTACTATCTTCTTCCATTTCCAAGATTACAAAGTCCACGGGAAACATGAATTTACCGACTTGAATAAGCATATTCTTGGCAATTCCCATAGGATATTGATAGGAATGATTTGCTAATCGAATGCTCATTTTTGTTGGTTTCAGGCTGTTGTTGCACAACTTGGAATCCAGCGAATAAGGCATCAAATTGATACTTGCGCCAAGATCGGCTAAAGCATCACATTTAATATTATTCCCGAAAGTACATGGAATAAGAAAACTCCCAGGATCTCCGAGCTTTGGTGGGATCTTGTTTTGGACTATAGCTGAGCATTCTTCGTTAAGGAAAGTAGCTGATATTTGCTCTAGCTTGCTTTTGTTATTAAAGTTCTTTCAAAATTTCCGTAATTGGGCATTCCTGCTAAGACATCAACGAGAGGAACATTGAGTCTAACCTCTTTGATTATTTCAATGAACTTTTATAACGCTCTTCCATCTTTTCTTTCTTGAGCATTGAGGATAAGGAATTTTTGGTGTATCGCCTTGACGGATGGAATGTTTTTCTTCTTGGTGTTTTGAGTTGTGTTTGGTTCCTCGGTTTCATCCTCACTATCATTGGTGACAGGAGTATTAGGATTTGGGGTGGATCGTACGAGACCACTTCTTGTGAAGACAACATTGATATGCTCATTTCTTGTTTGTGGTGGATGATCGTCTTATCATTTGATGGTTTTGGGTTGGATTGGGTATTGCTTGGCAATGAACTAGGCGGTCTAGAGGAATGTTGGTCGAAAGTCGCAAACTTGTTTTCAAGATCTTGGATAGATGCTTGATGATTTTTACGTCCTTGCTCAACTTTGGCTTTGAGATTGAAAAATTGATTTTTGATAAAATCATTTGCGATTTTTGACCGACCACAATTCTCTCATGGTTTTCTCGAATTCGGTTTCTTCCATCTTTTGTCGGGTTTTGTGGTTGTGGATCGTCAGTTAGTGGTTGAGAATCACGGTTGTCATCCCTTGGTCGACGATCTTGCCAATTTCCAGAATTTTGACCGTCATAATTACTACGATATCCTCCTTGAGCGTAACTTGCTTCTCCTTCCTTCGGTCCACCCATAGGCTTATCGTCGCACTCGGACGATGGATGATTTCCTCCACAATTGTTGCATCCGTCTCGCATTTCCTTCATTTCATATTTGATATCTTTGTATTGCGAGTCGATTTTCGAGGTTAACGCTTCCATCTTCTACATGAGTTTTGAGGTGTCGGTGTTTTCGACAAAAGCAACGATTTTTCGGAGGGTTTAGTTTTGGAATCTTTGGACCAATCAAGTTTGAGAAGTACTCGATCTTGAGCAATTGATGTGCATCGTTGGGAGTCTTATAGAAAAATTCCTCCGACATCAAGGATGCCTTGAGAGATTTCATCTAGTCCATGGTAAAGATTTGGATAATGGGTCCTTTGGATAGTCCATGTCCATGACAACTCTGAAGCAAATCTTTCATTGAAGCCAAGCTTGAGTGATTCGTTTGAATTTTGGGTGAAAGCACGAATTTCTCCCATTAATCGATCAAACATGGCAGGTGGAAAGAATCGGCCTACAAAAGCTTGCCTCATCTCCTCCCAAGTACTGATGATTCTTGGAGTTAATTCATTGTACCATACTTTAGCATCTCCGGCGAGTGATGATGGGAAAAGTTTGAGTTTGATGGCATTGACATCGGTGTCGCCATAACGGAACATGCCGCAAATTTTGATGAATTCGGCGATGTGCTTGTGCGGATCGGCCCGCGCACGGCCATCGAATTGACGGTCCTTGATCATAGAAAGGTGATGTCCCTTCACGGTGAACTTGTCACCAAGGTTGACATCAACAATAGCACTTCCGGGGGTTGGTGCTACGGCTCGGTTGGTCCCCCACATGGGTTGATCATCCGCAATGGGGAAAGGTAGATTGGTGAAAGGGTTGTAAACAACTTTGGCTTCTACGAGGTTATCAAATGGTGGGCTTGGTACTCTTGGTACACGATTTTCCAATGGTATGAAAAGTGTTCTTCTTTGACTTCGAATCAAATGTTCGGGGTTGGTAAGATGTGTAAACAAAACATATGTCTTATCTACTAAGTGCTACAATACTAGGGAGCTTTATGTGAGGGTTTCATTTGGGTAAGCGGATCGACGAGTTCTTTGGATTTACGAGTTAAAGTGTCCTAGCTCCTCGAACGTTTACTACATGACCTCTGAATTATGATGGCCCGAACGGTAGTACGATATATATAAACTAAACACGTTTTCACAACTAGACCATTTCTATAAACGACATACACAACTGCCATGTACTACATCATGATCAACATAGAGACGTATATAGGCTTGTTATTTCTTTCGCATCATTAATTCAAACCTAAGTTGCAACATCCTATTCTAGGTTGCTCGTAGAAGTTCTCACGGCGTATCCATCATTCTCACTATACATTTGATATCATTAACTCACGGTGAGTTCATAGCCCCACTTTCTATTACTTAATTGTTTTACAAACCCTTGGGGGAGATACATGCTTTATTTTAAACATAGCACATTGCTTTAAAACTGTATGTTTACCTGATTGTCATATTGTCACTAAGTAACCATCATTTTCCAAACATAAGTCCCTAAATCATGAACCATTAATCACTAGTAAGAGTGAACACGAATATTGTGAATAGATCTATTGGAATTGACGAATCCCGTTTGTGTTGACCGGGTAGGCAAACAAACGCACTATATTTGAGTAACATTAGGTAAAACGGCAATTTTACCTATTAAATTTGGTACCAACAATTTCTCCAATTAAAATTGGAACACGTTAACGCCTTGGTTGCATGAGCTTGGTGACAAACAAAAGCGGGCTCAAGTATCACATACTTGAGGCAGTAGTATCAAACAAAGTGGGCTCAAGTATCACATACTTGAGGCGGCCGTAACTAAACAAAGCGGGCTCAAGTATCATATACTTGAGGCGGTGTATCAAATAATAATTCTTGTTTTGTTTTCAAACCATTGGTGTGAGTCTAATTAACTCACACTACCAACATAATGTGTTCAACCATCAAACAAACTCTATGAATTTCACTCAACCTTTGTGTTGTGATTTTAAGCATGTATTCCGGTCCGTATTATGCGAGGTGGCGGAGCTACGGATACTCAAGAAGGCTATAAATTTTATTAACATTCAAAAACCCATTTAATGTATTTTGTAAACAATGAAACCAACTGGGACCTCATTTTATAAAATCTGATATTTATATAAATTGAATGATAAATCCTTTTTAAAACGACTACATTAGAGATTGTTTTCTATTGTTATGATTGTTGTGCCATGAAGTATTACCCAGTTTGAATTCCGCTGCGTATCATGAAATTTGGGGTGTTACAGATTGGTATAAGAGCCTTAATTATAGAGAAACGAGTCTAAATTGAGACTTAAACTATAACTACTTTTACAAACAAAAATATTTTATAGCCTTCCGTTCTCCGTGCCTTCCATCCTCCAGACGATTATGTGACTTTTAAACATTTTAAGCTACACAAACATACTAGTATATTGATATATACACTCGACATATTTTCAATCATTTTAGCTAAACGACAGACTAAACATATCTGCGTATGCCTATTCTAAAGCATTACGGCACAATCATATTTTCCCAATCATCTATCTACTCGTGCATTTTAGGATTACGAAACTTTATCCAAGACATTGTAACTGATTACAATGGTCTTTCCTACTACCCAGACATTGTAAGATACAATGGTCTCATTTTTATTTAAAGACGCTGTGAGATACAGTGGTCTCTATTACACTCTCGAACCTTTGTAAATCCTACGGTGGTCTCTATTACATTATCGACACCATAAATCCTCGGTGGTCTCATTTATTTCTCAAGACATTGTGAGTACACAATGACCTCTCCATCATTTATCAATACATTGTGAGTTACACAATGATCTCTGCATCATTTCTTAAGACATTGTGAGTTACACAATGATATCATTTCTCGAGACATTGTGAGTTACACAATGATCTCTCCATCATTTCTCAAGACATTGTGAGTTACACAATGATCTCTCCATCATTTCTCAAGACATTGTGAGTTACACAATGGTCTAATTACTGTACAGACATTGTAAGCTATACAAAGTATCTAGAAATTATCTTATAAACCTTATATGATATTGCTTTACATGAAACCCGTCACAGTTTATCAATTTTCCAAATAGAAATACAAGAAATGGGATTTCTAAAGAACAAACTAATTCATCATTGATGTGCTACATGTGTACAAGTTTTAAATTTATAAAAGGTGAATTACCAATATTACCAATAACACATACGAGCAAGTATACTCGTCCGTTATAGCAAGATTGTGAAGGTAAGTCGGGATCGTTCGCAAGGATTTGAGTGAATCTAAACACAAGTTTGAATCAACAGAGTCTATCCAAAACATATAACAAAGCAAATTGATATAATGAAATTCAGATGATTAAAAACTACACTTGCTTAAACTAGTTTCATATCATAAATTAATGTGATTGTGTCAACCTCTTAACATGTTGGTTATGATAATTAGTTTGAGGACTAATCTATTGTTCTTACAAGTTAAACCTTCGTCAAGATTTTAGTTCATAAAAACAAGCATTACGTTTAACCAATCAATTCAAGATCAATTCAAGTTTCATAAGTCTACATACATAAACTTAAACACAAAAACATCCACTTGTTTCATCAAATTGCTTAAGAAATGGTCAATACAAAAGGTAACCGATTATAGACAAAAGGTTACAATTGATTCTCAACAACTAATCTTACGACCTTTTGGATGTTTCCAACCAATCCAATTTGATAATCAAAAAGTGTTTCTATTACAACCACGCCTTAGTTCCTTTGTATAATCAAGAATAATGGGTAAAAACAATCATCCATAGACAAAATGATTATGACTAATTGAATAACAATAAGTTCTTTCGACCTCCACGATTACTATCAACTAGTCAAACTTGATTAACAAATGTCACTACGAAACTTTAGCACATTTGGATCTTAGAATCAACTTGAAATTGAATTAAAACATGTTAACACAATCACTAACTAATCATATGATAATCAACATCATTTAAGCAAGTGTATTAAGGAATTAGCCACTCATAGCAAACATGAACATAAACTCAGAACTTTGAACATTAGAAAACATGATTAAAAGTCTTACAATGCTTGGAATAAGATTACAAATGGTGAAGTAATGATTCCCAAAGTATTGGGGTAGACTTCTCGGTGATTTGGCCTCCAAATGTGGAACTTCGGAACTCAAACTTCCTGGACTTCTAAAGACGAATTTGAGAGCTTAAAAGCTTTGTTTGATGAGTAGAGATTTGTATTTGAAGTGTGTGTCTCATATGCTCACAAATGGCCTCTATTTATACTAATTCCAAAGCCTAGGGTATTAGTTCTTGAACTTGGCCTCCAAGGAGTAAGGAAGGGACTAGAATACACCAAGAGAAGGACCTAGAATCGTTTGGATGCAAAGGGAAACTTAGTGATGAAGATTTGGCGGATCGACTTCTCCAACCGAATCGGTTGTATGACCAACCGATCCGGTTGGTCTTCTAAAAGGCCAACTGTTCGGTTGCGGTGGCGACCGAGCGGTTGGTGATGGCATTTGGTGTTTGGTCATTTTCCAACCGATCGGTTGGATTTCTGATTCTGAAACTTGGTCTTTTCTATCTTTATCATGTAGAACTTGGTTCTTCAATCACTATAGTATTCAAAGGTCCTTGAGATCTTGATTTGTGCTTGATACGCTTCAACAAGCGGGAATCTTCCATTTCTTGAACATTTCTTTATTTTCCTTCCGTTTCCACTGCACTTGGTTATAAACACTAGACAAACATCTTTTGATGCGTTTAAGCACTAAAATCACATAAATATAACCAAATAACATATACAAAGCACACATAACGCTACTAGAAACATGCACAATCGGCGTTATCAATCATCTACAAAAGGCGAAGTTCGACAACTTTCTCTCGTTCATCAAAGTCCTATTTTGAAACCTTCATTGTTAAAGTTCGTGATTCTAGCCTAGTATGGACTATTTTAGAATTACTTAAAATTTCCTTTCCACGTATCTACTCATACTATCTTCTATGCAATGGAATGTGAAAACATAGGTTACAAGTCTTTTATGGCGGGACTTGCAATGAATGGTTTGATATCGCCTTTGCTTTGTGGATATTTTTCAAAAGCTATGGACATATCACGGTATACCTAATTTAGGTATTTGGAAAATTTATCGAACCTCGGCTAAATATAGTCTAGTCACTATATTTAACCTAGGGACGATGGAACATAGTCGACTAACTATGTTCGACTTAAATTTTCAAACACTAAGAATAGTTATACAAGGGTTATATTCGAGTTAATTTCCTACTTAAACTCGATAAACCTCCGAATTCATTAAAAGATCTAGAGACACTATAGTGTCTTACCACTCAGCGAGATCTTAACACTTATTTATACTACCTAATTTCATTCTTAAAAGTTTTCATTTATGAGATAATCAGAACCACTATCTTGGGATAGTCATCAAATCTTCTCGTCATTTCTTAGAAGTACTAGCCTGATTAGGTTTCAAGGCTATCGTTCCATCATAATCCTTTAAAATTCACTTTTGATTTTAAAGCAAACTTGACATCTCTACCTATGAATAATGGTAAGCGTACACTACACTCTTCTAATCATCAACATCTCACATCATTATCTGAACCCCATTGTAAGTCAATATGTAAAACTTCACAGTATCACATTTCTTTCAAACACTAGTAGACATAAACACTATACGATATAGCCTTCATCCTGAAACCACCTAAGACATGATCAAATTTGGGAATGGTTTGGATAACCACTTGCCACTATCAAGACTTTCCTACAACGACAATTATCATATCATTATAAACCATTTCACATCAACAATATCTTATACCTTTAGATTATGAACTTAGGCCACCACTAAAAATATAAAATGCTACATAACACATTCTATGATCAGAAACTTAAGAACGCAAAGATTATAATTCGGCGCATATACCCACATTTTCCTAGACAATTCAACATCAGATAACACACATTGAATTCCGGGACAAAATTCCCTTTAAGGTGGTGAGACTGTAACAACCCGCATTTTCAGGTTACTTTTCATTTTTTGAAAAGTTACTATTCACTTTTTACTATTCACTTTTACTATTCATCCTGTAAAATTTTTATTTCACATTCTCGTAAGTTAATTTATTTTAGTAATAACATGAGAGTTTGACAATCGTTAGATCATCTTCGCAAAGTTATTAAGAAAACATCGTCTTAAAGTTTCGTTTTGGTGGAGCACCATTTAAATATCCACATAACGAAAACCAACTCGACAATTTTCTCACATCGATTAATTTTAGATCACTCATAATCAATTAGATAATTTTAAGATTTCATTTAAATGTTACCAATTAAACCACGAGCGTGCGAGACTAAACTTACGTTTTAAACAATTCTACTTAGACCCGGACTTAACCATTCCTACCTTTGTGTTTTCTAAGATGTTTTGACACTTTTACACTTTTTGGAAAAGTCAAACATATTTCCCTCCTCCTTTGACCATAAAGAAATTAGCCTTGTCGTTCTACATTTTTGCTTAAAATCGCGTAACTTTTAGACTTCACGTATAACTGTTAAGTTATCCCACATATAACGAAAACCACATTTGACATCTCATATCACTTATAGACTAATTTTAGTCTACTTTAAATAAATTCACTGTCATTTCCACGAAATCTCGTTCTTTTCGATAAATTGCATTTCTGCGTTTTTTGACGTGTTTCCGACTTTAGCGGCGTTTTGCACCCAATGAGACGTATCACTCATTTTATATTTTTATATGGAGTATAATGATGAGTTTCATTATTCCTACAAGTTTCGTATTTTATGATACCGGTTTCGTTTTATGGCCTAACAACTTACGGTTGGCATTTAGCGGAACCAAATCACACTCTAACATCAAGATAAGACCAAGAGTTATCATCTAAGCCTACTCACCACTTTGTGACAGCCCATATGGGGTGAGTCACCTTGGTGGTGGCTTGATCCTAACCATGCTTCATTTTGATGCTTACATGTGTCCTAACTTAACCGTGGTTACCATTTAACCCAATATATGGTTAACCAAACCTTTCCTACTATAAATAGCAAGTTAAAACTTCATAAAAACCTCATCCTTTCACCTCTTGGTCGTTCACCACTTAACACAAACAACCTTCCCATAATTTGATTCATAACTCCAAGTTTATGCTAAGAACTTTCAAGTAGCAAGTTACTACATCAAATCTCTAGCAAGTTTAAGTGGTCTTCTTGATTTTAGATCTACCCAAGTCACTTAGAACTTCATCACCAATCCTTCAATATTACAAGGGCGCCAAGGTGTGGAAGTATTGCTCTATCAAAGTCCTAAGTATTCAATCAAAGTCCTAATCCTTACTAGTTACTCCTTTCTTTAGAAAGCCAAAAGTTGTAAGAAACCCTAACACACTCTCTTGCTCAACATCATTTGCATGTTTCTCATACTTAATTTAGGTTATATATGGTCTTTATATTGTTATCATGATGTACAAAAACCACTAAAACAAGTTAAGGGAATCATATGTTAGCTAAATGGATGTAAACAAGAAAACTAGTGACATATATTATGAAATACGACCAAAATAGTATAAACATGATATTAGAAACTTACATACTGATAAAGAGGTCTTTAAAAGGAAAACATAGCAATTTGAATCACCAGCAGTACACGAGTAAAAGATCTGACCAAAAGAAGTTAGCGAAACCAAAACACGAAGCGCCTAAAACAAGTTGTTAGCAGTGTCCATTTTGAACGAGGCCCTTCTGCTCCGTTTCATCAAAAATTCAAATCATGAAAGTTGTCCAGAACGACGTTTTCCTTTGGAATCAAAGAAACTCGGGCCCTGAAAATGCTTAAATAGGCCATTATCCTTCAAAAACTGGAACTGCCCTATATATAGTCTCACGACTATACTTTTGTCACAACTAAAGGCAAACCAAGAGGCCTAATGGCCTTAAGCTAAGACCACAGCCACGGATAAGTTCATGGCTGAGTCTCAAGACCATGGTAGTCAAGACCAAAGCCACGGCAAGGCCATGGCTAAAGCCTCAAGGCTTATTTACCCAAGACCGTTAACTAAGGTGTTAACCTTGGCAAATCAACACCAACACAAACCAAAGGACATAACTTTATATACTTACATTATCAAAATGACAAGAACTTATAAACCGCCATTATATTTCCAAATAACCAAATAGCCTAAGGATTTCACAACTTTCATTTCACTTTGAAAACGGCAAGAACCGAATTACGGAAAACAACTAAACCTACTTTACAAACCGTATAACCATATGACACTTATGATATATAAACAAAACATATGTCTTATCTACTAAGTGCTACAATACTAGGGAGCTTCATGTGAGCGGTTTCTTTTGGGTAAGCGGATCGACGAATTTCTTTGGTTCTGAATTAAAGTGTCCTAGCTCTCGACGTTTACTACATGACCTCTGAATTATGATGGACGAGCGGTAGTACGATATATATAAACTAAAAGCGTTTTCACAACTAGACCATTTCTATAAACGACATACACAAGCGCCATGTACTACATCATGATCAACATAGAGACGTATATAGGCTTATTATTTCTTTCGCATCATTATTTCAAACCTCAGTCGCAACATCCTATTCTAGGTTTCTCGTAGAAGTTCTCACGGCATATCCATCATTCTCACTATACATTTGATATCATTAACTCATGGTGAGTTCATAGCCCCACTTTCTATTACTTAATTGTTTTACAAACCCTTGGGGGAGATACATGCTTTATTTTAAACCGAACACATTGCTTTCAAACTGTATGTTTACCTGATTGTCATATTGTCACTAAGTAACCGTCATTTGCCAAACATAAGTCCCTAAATCATGAACCATTAATCACTAGTGAGAGTGAGCACGAATATTGTGAATAGATCTATTGGGATTGACGAATCCCATTTATTTTGACCGGGTAGGCAAACAAACGCACTATATTTGAGTAACATTAGGTAAAAATGGCAATTTTACCTATTAGGGCTCGTACCAACAATTTCTCCAATTAATATTGGAACACGTTAAGGCCTTGGTTGCATGAGCTTGGTGACAAAAAAAAGCGAGCTCAAGTATCACATACTTGAGGCAGCCGTATCAAACAAAAGCGGGCTCAAGTATCACATACTTGAGGCAGCCGTAATAAACAAAAGCGGGCTTAAGTATCATATACTTGAGGCAGCCGTACCAAACAATAATTACCGTTTTGTTTTCAAACCATTGGTGTGAGTCTAATTAACTCACTACCAACATAATGTGTTCAACCATCAAACAAACTCTATGAATTTGATCAACCTTTGTGTTGAGGTTTTAACATGTATTTGGTCCATATTATACGAGGTGGCGCGGAGGAGCACGGATACTCAAGAAGGCTATAAATTTTATTAACATTCAAAAACCCATTTAATGTATTTTGTAAACAATGGAACCAACTGGGACCTCATTTTGTAAACTCTGATATTTATATAAATTGAATGATAAATCATTTTTAAAACGACTACATTAGAGATTGTTTTCTATTGTTATGACTGTTAATTAGACTCATTTCCGAGTATAATATGTTAGACTCAGAAATGAGTTTAATGTATTTGTTTCGCGATAAACCTAAATATTCCGTTTTCACTGATAATTGAAATATATAACTATATATTATTGACGAATGTGGTTTTAGTTAATTATAAATCTTTATTAACTACGATAATAACTCGTGTTTTATAAATACGAGTTAACTTTTATAAACTATCAGAAAATGTTATTTTGATAAGATAACCTAATAAAGTCGTAATGGGTTGGGAACGTTGAATAAACGAACGTGTCATTTATAATGTACTACACTTATAAGAAATACTTTATTATAAACTTGAATAATTATGGGTAACAATGTTGAAACCTTGATTTGTTTAAGCATTATGGAAACTTATCTACTATTACTAACACGTATATTTGGGATTATGGGGAAATTATCGAAAGTTAATCTATTTATATTTAAATAAACAGTTGTCGTCATCACCTAGTCTTTGACTAGCTTGAGTATTGTCGGTATTTCTTGACTTTGTCAATGTCTTTTCCTTTTTTTGCATGAGTTATGGTCAGTATGTCTCGACTTTGTCAATGTCTTCTCCTCTTTCGCGTGAGTTGTACGTCGCATCTATGTTTCTTACCACCTCACGAAACGTTCAAACTAGACTTTTGTGATATTGATTATAAACTTTTGGAACAATAATGAATTTTTGAAAGTAACGATATGAATGATCCACGAAGGCTACAACACATTATCTGTTATCTATTTCTTTATCATATGAGCTGTATTTTAAGATTATCATATACGCATTAGGTTGCGTCACTTCTATTCTAACGTACTTGTCGTACATTCTTCTGGATGCCATGGAGATTAGCTTTAGATGCCAGTCGTGTCAATAGTGAATAGTGCATTGCTGTGGCTAATGTGAGTTTCATAGTCCCTCTTTTCAAATGTTTTCATAACTATTTTGGGTGAGAATACATGCTGCTTTTAAACAACTATAACTGGAAACGTGAATATGATTTGTGAATGATTAATGTTTGGTATATTGATTTGGTGATTGAATGTTTTATGTATTTATGTGAATGCAAACTATTTTTGGACCTGCCACAACTATTTTGTATTGCTAATGTGTTGATTAGGTAAGGTTAGACGTTTGAAAGATGTTGACTTAGTCTAGGGTAGCAATCCTTTGCTATAACGCGATACCTAGCTAAGAATAGACATCTGTATCCGACCTAGACCAGGGTAGCATTGTTCTAGGCTTTGCTATAGTTGTGGTGCCTGGCTAGAGTCGCCTATTGATAGAATATTATTGGATTATTGTTGGAATGTTGTAATTGGAATGTATAGGATATATATATATATGCCTTAGTCGTACCTAGCAATTAAACTCTATCAGGTCTACTATTACTTTTGTAATGAAACTCTATGAACTCACCAGCGTAAGCTGACCTTTTAAGCATGTGTTCTCAGGTTTAAGGCGATAGCACACTACTGGAAGATGCTTGGCAAGGGGCATGTCATAGGCGACTCTGACGAATAAACGGGACCGCTTTAATTATCTTTTGGGCCTATTTCCGCACTACTTTCATTAATGTAAACTTATGGTTTTCAATTAATAAATTTTATTCTAAATAAATGGGATAAAAACCATTCTTTGTACCTTATGTTGTGATCCCAAGATTGTAGCACCCAAAGGTTCGTATGCTTCTGCTGGACCCAAATTTCGGGGTGTTACAAGCAGTAAGTTTGTTGTAGCAGTACATACTCAAAATTTCCATCAAACCAATCAATCTCCTTTTGCGTATTTTGTAAAATGTTAGTCTAAAACCACAAAAACACAAGAAAGCGTATTCCACAATAATCATAACATAGATTGATACTTAGTAGCTGGAAATTCAACTAGCACCAGATTCCAGCAGTACTAAGTAAAACAAGCAGCACTTTCAAGCACTTGGCATCAGAATTTCTTTTTGACTTTAATAACAGTACAAATCCATAAAAAAAACTTTACAAAACCATAATGAGATCAAAAAGTTAGAGATTTAACTTCTAATACTGCCAATTAAATATTGAAACCTACCCACATTGAAAGCTTTTCTAAGTAGATCTACAACATTCTTATAAGTATGGATTTTAACCATTTGAATCAATTTCTTTTCATTACAATCTCTAATAAAGTGATGTCTAATCTCAATATGTTTTGTTTTAGAATGCAAAACATGATTTTTAATAATGCAGATTGTATTATTATTATCAATAAGTATTTTAGTATTCAAAAAGTTGTACCCATAATCCAACAATTGGTTCTAAATCCAAAGCACTTGACCACATCAACTAGTAGTTGCCACATACTCAGCTCTAGTTATGGAATTGGCCACCACTGTTTGTTTCTTACACTGCCATGAGATAAGTCTACAGCCTAAAACTTGACATCCACCTGATGTAGACTTTCTATCCAAGCTAGCCCCTGCATAATCACTGTCTATGTATGCCATCAAGTTAAATGGTGAATCTTTAGGATACCATAGGCCTAATTTAGGTTTCCCTTTCAAGTATCTAAAGATCCTCTTCACTGCATTGAGATGTGAAGCTCTGGGTGTAACTTAAAATCTGCACACATACAAACTGCAAACATGATGTCTGGCCTTGATGAAGTTAGATACATAAGAGACCCAATCATGGATCTGTATAGATGAACATCCATAGCTATACTATCATTTTTTGTGAGCAATGGCTTGAGTGTTTCCATAGGTGTGCTTGCAATTTTGACATATTTAAACCAAAACTTCTTCAGAATCTCAGCCACATACTTCTCTTGGCTGATAAAAATACCCTTCTTCTTTTGCTTCACCTGAAGCCCCAAAACGAAGGTAAGCTCTCCCATGGAGCTCATCTGAAACTTATCATGCATAAGCTTCTCAAACTCTACACACAGCTCCTTGTTAGTAGACCCAAAGTTGATGTCATCAACATAAATCTGAACCAGCAATATGTCACCTTTGATCTTAATATAAACAAAGTTTTGTACATGGTGCCCTCGTGAAACCCATTGTCCAGTAAGTAAGTGGACAAGTTTTCATACCAGGACCTTGGAGCTTGGTGTAGACCATACATAGCCTTCTCTACCTTGTAAACTCTGTCTGGGAAATCAGGATCTTCAAAACCAGGAGGCTGACAAACATATACCTCCTGTTCTATTTTCCATACAAGAAGGCACTCTTAGCATTCATCTGATACACAAGAAAATCCTTGGAAGAAGCACATGCTAACAACAATCGAATGGCTTCAATCCTTGCAACTGGAGCAAACACTTCATCATAGTCAAGTCCATCTGCTTGTGAATATCCCCTGAGCAACCAATCTTGCCTTGTTCCTTACCACAATTCCTCTTTCATCTTTCTTATTTCTGAACACCCACTTTGTACCAATAGCAATTTTCCTATTAGGAAGATCTACTAAAGTCCAGACCTCTTGCAATTTAAACTGCAACAACTCTTCTCGCATGGCTTCAACCAAACTTTCTTTTGCCAAATCTTGATGTACTTTCTTGGGTTCTACTTGTGATAGAAAACAGGTAAATAAACAGTTTTGGAGATCTTTATGGTTGTTTCTTTGATGAAGGGATCTAGCAAAGAAACTTTGATCAGTTAAGTCCTTCAAACCCTTTGACTTTGTTCTGGTTTGAACAGCATACTGCAATTTTCCAATTATTTGCTCTTTTGGATGATCTTTATGAATATGGGTTGTTGTAATAGAACTGACATGAATGACATCTTCTAAGTTAGTCATGTCACCCTCTTCACCAAAATGATCAAGTAAATCATCATCTGTGTTAGCATACATATCTACCAAAGGAGGTATGTTATGGTCATCATCATAGACAAGAAGATTGTCTCCAGCAGTATTAACACCAGTCTTAGCAGCAGGTTCAGGATAACTGTTGTTAGTGTTAATTTTATCAGAACTTCCTCCAGCAGTAGGAACACTAGGCTTAGCAGCAGGTTCAGAGGCTTGCTAGTGTTATCATCTGACACAAGATCATCCATTTGAGGCTCATCACCTCCAAAATCTGCACCAAGAACTTCTTTATCAGCATTAGTTTTGTTCCCTGGATCTTCAGATATTGCATCATCATTGGAAGGTTTTTCAGCATCAGTATGTGAAATCTTCGAGATTGAGGAGTTAGCACATCAATATCAGAAAGCCAATCAGGACCTCTTCCTACAACATTTGTTTTATTTTCATTAAACCTAATATGTAGATTCTCTTCAACAAATATGCTTCTACTGTTAAATACCCTAAATGCTTTACTATTTAGAGAGTACCTAACAAAGAATCCCTCATCAGCCTTCCCATCAAACTTTCCTAGGTGATCTATGGTATTAAGGATAGTCACAGGACACCCAAATGGTTTCATAAAGTCTAGGGTAGGAATTCTACCATGAAATAACTCATAGGGTGTCTTGTTGTGAGGCTTTACTACCAAAACTCTATTCTGTACATAACAAGCAATATTAACTGCCTCAGCCCAAAAAGTTGTTGGTAATTTAGAATCTGCAAGCATAGTCCTAGCAGCCTCAATAAGTGTCCTATTCCTCCTCTCAGCTACTCCATTTTGTTGAGGAGTCCTAGCTACACTAAATTGTCTCATAATACCCCTCACTTTACAAAACTGGTTCATTTCTTTATTCTTAAACTCAGTCCCATTGTCACATCTTATCACTTTAACTTTAAGATCAATTTGGTTTTCTATTTTGGTTATAAAAGCCTTAAGGATCCCACTAGTTTCATCCTTAGTTGCTAAAAAGAAAACCCAAGTGAATCTACTATAGTCATCTGTGAAAACTAGGCAGTACATCTTCTTCACTAAACTCCTAACAAAAGTAAGTCCAAATACGTCCATATGAAGAATATGTAAAGGTTAGCTGATTGAGCTCACAGTCTTGGTCTTACAAGAGGCTCTGTACTGCTTTCCCTTTTGACAAGCAACACAGGTTTCATTAATGTCAAAAAGCTTGGAAGGTAGACCTCTTACAAGATTTCCCTTCACAAGTTTGTTCATAGTTTGAAAGTTTAAATGGCCAAGCCTTTTATGCCAAAGTCTAGACTCATCATATGTGGCCTTAGAAAATAAGAAAGTCAAACCACCCTTATGAACCATGTTCTTTAGGTCAACATTGTATATATTATATGTTCTTGGAACTCTAAGTAGGATATGACTTTCATCAATCAGCTTAAAGGTTGGAGATAAGATTATACACTCACTGTCAGTGAAAAGAACACTATTCTTTTTGTCACACATTTGTGACACACTAAGGAGATTAAACTTGAGTTCTTTGAAATAAATACACATCTTCAATGTCCAGAGTACTGGTTTTAATTTTCCCTTTCCCAGTGATCTTATCACCCTTTAGGTTGCTAACAAAGGCAACATATCCTCCATCAATAGGCACATAGTCAGAAAGATAGGACATGGTATGTGACACATGGTAATTTTCCATTGATTATTTAATAATAAATGTCATTTTGTCATTGCCTGATTTATAATTTTAAACTTATGAGAGTTAAAACGGTTATTTTTGGGAGGTTATCCCGCACACTACAGAACGCAGTAACACACGAGATCGATATTTTGCATTGAATTAAGTGAAATGATCACTTTCCAACATTTACTGATATCTTACGAACAAAAACAATAAATTATCTCGTGTTTTAAGAAAACTCGGCACCACACGCAGACCGACAACGAATTAGTACTGACATAAAATCTATCTTTGATAAACAAAGAAATAGTAATGCTATATTGCTACACTCGTCAAAACGACTCTGAAATACTATTTTTAAATTCTCCGTATACTGGCAAGGTACGTTTACGAGGGGAGTCGTTAGCACGCGAGGTACAGATTGCACTATACGGATAAAAAAAAGAAAAAAAAAAAGATATATATTATCCTAAACCCACCCAACCGACCCATCACTATCTCCTTACCTGTTTCCTCTCCCTCTTTTTGATGTACACAAACACAGACACCAATTTAGGTGTTTCTCCTCAACTTTATGGAGTCAACACCTTGCCCATCGCCATCACCACCCTTCAATAGGTTGCCTACCTCCATAGATATCATAAGGTGGTGTTAGATACGCAACTGTGAGAAAGAGACGAGAACTAAGGAAGGGAATTGACTCCAAATGAGGCCATGAAAGAGTAGGGACTCCATTCACCTTCCACTTTTATAAACTAGCAGGGTACCCGCGCAATGCGGCGACGTGTACCCAGTAACTAAATGTGATGAGATGGTGGTGGCGGTGGCGGTGGTGGCGTGGGTGGCGTGTGGTGGGAGCCGAGGGCTCAAAATCTCCAAAATGATGTGGGTTAACCGATCTATCGAATCGGCAAGAAAAAGATTTTGCCGAAAAATTTGCTTAAACTTGGTGGTGGCGGACGACAGCGGTGGTTCTTGGAGAAGAGGGTGGCGGCGAGGGTAGAGAGAAGAGAGAGGTGTGTGTTTTATGTGTTTCCATAATAAGTAACTTTAAAATCTAAATTTTAAGCCTTCTAATTTTAGAAGGCCTAAATGCATTATAAAGTAGTATAGATGGGATCGATTACTTTCACAGGTTCCTCACTATCACACACAATTTTACAAATTAGGGTTCATGGTAAATTAGGGCTTATTCAAATTAAGTTAGGGGCTTGTTAATTCAAGTTGTAATTATTGTTATTTGGGGTGTTAATTGTTCAAGAAATTTCGTGATTCACTTTTGTATTCTTTTTCGGTTTTACTCCATTCGAGCCACCACCATCCCATTGTAAAAATCTTGTTAACTTTCTTTTGACTATGTTTTGTTAAACTATTTAGTTGTCACCTAGTTTCTTGTAAAACAAATCGACTGGAAATAAATATTAAAGAGATTGATTAGTTTATTTTTCTTGTAATTGTTGTTGTTGTCGTGTGATAAAAGAAAACAAACACAAATGGTTACTAAAAATTTGGTATACAATTTTAAAAATAATCAGTTATTTCATTTTTGGCTCATAATCGAGTTATGTCAAGAACTTGTTAGCTTAATGTGGTTAGTTGTTGTTGTTTGTGTGTGGTGAAACAAGGAAAAGAAAATCTAAAACTCAGTAATTTGCACATGAGTAGTATCCGGCTTAAATTGTGGCTTATTTGGTGTTCAGCTTATGTTGAAGATTATTCCAGCTTATTGAAACTTTTCGGCTTATATTCAAGCATTCCCAGTGTATTCGAGATTTACATGTTGAATGTGTCTTTCGGCTTATTTATTTTCTAGTGCATCCATGCTTATAAACTAAGCCTATCAAAAATATTAGCCTCGGCTAAGACTAAAAACTACACTCGAGGAGTGTTTGTTTCATTTGTCTTTGTGTTCAACTCGTGCAGCCCCAAACCACATGGGTGGCGAGTCACGTGCTCAAATGGGTCATACCCGAATGGCACGAGACAAGGCTTGAGTTAAGTGTCCATGCTCCTTTGAGGATTAGTAACAATACTTAGGATTGAGTTCACTAGGTAAGATGTTGATGCTTGATATTATGCTTGTCTCAACGTACGAGTAAACTCTCAAGAGGCATTTGGTTGTGCTTACTTTGAATTACAAAGAGACACCCCGAAGGGTGTTGCCTACTCCGTCTAACACTAGACCACGGGATGGTCATGAAAGACTCGAACGAGTCATGGTTGTATGGTTACCCAGCCTATAAAGAACCTCGTTCTTGATTTATTTTTGTGTCACATTCAAGTCTTGGTGTCGAAGTATATCTGCTAATCGTGAAACTTCCCAAATCAAAAATTTATGTAAACATTAGTGGTTAGTTTGTGTTGAGATTGGGCCTCAAGCCCATTTCTTAAAGGTGTTTGTTTGTTCGGGTTGTCATGTGAGCTGCAAAGCCCACTGTATTTTGTTAGGGTACGTTCAGTTTTGTGTTACAACAGGCCCAGTCCAACTTCTATATAAGGAAGTTTGTAGGTAACGTATAGGCTGAAGCCCAGTTGTCAAAGGGTATGTTTGGTTTTAAACAGCTCACCAGGGCTCGTTTAGTCGTGCGTAGTCTCGAGTATTTCTCGACTCAATCCCGTCTTGTCCGACTCATTTTCTACTCATTTGACTCACCTCACACAATACCTCCGCGACATACCAATTTGCACTCGACACTTCCATTTACAAACACGACATACGACAAACCACACGACTTATAGACATTATTAAAACAAGTCATGATACAAATATTTAACGTAAACAAGTTTAAACTAATGGAGTACACTATTATTACTTATGACTTAATTAAAAAAGGGGTTTTCACGTTCCTAAACCTTACGAAATATAAACTCGTAGACACACATTTTAAAAACCGGATATTAACCTCGATATACAACTTTTGACATTAGTCAGACCAACTAAATAGAAAATTTCACTTGAGTTATACTATTATTCTATAATTATGTAAACTATTTTTACAAATCACAAATGAGATATACTCCACGAAAACTTATATATATTAAACTAAGTCTTATATATATATGTAATTTCTCAAAACATATCGGATATATTTGAAAACCGCATCGTATCTTAATACAAGAAACACATAAATTAAGTTACGACTTAATCTCTTTTCAACCATATTTATACTAGAAATATATATATGCACCTAAAATATATACACATCCTTTTTCGTTCACACAGACAAAGTCTCATCATATGTACTATTTCTCCGTACACTATCTTTTTTCAGCATTGACCGAATCGCCTTCATTTTCGATATCCTTTCCATTTCCTACTCTCATAAGCCGAAATACCCACAATCTCTCGAAAAACTATTTTTAAACCTAAACCATGCCACACAAGCAACAACAACAACAAACACTGTAAAACTTATAATGTTTGGTTAAATTTTATAAAGTCTTAAACATGAATAAAGACTAAAACTTGCCGTACTAATTTAGGTTGCGTGTCAGAGCCGTGCACTATCACTATTTGAACTGTTCACTTCGGACTACTGTTTGCTGAGGTGAGTTTATAGCCCTACTTTTATATGTTAATCTGTTTTATAAACTTTGGGGTGAGAAAAATGAAAAACTGTTTTATGGACCAACTGAAAACTATGTTTTATTTTTAAACTATTGCGTAGAGTAGCCTAAGCACTTAAATCCCCTTTTTGGCCAAATTCATGAACCACTAATCCCTGCTGGGAAGCGCGAATTCTATAAATAGATCTATTAGGGGTGACTCCCGCATTTGGATTGATCGAATAGGCAACCGGACGTATATCATGTCGAGACTCAAGTGTTTTAGGATTTTCAACACTTTCAAGGCCTTTATTTTAGCATGCTTCTAGAGGCATTCACACTATGGTTAAGATTCAATTGCATGAACTTGGCTAGCGTAACATGTTTCACAACTGTTTGGATATGATTATGATTATGGTCCATCCTTGTTTAAATACTTAAACCTATGCACTCACCAGCGTTTAGCTGACTTTTAGCATGTTTTTCTCAGGTAAGTCTGCAAGAAAGGAAATGGCAAGGAAAGGGTCATAGACTATCCATTGAAGTGTTTCTACACAAACAGGAACTCATTTTTATAAAACACATTAAACATATGGGCCACATTTCTACACTTAACATTTTTGTAAAACCTATTTATTTATGAATAAAGTTTAAATGGAGTATGTATTCTGTTCTTCATTACCTTGTGTTGTGTATTCCAATTAAGTAGCACTCCATGTTGCTTCCGTTGTACCATTTTGGGATGTTACAGATTGGTATAAGAGCCAAGGTTATAGAGAACTACGTACATATAAACCCTAAACTATAACAGCAAATTTTTCAAACAAGGAACTTATTTCTGAAAAACCTCTACGATCGCCACTTGCCTGCCAGCCTTGCTTAGCACTCATCTGACTGACTGACTGTTATGCTATGATTATTAGAGTTCTAATAACATCAAATAGTCCTGACTTTTAAGCGTCAATTTCCCCCGATAATGCTCATATTTTATATCATTTATATGGATTTACGCTTGTATTCCTTTATATTTCACTTTCAGGTAAATTATGAGCATTGGAGCTTAAGAGAAGCGGATTTGGAGATTTTACTAACGGATGATGATAGTATGCTACTCATGAAGAAGCTACGGCGTAACTTATTCTCTCACATTGCACCATAGCCAGTACTTTATCTTGGATTGCCTACTTAACAGCAATTACGGCATAACTCTCAACTAAGGTTATGTCGTAATCATCTAGGTCAAGAAATATTTCGCGCCTCCATCAACTACGCCGTAACTCCTTTAAATCATTACGCCGTAGTCCACCTAAAAGAGTTCTGTATTGAAGATACGGCTAACCTTTACAAAGTGTTACGCCATAACCTACTTAACGAGAGTATCATTTGGAGGATTATTGAAGTTACGGCGTAACTCTCAAATCTAGTTATGCCATAACTAGGATCGTGCCTATAAATTCAAGCCCTAATTTTTGCATTTCACATCATTCACTCATAACTCAAAGTCAAAGAACGTGAAGAGGGTTCCAAAGGCAGATCTTTTGGAGCATACGGAGCCATCTTCAAGGGAGGAATCACTCTACATTGATAAGTATTAGCGATCATTTCTATCTTTTAGCTTTAATTCATGTCTTTCATTATGTTAAACATTGAATTCATTGTTTCTTTTAATATGATCGGCTAAGCACCCTTGGTGCTAGCCAAGTTATGATTCCTTGAATGTTTTGTTTATGTTTTCATGCTTCCGTATAATTGTTTCTAATGTATGCATGCATAGTTCGTTGGTAGTTACCCTAGCTTCGGTAGTTTGGAAATGCGGTCATATCTAGTTGCTTAGGAGAATTGACCAACTGACCCTAAGTAGTTAGGTAGAGTTGGGAAGGGTAAGAATTGACCAACTGACGACCCTTCCTCGCTTGTGCAAACTGATCAAATGATCACCGGTCTTTCGGATGAACTTAAGAAGTTAGGGATGAGTGTCTAAGATGCTAGCGCCCGGGCACTCATTATTTCAAATCTTGCATGTAGGGTACTTAATGACTTGTCTTAGGCGACTAAAAACCACTCAACTCCCAAGGGGTAAACCTTTGACGTCGGGTAGGATCCTTTGTTGATAGGTTAGGACGAATTGACCAAATGCTGTCCTAGCAACTTAAACCCCCACTTGAATCAATTGGAAGTAATAAAACATGAACATTACACGATAGGATGAGTAATTAGGTTAGCACACATTCTCTCTATTGATCACAACCACTATTTACTTTACTCGTTTTATTTCTTATTTCTTAGTTAATTAATCATTTCTACTTCAAACCAGTTTAAACCAGTGACACATAGACTTAATTAGAATCCACTCACATATCTCTTGGGATGACCTCGGTTTTACTGATTACTACACTACACATGACCAGGTACACTGCTCGTGAGTGCATAAGGTGGACCATAGGTAAACGAGACTATTATAAATATTAAAACTTGGTCAGAAATCCTGTATCAAGTTTTTGGCGCCGATGTCGTTGAGCTATATTAGGATTTTGTTAAGTCGTTTATTTTTGTTCATTTAAATTTTTTGTTTTCTCACTATCTATTTTCAATTTCAGATATAACACTTACCATTAATGATTATCTTACCACCTCTAAAGTGGAACAGGGGATTACTATTCTAGCTCTCGAAGAAAATGTTAGGTTCGAATTCTGGGGACTATGTCTGGAAAAACTAAAGAAATGTAGTTCTTACAGAAATAAGGATGAAGAAGCACATGAGCACATATCTAAGGTCTATGAAATCGTGGATTTGTTTCATGCACCAGGCGTTTCCAAAGACCATATTATGATGAGAGCATTCCCATTCACTCTCAAGGGAAGAGCTAGGGATTGGATGAAGAAGCTACCTTCTGGATCTATTACGACATGGAATGCATTTAAAAAGGCATTTCTTAAGGAATATCGAACTCCTGCAATGATCCTTCAGCAAGTTGACGAAATCAGAAGTTTCAGACATAACAATGATGAATCGTTATTTGTAACTTGGGAAAGATTCAACGAAGCCATCCTCAAATTCCCCGAGAATAAACTTAACAGACACGAGCAACTGCAAATCTTTTACAACGGGCTTAATATTAAGACATGACAGATGTTAGAATCCAAGGAACCTATCCCTTGAATGACTGCTGATAAAGGATGGACTATGATTGAAAAAGTTACCCTTCATTCTTCGTCATGGCATGAAGATTGGATGGAACACCCGTTGTAACTGCAGTCAGTAATGAAGAACTTGGAAGCATTCGAATTTGATATGCAATCCCTTATTGAAGAAGTAAAAATGGTTAACCATAAGTTCGATAGCCCGGTAAAAGGAAGGGTATCAAACCTCAAAAAAGCAATAAAAAACTTGTGAAAAAATCTAACAGGAAGCAAGAGGAAAACGAGAAATTGGTATGGAACATCAAGAAGGTCTACGACTATGTACTAAGAACTCAAGCAGTTGCAATAAGAAAATTAGAGAACCATGCTGGAAAACTTGTCGAATCTGTCAGAATCAGAGACGAGGGGGAACTTCCCAGTACCACTGAAACCAACCCTAGGGACCTAGTCCAAGAAATCACCACTCGAAGTGGATTAAATTATAAAGAACCAGCTTATCCCTCAAACTCCGTGATTCAAGATGAAGAAACCCCACAAAACAGCAACAAGGAAACGGAGGCAACTAAACCAACTTTGTCACAAGAAAAAGTTCAACCCTATGTCCCGCCTATACCATTTCCCGAGAGAATTAAGAAAGAGCAAGAACGGTTACAATTTCAGAAATTCACGGATAAATAACAACAGCTTAGCTTAAATATCCCTCTCTTTGAGGCACTTAAACAAATGCCTAAATATGCTAAATTTATGAAGGACCTCCTCACTCATAGAAGACTTTCTGATCAAATGCAGGTTACCTTGAATCAAAGGTGTTCTGCTGCACTTCTTAAAGACATACCTCTCAAAGAAGAAGATCCAGGGAGTTTTACCTTACCTTGCACTATTGGATGTATCGTTTTTGAAAAAGCCCTTGTCGAATTGGGAGCCAGCATCAACCTTATGCCTTACTTGCTATATTCAAGACATGAATTGGGCAGCTTGAAACCCACAAGAATGTGCATTGAGCTGGCAAAAAAATCAACTCAATACCCTAAAGGAGTTGCCGAAAATGACTTGGTCAAGATTGATAAATCTGTATTTTTGGTCGATTTTGTGGTACTCGAAATGGAAGAAGATGATATTCCAATTTTGCTCGGGAGACCCTTCCTTTCCACCACACATGCTATGATTGATGTATTCAACAAGAAGATCTCTTTGGGAATTGGAAACGATAAGATAACCTTCGACCTCGAGAAATCAATGAAGTATGCCACCTTCACGGATGACAACCTTGATAACCTTGATCTAGTCGAGGTTAATGTTCAGAAACATGTACAAGAATGTTTTCAAACAGAACCTACAAGTTCTGAGTCACTAATACTTGGAGACGATGTCGAAGAAGAAGACAAGTGGGGAGGAGATACTGAGGACAGCGACACGTTGTGTTCTGCTAGCGTCCAAGAAAAAGCTGAAAATACTCTGAAGCTCAAGGAGCTTCCTTCTCATTTAGAATACGCATTTATTGATGATAATCATAACTTTCCTGTTGTAATATCTTCTTTATTATCTAACGATGAGAAGATGTTATTATTGCAGGTCTTTGGCAATCACAAAGGAGCAATTGCATGGAAGGTTTCTGACATAAAGGGAATTAACCCTTCATACTGTTCTCACAAGATACTAATGGAAGACGATTTAAAACCTGTAGTCAAGGATGAAATCATTAAACTCTTGGATGCAGGTTTAATTTACGCTATCTCCGATAGCCCTTGGGTTAGTCCTATTCATGTTGTACCCAAGAAAGGAGGAATGACCGTGGTCGTTAACAAGGATAACGAATTGATCCCTACTAGGACAGTAACTGGATGGAGAGTTTGCATCGATTATAGAAAAATAAAAGACGCAACGCGAAAAGATCACTTTCCACTCCCATTTATTGACCAAATGTTAGAAAGGCTTTTAGGACATGAATACTATTGTTTCCTTGATAGATTTTTTGGGTATTTCCAAATTCCAATCGCTCCGAAGGATCAGGAAAAGACAACTTTCACTTGCCCTTACAGAACATTTGCTTACCGAAGAATGCCTTTTGGTCTATGCAATGCCCCAGCCACGTTCCAACATTGCATGACGGCGATTTTCTCGGATATGTGCCAAGATTTCATGGAAGTTTTTATGGACGATTTCTCGGTTTTTGGTAACTCTTTCTCCTCTTGCCTTAACAATTTATTTAAAATGCTTGCTAGATGTGAAGAGACCAACCTTGTCTTAAACTAGGAAAAAGGTCATTTCATGGTAAAGGAAGGAATTGTTTTAGGACATAAAATTTCCCAAACAGGAATGGAAGTCGACAAGGCTAAAGTTGACGTTATTTCTCGAATCCCTTACCCTACTAACCTTAAGGGGATTAGGAGTTTCCTTGGGCACGCTGGGTTTTATAGAAGATTTATAAAAGATTTTTCAAAAACTACTAAACCCATGACCCAACTTCTCATGAAGGATGCAAAATTTGATTTTAACGATAAATGCAAAAATGCTTTTGATATTTTGAAAGAAAAATTTACTACAGCTCCTGTTATCATAGCTCCTGATTGGAATAACGATTTTGAATTAATGTGCGATGCCAACGACTACGTTGTAGGGGTTGTCTTAGGACAAAGAATAGACAAAAAATTAAGCCAATTTATTATGCTCATAATACCTTAAATGAAGCGTAAGAACATTACATGACCACCGAAAAGGAACTCCTTACAGTGGTCTATGCCTTTGATAAATTTAGGTCTTACTTGGTAATGTCTAAAACTGTTGTCTACACTGACCATTCTGCTTTAAAGTATTTGTTCAGTAAGCAGGATGTTAAACCCAGGTTGATAAGATGGGTGCTTCTGCTACAAGAATTTAAAATCGAAATCAAGGATATGAAGAGGGCAGAAAATTTGGCAGTTGATCACCTATCTCGGCTAGAAAACCCGGGACTAGAGGAACTTGACATAGAAACTATTCGTGATTATTTTCCTGATGAGCATCTTATATCAGTAAGAATTAAAGACCCTGAGCCTGAACCATGGTATGCCGACTTCGCTAATTACCTTGCTGCCAGAGTTCTACCAAGCAATAAAACTTATGATCAAAAGAAGAATTCTTCTCAGACTTGAATTATTACTTTTGGGATGACCCCTTTCCTATTTCGATCTTGCCCTGACGGTATCATCAGGAGATGCGTTTTAAGAGAAGAGCAACAACGAATCTTGGAACATTGCCATAACGGACCTGTTGGAGGACATTACGGGGCTGACACTACTGCTAGGAAGATTTATGAAGCAGGATTCTTTTGGCCTAGCATTTTCAAGGATGCCTCGAAGTATGTAAGGAATTGTGATGCATGTCAGAGGACAGGTAATATCTCTTCTCGAAATCAGATGCCGCTTAATAACATTTTAGTATGTGAAGTATTCGACGTCTGGGGAATTGACTTCATGGGACCCTTCACTCCCTCAAAAAATAAAAGTTATATTTTGGTAGCTGTCGATTATGTATCAAAATGGGTCGAAGCCAAGGCTTTATGACCTAGTGACGCTAGGAGCATCATTATATTTTTTAAAAAGTTGTTCTCCAGGTTTGGAATTCCTAAAATTATTATAAGTGATCAGGGAACGCACTTTTGTAACGCAATTATGGAAAAGGTTCTTAATAGATACGAAGTGGTCCATCGGATGTCTATGCCAAACCACCCCCAAACTAATGGGAAAACTGAAAACACCAATCGGGCACTAAAGCGAATTTTGGAAAAATCCGTCAGCTGCAACAGAAAATGATTGGTCTGACAAATTGAAAGAAGCTTTGTGGGTATTCAGAACCACTTACAAAACCCCTATAGGTAGCACACCGTTTTGGATCGTGTACAGAAAGGCATGTCATCTCCCGGTGGAATTAGAACATAAAGCATATTGGGCCCTTAAGAATGCTAATTTGGATACTGACTTGATCAAGGAACACCGATTTTCTCAAATCAATCATCTTGCTGAATTAAGAGACGAAGCTTATGATCATGTCAAAGCATATAAGGATATGACCAAAAGATGGCACGATGCTTGGATAAAGAATAAACAGTTTGAAGTTGGACAAGAGGTGCTCATTTTCAACTAAAGGCTTAAACTTTTCCTTGGTAAAATGAGATCTCTCTGGGTTGGACCTTATACAGTCAGTAAGGTGTTCCTTTATGGGACTATTGAAATTTATAATAATGCAGGGGAGTTTTTCAAAGTAAATGGGCATAGGCGAGATATATTATGGAAAGGATGTTAGCAAGCTTTCTGGCGATGAGTTCTTGGCCCACATAAGCCCGTGGCTTTGAGTTTAACAAAGACTCGGTAATAAAGAAAAGTTCTCTTCGGAGACAACCCGAATTATCATTTTATTTCTTTTATTTCATTTTGTTGGGTTTTTGTTTTCAACGTTTTGCGGGGTGGAGATGAATTCACAAGTAATTAAAATGAGGACTTGTTACATCACGAGAGTTCTGACGTGACTCATCCTTGTGGTTCTGCCGTAACATATCCTCGATGCGATTCTCTCCAGGTTATAAACCTTTATGGTGTAATCCCATTCTATGGCTACGCTATAGCAAATCCCCTGTAGCCGATTTCCAGGTTTAACCACAATTACGGCATAACTCCTCTTTAGGGTTACGTCGTAATTCTCCTACAGTCTTAATTTTTCTAGTATTAATGCAATAACTTTGTATTAGTTTTAAATGAACTTTGTGGGTATGTTCCCTGTAAGCCCTCACGAGACTACACTCGTCGACTTGGGACACCAAGTGGTTTAAAAGGCTTGTTGCATATGCTAAATGCAACCGTGATTCCTATGAAAGTGAGTTAGATTTCTTTTGTTTATTTTTCTTTTTCTTTTTTAGAATTATGCTTGTTGGTTAGTTTGATTTCAGGGATTGAAGTTTGCTCGTGGATGCTTAAGCGAAGGAACGATTTTCTTCGTGGGCCTTCTTTCTTTTTAGGAGCGAATTTCAGGGAAGTTCTCGCTCTATTTCTACTTTTTCTTCACCTTTATTTAACGTTTACTTGGTTCATCTCAAGTGGGGGGACAGGACTAGAATTATTACTTGAACTTATTTACCCTCGTTTTTCTAGTTTATTTTGAAAAATTATGTCATTTTTAAAATTTTGACATGTTTTTCTTAACCTAACTAGATTAGACCTTAGTCGAGCACATTATAACCCTTGATATTTTTGGTGAGATTAGCCTTACCCATTTCCACTTATTTACCCAAATCCACCAAATTATGAGTGTGTCGGTAGCTTGTAAACTTTAGAACTTGGGCTTTGCATCATTTCGAGACCATAGACAAGGTATGTTGAGTTTGATTAATGTATATGGAATAATCAGTTTGAGAAGGCAATATTTTTAGGATTATCACCCAAATAGCATATCCATGTGTGTCTATCGAGTAGTCACCTCGAATTTTCGACCCCCATGTTAAAACCTTCTTTTGCACTCACCTTTAGTGCAAGATACCCCTAGATACACCCGTCTGAGCCATTCCTTCAATTTGTTCACCCAACATATATTTTTTTCGTTACACCCATTCACCTTAGCCTACCGTGTAGTCTTAATTTGTGATCGGGAAGTCATTGTTTGCCTAACTTCAAGGTTCAAGTAGAGAGGTTCAAAAATCACGCTTTTGTCAAAGACTTATATTTGAAAATCATTGACGACCCCCCAGATTCTCATTATATGTTCATCTCAAGTGGGCGGGATATTATGTTATGATATATATAAAAAAAGTGATGATTCGAAAAAAATAAAAAATTGTAGTTTATTGTTTATTGTAAAGTGAATTGTTATAAGCACTATGATTGAAGCTCATCATAGATTAAGCATCGAGGAGGCCACCTCGGTCACATTTGAAGAATTGAGTTGGTAATTATTGCGGCAACTATTGAAGAACAGGTATGTGCCCATCATGACGTCCGCTAATGGCACATCTACTTGTTATATCATGATCCGGTTTCTTCACTTTAAAGATTGAACTTTGGATGAACGGTAGGAGATGACAACTTGGTTATAGGTTAAGACTATTTGTTTTGTTACTTTTATTTTACACCAATTATTTCCCATGTCTTATCCTACCCTTTTAGTCATGAAGCGTGTCTAGGTGATGAAGCGAGCAATCTTTGGTGTCTTGGCCATGGATTTAGTCATGTATCTTTGATTTTGTCCACTTTTCCGTGACACGTTAGTAATGACATTTCACCCTTAACCCATTTTGTGTCCACCCATATTGCCTTCAAGAATTTTTTAGTCCTTAACTCTAGTGGTGGAGATTTGTGTAAGCGCCAAGCTTATGATAGAATACATGCTATGATTGTGCTTTGAGTGATCACCCCGAAATTGACACTTAGACTAGATGAGAGAAGTTGAGTGTTTTGTTCCTATTTCGTGAGGTGTTCGGCTTTGATTTATTCTAGCATAAGGGATTCTTAAACTCATATCTTCCAGGTAATGGGGGATATCTTTTTAGAAAATTTTCTAATAAGGTCTACTTGAGAGAAAGTAAAGTTCAAGTGGGGGGATATTTGATAACATCAAATAGTCCTAACTTTAAGTGTCAAATTCCCGATAATGCTCGTATTTTATATCATTTATATGGATTTACGCTTGTATTCCTTTATATTTCACTTCGGGTAAATTATGAGCATTGGAGCTTAAGAAGCGGTTGGAGATTTTCCTAACGGATTATGATAGTATGCTACTCATGAAGAAGCTACGGCGTAACTTATTCTCTCACATTATGCCGTAGCCAGTACTTTATCTTGGATTACCTACTTAACAGCAATTACGGCGTAAATCTCAACTAAGGTTACGCTGTAATCATCTAGGTCAAGAAATATTTCGCACCTCCATCAACTATGCCGTAACTCCTCAAAAGCATCATGCCGTAGTCCACCAAAAAGAGTTTTGTATTAAAGATACGACGTAACCTATCCAAAGTGTTACGCCGTAACCTACTTAACGAGAGTATCATTTGGAGGATTATTGAAGTTACGACGTAACTCTCAACTCTAGTTACGCCGTAACTAGGATCGTGCCTATAAATAGAAGCCCTAATTTCTGCATTTCACATCATTCACTCACAACTCAAAGTCAGATAATGTGAAGAGGGTTCCAAAGGCAGATCTTTCGAAGCATACAGAGCCATCTCTAAGGGAGGAATCACTCAACATCGATAAGCATTAGCGATCATTTCTATATTTTACTTTTAATTCACGTCTTTCATTATGTTAAACGTCGAATTCATTGTTTCTTTTAATATGATCGGCTAAGCACCCTTGGTGCTAGCCTAGTTATGATTCCTTGAATCTTTTGTTTATGTTTTCATGCTTCCATTTAATTGTTTATAGTGTATGCATTCATAGTTCGTTCTTAGTTACCCCAGCTTCGGTAGTTTTGAAATGCGGTCGTATCTAGTTGCTTAGGAGAATTGACCAACTGACCCTAAGTAGTTAGGTAGAGTTGGGAAGGGTAAGAATTGACCAACTGACGACTCTTCCTCACTTGTGCGAACTGACCAAATGATCATCGGTCGTTCGGATGAACTTAAGAAGTTAATGATGAGTATCTAAGATGCTAGCGCCCCGGAACTCATTATTTTGAATCTTGCATGTAGGGTACTTAATGACTTAGCTTAGGCGACTAAAAACCACTCGACTCCCAAGGGGTAAACCTTTGACGTTGGGTAGGAGCCTTTTTTGATAGGTTATGACGATTTGACCAAATGCTATCCTAGCGACTTAAACCCCCACTTGAATCAATGGGAAGTAATAAAACGTGAACATTACACGATAGGATGAGTAATTAGGTTAGCACACTTTCTCTCTATTCATCACAACCACTATTTACTTTACGCGTTTTATTTCTTATTTCTTAGTTAATTAATCATTTCTACCTCAAACCAGTTTAAACCAGTGACACATAGACTTTATTAGAATCCAGTTACATAGCTCTTGGGACGACCTCGGTTTTACCGATTACTACACTACACACGACCGGGTACACTGCCCGTGAGTGCATAAGGTGGACAATAGGTAAACGAGACTATTATAAATATTAAAACTTGGTCAGAAATCCTGCATCAAGTTCATACTTGATGTAGCTACATAATATACGGTATTATTATCTAGTTACGTTATAATACTATAAGTATTTTCTACGTACTTACACACGATACCGTATTTTGTCATAGACCATGCCTTCCCCTCACTCCAGAGTTGGATGCAGTGACACAACGGAGAGTTTGTCACCTACTGAACGCATCCCAGTCTCTTCTCGGTTCACACCTGGTACTGGAAACCCGTAAATGCTTGTGTATCAAGTTCACCAAGAGGGTACCGCCTACACTCCACCCACTCACTTTTAGATCACCGCTACCATCACCACTGTACCTGCCAGTCCTGCTATTCATGTACCTCCACCAGAACACCAACGAGATCCACTCCCCAGTTCAAAAATATCCAATGGTAAGAGGATTTGTCTTTCTGCATCACCACCACCATCTTCTGATTCTAAGGTACCACCTCCCAGTGTGTTAGATGTTGGAGAGAGTTTCGAGGTAGCAACTGCTTGACCACCAACTCTTCCTATCCTCATGACTCACATGACACATATTGAAGAACACATGGAAGAAGTTCAAAACCACCTGGAGGTGATACCAGTAGAAAGGATTGAGGAAATAGAAAGTGTGTTGGGGGCAGTGTAGGAGCTTGGTGAAAAACTTAGGCAAAGCATCAACAATATTGCAACGGCATTGATAGAGACTCGTGCTACGGTCAATGAACTAAATATCGTGCTTGAAGACCACATTGAGGAAGCCCTCAATGCGAGAGCTGCACTGCAAGCTATGGATACTCACCATACTACTCAGGAACTTCTCACAAAGATTGAGGGACGTTTGACATGTTTGGAGTTTGCTACAACATCAACACTGACACAGTCAGGGTATCTAGATGATGTCGTAGAGCACCTGAGGCGTACCATGGAGTGTAGGGTAGCAGAGGCCAGCAGACGACTCTCCAAGATAGAAGAGTAGCTCAAAGATTTTGAGGAATGGAAAGAGACCTAGAAGAGTCAGCCTGGGGCAACATCAGACAGTGTTTAGCTTAGTGCTATGATAGCCACAAGATGTTCAGAGTGGTAGTAGAGTAGTAGTTGTTGTGTTGTACGAACTAATAGAACCCGTTGATGTTATCGCTCCATTTATTGGTCTTATGAACCGATATTTTCCTTAATGTATCCGAACTTGTTGTAATGAAATTCTATGCAATATCATTGTGGTTATTTCTCCTGCGTTAAATCCACCTCCATTAGGTTCTGCATTTATAACATCATAAAACTACACACGGAATAGACAAGATCTGCACTACACAAGAATAGTACGACGTAATTAAAATATCGATCGACATGTTGTACATGTCAAAACTAAATTATTCTCATGATTTTTCTCATGATTATATAGAGAACTCACCTTCGTGTTTATTATGGTTAAAGGACAATGTTGCCGGTCAAGTAGAACGTGAACACAACTGACACTGAGAAGCTCGTTACAGAACGGGTTGCCACTGAAATCGCGAACTACATGGCCAACCACCACAACGATTGTGCCAACCAAAGGGCTAGGGAAGAAACTAACCACAAATAACTCACAACACATGATTGCTCTTATCAAGAATTCGTAAGCCGTAAGCCCTTAACCTTCAAAGGAACTGAAGGGGCTACAGGTTTGACACAATGGTTTGAAAGACTAGACTCAATCTTCCGCGAAAGTTGTTGTGCAGATGATTACAAGATCATGTTTGCTACTTGCACATTCCATCATCAATCTCTCACATGGTGGAATGCTTATGTCCACTCAGTAGGAGTCGACACCGCATACTCTCTTCAGTAGGACACCCTGAAGGAAATGATGATTGCGAAATATTTCTCAAGAACTGAAATACGAGCAATGAAATGAGAGTTCTCAGAGCTAAATATAGCAGGGAATGACCTTGAGGGATACACCAACCGCTTTCACGAGTTGACTCAACTGTGCCCTGACATAGCAAAGCCAAAGGAAAAGAAGCATGAAGTGTATGATTTGGGACATTCACTAGAGATCCGGAGGAACACCGTTTCTTTCACACCTGGGTGTACCAGAGGGGCTATCAATTCGGTCCCTAGGATAACTGGAAAAATAAACTTAGGAAGGACAATAGGAAACGATGGTAACGATAATAGGAATTAGAAGTACGATGGTACCATGAGACAAGTTCAACCGCCAAACCAATGCCAAGGGGTGGCCCGTATTGGAACAACTGGCATGGTAGAGAAAAAGGGGTATGCTGGGGCACTAAGTGCTACTCTTGCCAGTACCATCACAGGGGAGCATGCTTCAAAAGATCAGAGCATGATCTGGGAAAATCAGAAGGTTTTAACCAAGCGATCCCAACGTACTGCAAATGGGGAATAAAAGTTTACACTAGGAAAGTGTATACAAGGAGAAAGAACTACCCCAAAGTAAGGACCTACCAGAATCCCTACTAGAAAGAAGAAGGAAGACTCGTCTAAACCATAAAGATCACACCAAGACGAAGTGGATTAGGGACATTCCTTTATGTAATAAAATCTGGTTTCATGTTTTGTTTCCTAGAGATCTATTCTAAGTACCTTCTTATGTAGCTTCATGTACTATGTATACTTGTTCAAGGAACCTGTTATCTTCTAATATTATTATGTTATTTCAGCATTTACTCTCCTTGTTATTCTTTCATTTCTCCACTAAGACTTCCAACTACTTGATTGTTGTTTGAAATTTCCTAAGCCAAGGAAAAGTCACTCTAAGAATTCAGTCAACCTCACCCAAATATTTAATGGCATCACAAATTTATAAAACTATTTTTACAACTATCAGAAAAGCCACTTTAGTATATTTTTCACCAAAAACAGGAACTTTGATTTCACAATACGTCATCTTTGTTTTACTCGACGTGGAAACCTTAAGGTGATGTAAGCCCTAAGGATAAGCTTAGATTATTTTGAAACAATTAAAATGTTTATCGCCATAAAATGCTAATTTACAAAAGTTGTAATTTATAAAGCAAAACTATGCCTAACACTACATTAGCGATCTTCGACTATACATAGCCTGTATAATCCAGGAGGGGTCATGTTACGGACGGGATAGTAAATTTTAAGATTTAAGTAATTCTTTTCTAAGTAAAGTGCTAATGCAAGACACTTGATTCTCAAACATCGAACTCGAAAAAAAAAAAAACCTTGCAACTCATCATAGGCACAATCAAACACTTACCATTAATGTCACTTCTTTGACAATGTTTAGGAGATCACATCAAATCTTAAGAATACACGAAAATTTAATATCTAATTCAGACTTGAAAATTTCAATAGCGTCACTAGACCAAGCATGGGAGAATACCAACTTACACAGAAAGTGTAGGACAACATCGGTAAAAGTTTATGATTCGCTAAGAAAAGATTATGTAGTACATATATTATAGCTTCACATGAATTTTATGAAGACCTTGTCGTTACCATGACATCTCACAAAGGTTAGGAGCCATCATAAAACAAGCCAAAAATGTAGTTGCACGTGTTGCTCTACAACTAAGAAAAACATGAGAAACGCCACACGGCACACGACCTTAGATTTGTACCCGATGTATCCACATTCGGGAACTATAAATCCTATCTTAGTAACACGAAGTGTACAGTGTACACACTACCGCCCGTTTTTTATGAACATTCGATAAAACGTAGATGCTCGGTGATTACGGTTACGTAGTTGCCAATGCACTGAGCACGGAAGAGCGATATGAGTACCTTGGGATCAGATCATTGGGATGGCAATTAGTCCAATCCTCTCATCTAAATCCTTGAGACTTCAGTTGAAGCTATCAGGATAGAGAATCGACCGAGAAGGGAACCAATAGTGAACTAGAATTGATCACGTAGAACATAGAGAGACTAAATCTACTAATGCGGTTCATGGACAGAAGTTGGATCCTACTTTTTCAAAGGAATGTGAATGTACAAATCCCACAGAAACCAAGAACTCTACTCATCTAGGACCTGAAAAAATGCAACTTGATTGGGAAAATCCATACTAGTAACCAAACAAGAAGGTTGACATCCCAAATTTTTGTCAATGGGTGTTTAACTTGCTCGAAGGATGAAGCTCAACACAAAATGCCTTCAGGTCTGCTAGTACGACTAGAAGTTTCCAAACAGAAGTGGAAATATGTAGTCCTAAGCATCACTCCAAAATGTACTAGAGACATCAATTGAATTTGACACCACCGTGGTAATCATTGATTGTCTCGTCAAATTCAACCATCTTTCTATCCCAAAGAATAATAGTATAAATGAACTTGTACATTTATACGTAGAAGTAATCATAACACGACATGATATTTCGAATTCCGTTGCTTTCAGTAGAGATAACAGATTTTCTCGCATTTCCGAAGCACACTTTAAGACTTTTTAGGTAACCACCATTATATGACCACGGCCTACCATTCATAGACAAATGGACAGGAAGGAAAAGATCATACAAGCCGTGAGGATCATGCTAAGATCATGTATGGCTGATTTCTAAAACGGTTGGGGTAAACATCTATTGTTAACCAAGTTTTCACATGATGAACAACTGCCAGCTAGTAAGCTACGTTGAATGAAGCATTTCACATGCAAAAGCACAAAATCACCTCAACTTAGGTGTTTCTCCTCAACTTTATGGAGTAAACACCTTGCCCATCGCCATCACCACCCTTCAATTGGTAGCCTACCTCCATAGATATCACGAGGTGGTGTTGGATATGCAACTGAGAAAGAGAGGCGAGCTAAGTAAAGGAATCGACTCCAAATGAGGCCATGACAGTAGGGACTCCATTCCCTTCCGCTTCTATAAATGAGAACGATTATTTTCATAGGTTCCTCACTATCACACACATTTCACAAATTAGGGTTCATGGTAAATTAGGGCTTATTCAAATTAAGTTAGTGGTTTGTTAATTCAAGTTGTAATTAATGTTATTTGGGGTGTTAATTGTTCAAGAAAGTTCGTGATTCACTTTTGTATTCTTGTTCGATTTTACTCCATTCGAGCCACCACCATCCCATTGTAAGAATCTTGTTAAATTTCTTTTGATTATTTTTTGCTAAACTATTAAGTTGTCACCTAGTTTCTTGTAAAACCAATCGACTGGAAATAAATATTGAAGAGATGGATTAGTTTATTTTTCTTGTAATTGTTGTTGTTGTCGTGTGATAAAAGAAAACAAACACAAATGGTTACTAAAAATTTGGTATAGAATTTTAAAAATAATCGGTTATTTCGTTTTTGGCTCATAATCGAGTTATGTCAAGAGCTTATTAGCTTAATGTGGTTAGTTGTTGTTGTTTTTGTGTGGTGAAACAAGGAAAAGAAAATCTAAACCTCAGTAATTTGCACATGAGTGGTATCCGGCTTAAATTGTGGCTTATTTGGTGTTCGGCTTATGTTGAAGATTATTCCAGCTTATTGAAATTTTTCGGCTTATATTCAAGCATTCCTAGTGTATTTCAGGTTTTCATGCTTAATGTGTCTTTCGGCTTATTTATTTTCTAGTGCATCCATGCTTATAAACTAAGCCTATCGAAATTGTTAGCCTCGGGTAAGACTAATAACTACACTCCAAGAGTGTTTGTTTCAGTTGTCTTTGTGTTCGACTCGTGCATCCCCAAACCACATGGGTGACGAGTCACGTGCTCAAATGGTTCATACCCGAATGGCACGAGACGAGGCTTGAGTTAAGTCTCCATGCTTCTTTGACGATTAGTAATAATACTTAGGATTGAGGTCACTAGGTAAGATGTTGATGATTGATATTATGCTTTTCTCAACGTACGAGTAAACTCTCAAGAGGCATTTGGTTGTGCTTACTTCGAATTACAAAGAGACACCCTGAAGGGTGTTTGCTACTCCGTCAACACTAGACCACGGGATGGTCATGAAAGACTCGAGCAGTCACGGTTGTATGGTTACCTAGCCTATAAACAACCTCGTTGTCCTTGCATTATTTTAGTGTCACATTCAAGTCTTGGTGTCGAAGTATATCGCAAATTATGACACTTCCCAAATCAAAAATTATGTAAACATTAGTGGTTAGTTTGTGTTGACATTGGGCCTCAAGCCCATTTCTTAAAGGTGTTTATTTGTTCGGGTTGTCATGTGGTACGTGAAGCCCACTTTATTTCGTTAGGGTGCGTTCAGTTTTGTGTTACAATAAGCCCAATCCAACTTCTGTAAAAGGATGTTTGTGGGTAACGTCTAGGCCGAAGCCTAGTTGTCAAAGGGTCCATTTGGTTTTAAACAACCCACCAGGGCGCGTTTAGTCGTGCGTAGTCTCGAGTATTTCTCGACTCAATCCCGTCTTGTCCGACTCATTTTGTACTCATTTGACTCGCCTCACAAGATACCCTCCTCGACATACCAATTTGCACTCGACACTTCCATTTACAAACACGACATACGACAAACCACACGACTTATAAACATTATTAAAACAAGTCACAATACAAATATTTAATGTAAACGAGTTTAAACTAATGGAGTACACTATTATTACTTACGACTTAATTAAAAAGGGGTTTTCACGTTCCTAAACCTTACGAAATATAAACTCGTTGACACACATTTTAAAAACCGGATATTAACCTCGATATACAACTTTTGACATTAGTCAAACCAACTAAATAGAAATTTTCACTTGAGTTATACTAGTATTCTATAATTATGTAAACTATTTTTACAAATCACGAACGAGATATACTCCACGAAAACTTATATATATTAAACTAAGGTGGTGTTTGTTTTTTCAAAAATGCCTCTTAACAACATCTTAATCTAACTCATTTAGACGCGGTCGGACATTTGGATCATTAAGACTGTTTGTTTTTTTCATGTCAACCAGAGGCGGTAAGAGGCAATCTTTGTTAAGAGCGTTTGTTTTTTTCCTACCATTAAGAGGCAATAAGAGACATTAACCTCTTATTGAACTAGATGTGGAGGGGGTGTCTTAACACCTCTTAATGTCTCTTTTTTTATTCTTATTCTCTTATTAAATTTTTTTTCTATTTTTTTATGGGTTTTTTTTCCATTTCATTTTTTTTCTTGTTTCACCTTTATTTTTCGTATTAAAGTATTAAATAGAATCACTTTATATGTTTTGTTTGATACGAGAATGTATAAGATGATATATGACAATTCATATTTTTTTCAAGTTGAAGGGTTCGATTTGGACTCATATATCTCAACTCTAACGTGATTCATATAGTTAGAGCATTGGGTGTGGCTTCATCGTGGCTCGCCGTGGGGTGACTTGGCACCTCGCCGTGCCTTGCCACTACAACGCCCCCTTCATCGTGGCTCGCCGTCTGCACGACGAGATGGAAGTTGTCCTTTTTTTTCTCTCTTTTCTTTTTATTTGTGGAGAGGATAAATATTTTTTAAGCTGAAATGTTTTTTTTATAAAGATTGAAAGGTTCGTGGAGGAAAAAAGAATGCAAACATAAAAACATACTGATGAAAAACACAAATTACATTGAACGTTTAACTGAAAACATGAAATACATAATACGCTTAAACATTAGAAACTACAACGCATACTGATGAAAATAAAACTACTAAAACTTAATAAAACGAATCATCTGAGTCCCAACCCTCAGAACTTGAAGAGGAATAAAAATCGCCATTAATGAGCCGAGTCTCCATTATGTCAAAGTAGTTATCTTGAAAATACATAATATGCTTCTTGTTCACGACGAGCAGCTTCCTCGTGTGCCTGCTCTTCCATAATCTCCCTATAGTTTTCTTCGTCCTGTTCAAGTTGACGAAAGGAAGCCTCACTTAACTTTGAATGGGTAGTTTCAAGATCCACTGTGGACTATTCACAGTGGAGTTGGAACAATTGGATTGTTCACGGTGGAGAGTTTAAAAATCGTTTTCGGTTGGAAAACCGGAAAGACATTTTCGGTGGTGTTGAGCAAACTTCAACTTCTTCCGAAATTGGGAAGCTAGTTGCGAAACCGTGGTGGAGTTGGAAAGGTAGTTGCGAGAAAGCGTGGTGAAGTTGGAAAGCTTGTTTCCGAGAATCTGCTGTGGACATGGGAATTCTTGAGAAAAATCTTTGCGAGACATTTTGTGTGTGAGTTATGTGAGTTCTGTGTGTAACTTGTGACTGGTAGGGTTGTATATATAGGCACATATAATCCCGCTCAAAACTATACCGTTTGAATTTAAAATTTGAATTTGAAAACCACCCTTTAAATAACAAACTATAACCACCATTTTTTCACATTTGCATCAATTCAAACTTCTATATCTGTATCTCCAAAAAAAAACACAATGTCTCAAAATCCAAAGTGGAACAAGTCTGAAGAAATGTTGCTTGCGCAAGTTTGGATAGAAATTTCGCAAGCTCTAGATATGGAAAATAACCGTTCCAAATTTTTTTTGGAGCGACGTTATGGAGATGTTCAATGATCGGACTAGCAATGACCATCGTATCAAAAATTTAATCACGGAAAATGGACGAGGATTAACGTTGATTGCAAAAATTCAACGCGATTTACAAACATTTGCGGCGTCAAGTGGTGAAAATGACCACACTCATCTCGAGAATCGAAACTAAACTTTCAAAGAACAATTTGGTGGAAAGGAGTTCAAGTATGTTCATGTTTGGGAGATTTTGAAAATCCGAACCATTAGTATGTGTTGTATTTTTTTTTACCCGTGTCGTTTTTTTTCGTATCGTGTTTATTTTATTATTATTGTGTTATGTATTGTATTTTATTTTTAATGAAATGAATTTAGTTTATTTGAAAATAGAATAAAATAAAATAAAGTGGTAGTGGTGGGCCTCAAATGAAGAGGTTGAGGTTTCTTATGAGGAGGCGGGGTTTGTTGTGGTTAGTTGTGGAGATTTGTTATGCTGATGTGGCGCTGAGGTGGCGGTGATGAAGAGGTATGATCCGCCCACCACACCCAATGCTCTTAATCGTTTTAAAAGTTCAATTTAAACTCTGACACGTTTATTTTAGTTAAATAAACATGAAATTGCATATTACATTTAAAATACTTTTAACTTTAAATTGATTATATTATAAAATTTGGTTTCTTATATTTAATAAAAATTATTTATTGTGCAAATGAAATGGTTTTTAATTAAATTGTAAAAACTAATAGTTTAACGCATCCAGACATTTTTAGAAAAAACAAACAATTTTATTTGAGTCAGATTCAGATTTTTCAACCACTTATTCAGATTAAGATGAGAATCAGATTCTGACTTTTCTACCACATATTCAAATCCGGATCGACTGAGAATGTTTTTGTAGGACCTTAGTTTTATCAACCTTATCACTTTACCAAGCAAACCCAACACGTATACAAGTATACCCACGTGAAACAAACACAAACAAAGCTTAGAAATAAGATGAGAAAGATGGTGACTTGATGTAATATTCGTGTATGTGAGAGGATAAGATAAACACAATAAAGTTGTATATTCCAAAGGAAAAACACACACACACACACTTTCAAGCACACCCCTCAAATGACCATTTGAGGGGTATTTATAGTACAAGATGCATAAAACCCTAAAGGCTTTAGCTTGGGCTTTCTTTGGGCTTTCGTGGACTTGGATTGGATTACACTTAATAAAGGCTAGCTTAACATAACTATTAGCCATTTAGCTTAGCCCAATCCACGAGCCGTTGACTATTCTAACACGATATCTAACACGCGATACAAAGTTCCTAAGCGTGAATGACCATCACTTCTAATAAAACTATTAAGGCTAACAATCTCCCCAAGGGTGGTCATTCAAGCGATGCTCCACTTGATTAGGTCTTTACTTTTCTCGAGCTAGAACTTTGTGCGTAGATATAGAATAGTCTTGATTCTTTGTTCCTTCATGCTTTGTGATCAGATAATGTGGTTGTCTGCCGTTGTCAACCGTTGGTTAGGTGTCTCCACGCCTTTCTCCACTTCTTTCTCCACCATGCTCACACTTCTATTTGTCTTTTGGTTACCAATGATGTAATTCAGAGTCTTTAAACTTTGTAGATTCTTTGACATTGACGAAGAATCATCTCCTTTGATTATGATGAGAACTTTCATGTGTTGTTGGTATGAGCATGTGGCGAGTCTCGCGATCCATCCGCTCCGAGCTTCCATAAGAAGAAAACATAAAGCAGGTTAGTAATAAGCGGATTCCGGCACTTACGAGTTTGAATTTCGAGGTGTTAACAACATAGTGTGAAAACGTCTCTAATTCTCACAGAGGCCGTTCTCGAACTGGAGTCCCAAGTGAGATAACGCGATGTGCGAAATACACCTCGATTCGGATGAGTCGTGAGGTACACGAAAGCATCACCCTGACGTAGACCGTTTGAGACACACTAAGCGTAATCCACGGAGAATTACAGTGACCTCTTGTCGGTGCTTGATGTTGACCTGGCGAAATTTCCATTCAATCACCGAGGATTACGGTTGTAACTCCCTCATAAATGTTACGGCGGTTGCTAAGATCTGCGTGAGGATTCTATAATATATCACTTGTGTCCTTATTGATGAACAACAAGCGATGTCATGTCAAGTGTTCCTATGAGATCTTTTGATGAATCTCGTGGCTCTAGACTCAATAGTGCATTTTGGTTTTCTGACGGAGACTAGGGAGGGTCTCCTTCTTCAATACCAACGATCTCTAAGAAAGTCAATAGATTATGTAGGGTTCCAGTAAGAATGAAACAAATCCTTTTAAGAGGAATTGAGTGGCTAGAAGGTTTAGTGCGGTGTGTCCTTTGGGTCCATGCGTCTTTGTCTTCAATACCGGTGTCATCTAGTGACAACCAAGAGCATATGTATTGAACCCGGTTTACGCCTAAGGTTGAATATGGAGGGCTATTTCTTTTCACCCTTTCTCATTACATTTCTTTTAATTCTTCAACCCTTCTTTCTCCTTTCTCACATTACTCCTTTTTTCAATCATACCTAAGGACTTCTAATACTAACAATTTGTGATGTCCTTGGGTAGATCCCTCCGGCTCTGGCGGATCATAGGACGGATTTCCTATTCTTAGTCACCTTATAACTCCATGACTGTCCTATTGTTGCCATAAAACCATTTTACTTGAAAATCTCTCAGAATGTTTATGATAGAAAACATGTTTGGAACACTCGAGAGTTTTATATTTTCGAAACACTCCCCTTCACATGTGCTTATAAGTTTGTGAAATTTGCACATAGAGGGTAGAGTTCGCACTTTTGAATTGATCGACTTTAAATGAACTAGACCGATTCGAGACACGTTTACATCACTAGAGAACTAGCTTGAAATTATTACCCATCCTGGTCAAGTCATAGAAAGTTTCTCGAGATGGTACATAATTGCTTGTCAATTCATTGGTTTCATCTGAGTCGAGCTCATTTTGAGATTTAAACACCGATCATTAAACCTTTTGATCACATTTTAATCACGTCTCCTCCCCCTCAAAAATAGCATACACGTGATATTTTTGATATCAACGGATTAAAACATTTTAGAATCTTTTGGGAGACAAGCGGTTTGATTTAAGTATGAATTTGGAACATTTTAGTTTTATACTCCCCTTTAATAAAGCATAATCAATTAAAGGGTTTTAGAGGGAGTTATCTTGAGCATAAAAATTGCACAATCTTGAAAAGGTGCTCAAGATGATGATGATTTCTCACCATTTTTAAATGTAGTGCACTGAAGCGTACACCTCATTTTTCGATCAAAGCACGAGTTTTGATTTGAAAAAAAAATAATCAAAAGTCATCATTTCGGTCCGGGTTTCGTACTGATGTATACGAAAGCCATTTTATGAAGAAAATATTGAGAAACGACATGTTTTGGAAAACAATTAAAGAACTCTCGCTCAAGCATCTGTACATGCCCGTATCATTGTTGAATGACATTTCTAGAAGCGTCTGAATATCGATTATACAAGAGACATGTCGTAGAAGAATATTTTGGATTTTTGATTTTATAATGTTTTTGTATTTTTGAAAGTTTTATATTTTTATATTTTGCTTTTGTTGGTTTTTCAAATTTTGTATTTTGTTTTCAAAAATATTTACAGTGAAGCTTTTGGAAAAACATTTTCAAGAAGATTCGAGAAGGCGTTCTAACTCCTCGGGGTTGGGCTTAGCATTCAATTCGTCGAACTAAATACTCAAACCTTTCTTTTGGAAGGGCTTTAGTTAATAGATCGGCGAGTTGGTATCTGTCTTCACGAAGAATAATTCAACAATACCATTTTGGCGTACTCTTTGATGAAGTGATAGCGGACACGGATATGCTTAGTCTTTGAGTGATGAGCAGGATTGCATGATATGGCTATGGCACTTTTCGAGTCACAATACATAGGTATTTTGCCGAAAGTAAAGCCATAATCGTGAGTTGTGTTCTCATCCATAGAACTTGAGCACAACACGCAGATAGAGACACATACTCGGCTTGGTTGTTGGGTCTGATGCAATCTTGTTTTTGAAGACCGACTTACTAACTTTTCACCCAAAATTGTGCTCCTCGGATGTACTTTTTTGTAACTTGGTCACTGCGTGGTCCGCATCCGAAAAGGCAATTAGATCAAATCCGGTTCCTTGAATACCAAAGTCCCATGTGAATGGATGTCTTGGTGCACCGAAGATCCGTTTAACCTCTTTGAGGTGCGATTCGGTGAAGCAGCACGAAACCGTGCTAATAAGCAAGCGACAAAATGAATATCCGGTCGACTAGCGGTAAGATACATGAGAAACCAATCATGCTCCGATATTTCTTGGATCAATAGGTTTCCCAAACAAATCGGCTCCAATTTTTGGTGAAGTTACCATTGGTGTTCGACCGAATCACAATTGTCCATACCATGATTTTTCAAAATCTCGGTTGTATACTTAGCTTGATTAATAAAAATTCCACGAGGGGCTGATGTATTTGTAAACCAAGAAAAATTTTAGTTCCCCATCATGGACATTTCAAATTTGCTTTTCATGAGATTTTCAAAATGTTTTGAAAGATTCGGATTAGTGGACCCAAAGATGATGTCGTCCACATAGATCTGAACAATCAAGATGTCGTTTTGCATTTTGTGTAAACAAGATGGATCAACTGTTCCTTTGGTGAAATTGTTTTGGATAAGGAAGAGGACGATTCGTCATACCACGCTTCATGACTTGTTTCAAACCATATATAGCCTTTTGAGTTTGTAGGCGTGGTCGGATGTTCCATGTCTATGAAGCCTTACGGGTGACTCACGTACACTTCTTCTTTCGAGTTCCATTCAAGAACGCGGTCTTAATGTCCATCGATAAACCGTGATGTTTTTGTGAGTGCATAGGCTAAGAATATCTGACGCTTCTAGTCTAGCTACCGTGCGAATGACTCTTCAAAGTCTATTCCTCTTCTGTCTGTATCCTTTGGCCACAAGGCGAGCTTTGTTGCAATTACGGTCATTTCTTCATCCGTTTGTTCTTCCATAACCATTTGAGATCGATGGCGCGACGTCAATTGGTCTTGGAACCTTTTCCCAAGAGTCATGTAGGCGGTATTGAAGAAGTTCCTCTGCATTGCTTCTATCCATGCGGGATCGCCATTGCCTCACGAATGTTCTTTGGTTCTAGATTGCTAATTGAGCAAAGGTAAATGCACAAGTCGCAATCGGTGGCAAGTTAGCGTCTCGTCTGAATTGGCCTTGAAGGTTCACCAATAACTTGTTCAATTGGGTGGTCTTTTGTCCACTTGAGTAGAAGGATACCATTGGTTAAGCGTGTGCGAGTTAGATGGTTCTCGTAAGCATGTAGATGATTCGGTGATTCCGTAGCAAGCGGGTTTTCAAATAAGTCTTCATCTAACGTTGCATCGTTATGGTTTTGGTTTTGCTCATCAACTGCGGGTAGAGCGGGTGCAAGAACTTGAGTAGATGTAGATGATGTTGATGGAGTTGGTGCATTGGTTTCGACCGTTGTAGATGCATCTTACATTGATGGTGGAGGATGATTTTGGCGGGTGCGGCGGAATGATGGTTTGAAGCATTTGTCGAAGTTCCACCATAGTATTCATCGAACATTAACTCGAAGAAATTCTCCCATTCTTGTTCTTTAGGATTGTCAAACAAAGTTGATTGAGCTCTTTGAGGTGCGAGTCTGAGCGATGTGTCCGAAGTGCAGCCGGTTTAGTGCGGGTTCTAGGCGAGTCTCTCGAAGCCATTATTGAAAGTTCGTCAAGCGTCACATTCATCGTCTCCATGATCCTCCTTAGCCTTACATTATACACCACAGAATGCCCTCGAGTTATCACGAATATCCAATGAAGATTCCAATATCACCTTTATCTTTCAATTTTCCAAGATCTTCTCTCATCATTCGTAGGATAGCACAAAGCGCCAAACACGTGAAAGTAAGAGATATCTGGTTTCTGTTGTTCACAAGCTCATATGGGGTTTTATTGAATCTTGGATGGATTAGGGATCGGTTACGAGTGAAACAAGCGTTAACAGCAAAGATCGACCCATAGAAATAACGGTGCACTAGAATAGATTAGCATTGTGCGGCGACTTCCACAAGAGTTCTATTTCTTCTTTCAACTACCCCATTCTGTGGAGTTCTAACAAGCGATGTCGATGTGTAATTCCAACATCTTCAAAATAAGTTCTTAACTCCCGATTAGTGAATTACGTGTCGTTGTCTGTTCTACAACTCTTCTTTGGAGCTTGAAGAAGTACTTGAATGCGTTTGAGAAAGGTGATGATGATGCACGGTGCTTCGTCTTTTGATCTCGAAACTTAACCCATGTATATCTTGAATAATCATCGGCGATAACAAGAATATACTTTTTCCCATTAAAGCTTTCAACTCTCATTGGGCCACATAAGTCCATGTGCAACATATGCAACTTTGCTTCCGAACTAGGTGCGGTTGGGTTTATATGATGCTCTTTTGCTTTTCCTTGTTCGCATGATGGACATAAGTGATCCTTGGTGTATTTGAACTTTGGAAGTCCATTGACGATGTTGTCTTTGGCAATTTTGTTGATGGTGTCGAAATTGAGATGGATAACCTTCATGCCACAACCGGGGATGTGTTCCGGATGCTCGTGTCATAAGACATATTGGTGATGAAGAGGCCATTTGGTTGATGTCGATAGGATACAAGTTTGTATCACGATTCCCGATTAAGAGATCGATGCCATCCAAGTTTCTAACGACAAGCATTTTTCCTAAAAGCAACCTCTAAATCGCATCACGAGGCGCCGATCGAGAACAAATTGTGTCCCAACCCTTGGACATAGTAAACCCGAGTGATCAAATAATTTCGAAGGTAGATCTCCATAACCCATGATAGTTGCTACATGATCATTTCAAACGTCGGTTCCCATGAATTTCAGACGAAATTGATCGTGACTTGATTCGGTCATGTGCTTGGAGCAACCAGTCGACGATCCAAAGACATATTTCGATAACACGCCAATCACGGAAGAAGAAGATTTTGAAACCGTTTGATTTTGGTTCCTTTGGGTTAGAGGTAAAATCGATCACACTCATAGAAGTCATCTATTGGGAAGGCAGTGGATTACTCATTCTACCATTCTCGAGTGTGAATGTTCTACCGTTGGTTTCCAAATGTCATCCCTAAAGTAAACATTATGCTCTCTATCGGTAGTGTAAAGCCTAAGTCTCGCGACTAGTCTTCCTATTCGTTTAGCATAAGTTCTTTTGGGAACATTCTTCTTAACGAGCTTAACAATCTCATTCTTAGAAACACAATCATCATGAGCAGTGGTTAAAGATTTCTATTAAGTTAAACAAACAGATTCAACAGATTCATTAAACTTAGCAGATTTCACGGGTTCATTACATTCGGATGAAATGTCTTTCTTATTACAAAGCGGTAAATTCCTAGGGTGTTCTTCTACTTTCTTCTCTTTATTCAAGCGACTACTCTTAGAGGCAAGCGAGACTCTATTGTTCCTTGTATTGCTCTTAGGCTTTAGTCTGCTACTCTAGAGGCGCTTCCTAGTCCTGTAGAAGGTAAGGTACACTCATTAGGATTCACATTTTATCTAGAGAAGTGGTTTGAGATATCCTAGTCTCTTTAGAGTGCTTTTCTAAACTTATGTCGTTTGTTCCATATGTTTTAGATGTGGAAGCGAGCGCATTAGTGGTACTCATCTTAAAAAGTCCGGTGCTAAAGCTGTGGTTTCTCTATAACCGCTTTTCCTCTATCAACATTATGTTTAGGTATGGCGGTGGGTGGTGGTTTGATGAAACATTTTCTCATTGACTTTTGGAGGAGGCATAGAAAGCAGACATTTTGGTTTAAAACCGGTTTGGGAACATTTGCTTTCTCCTCGACCAATGGTTTTGTAATCACGGTTTCCACTACCTTTCCTTTTGACTTTCTAGTGAGCCCTCAAAAGATCATTTTTCGCTTTCATGTCATTGTAGGCACGCTCATCGACAATTTGTCATACTTGCATTCCTCGGTTTCGATCAAGTTGTTTAAAATATGAGATATTTTCTTTTCAAGTTTTTCAAGAGCTTTTTCATATTTTGAAACAATTTGGAGGTCTCGATGGAGTCTTTCATGATCTTCAACAGAATATGTTTGCAAAATGATGGACATAATATCGATGAGTCGAACATCTTGAAGAGAGAGTCATTTAAATTTTCCAAAACTTTGATTTGTTCAACACAATCATTAGCTTGCTTTACGTGGATTTATGATCCTTGACAAAGTCGATTGTTTCTTTCAAAATGCTTGTTCAAATGAATTACCCTTGCACCGATGGCAATCGGTGAGGGCAATTTGAGTTTCAAAAACTTTCTTTGTTCGATGTCAAAACTAGAGAACCAGTTGTTAGGTGTAATAGTGGTTTTAGTTTTAACAGTGTCTTGAAGATCCACAATTCTAGTTTTCACATTGTCTAAAATACTTCTCGCATCACTTGTGTTAAAAGGATTGTTTGAAGACATTTGTTCAATGTTCGAAAAAGAATTTGAGACAACAACAGGTTTTGAAACAGATTTTGAAACAGATGTTGACTCTTTGTTTGAAACACTTGTTGTGATGGAAAACTTTGACTTTTCTTTTTGATTAACAAAAGTAATTCCGTTAAGTTTGTTCCATTTGTTATAATCAATAGGTTTGATTTCCGGATTCTTTTGTTTCATTTTTTATCTACTCTCCTCAGATAGTTCTAACGTTTCAAGAGAATCACGAACAATTATGGGTTTATGCAAAACATTTCCATTGTATAACACATTCTGAGATTTCTAAGCTTTCTTGAGGAACGAAGAAGGGTCGTTACCAAGTGCCATTCTATTATTAGTATGAAAACGCGGATTTACTTGATTAGAAAGCATCTTGATTGTTTGAGCGAGAATGACCCGTTTTAAAAGCAAATTTTCCAAAGTTTGGATTTTTCATTTTATCAAGAATTTCATCAAGAAGAGAATCTTCGTTTTGAAAAATCGATAATCAATCGCTTCTTCTCTTTTCAAGATTAGAAAACATTTCTTTTTGTTTGAAAGTTGGTTATTTAAATCGAAATTTCCTTGTTTAAAGATTCAATTTTAAGTTCAAATTCACATCAAGTGTGTTATACTTGATTTGCAAAAGTTGTTCTTTAGAAACCAAATTTCGATAACCAATTTCTAATTACGATTCTTTGTTTTCGAAATTCAAATGCTTTTGCGTTCTCCTTGTAACTCTCAAGCTCGGTCAATTTGGCATTCGCGGCCTTAACATCGCGATTGACCTTTTAACTTTCTCAATTTCAATGCCACGGTTGTTGATTAATGATTCAAAATAAGCACGTGTTTCCTCATCGGTCTCGATATTTTGTGCCACACGTCTCCACTAGGATCCACATCCGAGTCTCGAGTTAGTATTGCTACAACTCGAATTGTCGGTATGTATCATAAGTAGGTGCTTGATGTCGCGAAATCTTTGTTCGTTATGAGTAAACACATCAAATATGACATTGTTATAGCATGGATCAATGATTGGTACCTCGACATCTGCGTTGGCGTCATAGAGCGGAGGTGCGTCGTAGTCGATGTCGTGCTTAGTCTCCTCAAGATTTGCCATGAAGATGCGGTTTGCATTGAGTTCCTCGAGGTCTTCAAATCATCCATAATAGCCATGAAGTCATTTTCCTCGGCCTCAATTGAAGTCAGTTGTTCCTTTTGTACCAACATGATAGCTTTACGAAGATCGCAAGATCTTTCTTTTTCGGCTTAGTTGGTCAATTCCTTGCCATGTGACCCAATCCTTGACGGTTATAACACGTAACACGATTACCACGATTCACATTTCCATAATTCCCAACGATTGGGCGCAACATTCCATTCGATTACCACTGCTCTATTCCCAACATTCGACCCATCGATTACCACGATTGGAACCGCTGATTACCCATGCGAAATCCAAGAGCATATCCTGCGATTCCCAATAACTCCAACCATTTGACCTTGACGACCCATATTCACACCCTTTGTGCAACTTGCCTATGCGGTGTTTGATGAAATCCTTTGGTTGTTGTTAGTTGGTGTTGAATAGCGACCTCTGAATGCTTTACCCAAGAATGCAAATGCTTGTGACAAAGCTTCTTCTTGTTCCATTTCAAGATCGGTGATTCCTTGTTCTGGTAATGTTGTTGTTCGGTGGATAGTTTTGTTGTTGAGGATGTATTCTTGCAAGTTGTTGTTATTGGAAGATGATGAGGCTTGTTGTTGTGTATTCACTGAGTTTGAGTCTTTGCAATGAGTGCCAATGGATCATGATTCTTTGCTAATCTTTCTTGCTGACTTCATTCACTTGACTTGATTTTGTTTGAAAATCGTTGAGTTGATCAAAGTTCACTTGATGTAAGTCTTTTGTTTGGTTGACAATAGTGACATATCGTCCCCATTCTTACGGTAGATTGTTCAAGAACTTGATGTTGCTCACGATAGTTACGGGTGTCAACTTGTTTCGATCGACTCATTCATTAGAGTGCAAAACCTTCCATAGTAGGATTGAATGGATTCTCACAGGTGGATGTAAACTTCTCCCAGCGGTTAGCGACTTGTTCTCCGTGTCTTGTTGACCAATTTACATTTCCATGAAAAAGTCGTCTAACACGTTCCCACATATCGAAAGCAGTTTCACAACCGTCTCTGACAAAGATGTCTCTTGGTAAACCAGTTGGATAATATGAATTGCCATGTCATCTGCTTGACTTTCTTGATCCTCTTGAGTATTTCGATTCTTTTGAAGACGAAAAAATGGTGGGGCGGAGGTGTTGCATCGGCATTTCGGGTCTTGGACTTGTCGAGTATGAAGGTCCATCCCGAATGGATTTGATCATCAATTTTCCATTAGGTTTTGTCTTGATGTGAAGCATTCGACTTGTCCATTGAAGATAACCACCTTTTTCCAACATAGGAGGTCGGTTTCGGCACCTACCGCATGAATGTCTTGTTGAGTAGCCATTGATGAAGCTTTCTTATGATAAAGTTGATGTAGGATCGATTCAACGATAAAGGAGTTGTGGTTGATGAAGATTAAGCTCGGTTGAGGTGTTTCCGAAAGTCGTGCTAAATAAACTCGGTTCTTAAAAATTTTCGCCCAAAATTTGAAATTCACTATAAAAATCAATTCTAAGGTCGTATGAAAAATTTGAGTTATGACAATTTTGGCGTAAATTTGACCGAAAAATTTGAATTTAGGCCCAAAATTTGAATTTTGACCAAAATTTTCACAGATTAAACCAAAATTTGAATTTCGTAAAATTGAGCGTTTAGACTCCTCAAAATTTAGTTTTTTTTTTTTTTTTTTTTTTTTTAAACCTTTATGCGTAGAAAGAGCTTAGGCGTAGAAAGCGAAGTTACAGTGAGCGAGGCTTATCGTAGGATCTTATCGTAGGAACCTTATGCGTAGAAACCTTATGCGTAGAAACCTTATGCGTAGTGATGAGTGTCTAAATACTCATCATTTTGTACCAATTAAACTACAAAACATCGAAAACACTCGAAATGCATCAAAATGATAAAATATCACAAATAAGTGTTTTATGTGTTTTAAATGCAAAAATATCAAAATCGGTGAAAAGCGTATAAAGTTTGCATAATTGGCGGTTTAGTCCCCAGTTTCAAAAGTTGTCAAAACAGTCCTGGTAAATCAAAATAAAGAAAATATCATTTTAGTCCCTAGGGATCATTAAGTTGTCATTTTGGTCCTTGAGATTTAAAATTGCAAATTTACAACTTAGGTCCCTAAACTTTGAAATTTGGCAAAAATAGTCCTTGGAAATTATAAAATGTCAAAATGGTCCTTGTACTATTGGAACTTGTCGGTTTGGTCCTTGTGACAGTTTTGAGAAATTAGCAGAAATGGTCCTTCTAGTTTGGCAGAATTGCAAAGTTAGTCCTTGTTATCTAAACCTAATTTTGACCCTTTATGAACCTTGGACCCCTGTCATATGTTTTGACCCCCTGCCAAAACCTATTTTTGACCCTTTGGTCAAAAACAGTCAAACAAAGCTCCCTTTCCCTCCCAACTGGGTTTCCCTCCACTTGACTGCAATGCCTGCAACCCCTTCACCCATCACCTCTCCCCTCTCACCTTATCTCTTCCCTCAACCCCCCTCATCATCACACCTAGCCACCCCCCCTAGTTGCAGTCTAAAAAGTCAACAGAGGTCAAAAAACCCCTTTCCGCCAAAATTGGAAAAGTGGCCAAAATGACTTCTACTCCCATTGGCTCTCAAATGAGGTGGGATGTGCTTTCGAAAACACGTGGCAAGACCTCTTGGGTATAAAAGAAGCAAGAAGAAAGGGAGTAAAGGCAGTAGTTAGTTTATTTTCTTAAATATGTGTCGTTTTTAAGCTTATCATATCTTAAATAGTTCTCAAGTGTAATTTCCAGTTTATTTGTATCAAACAAGAGTATTTAAATGTATTGCAACTCTTTTTAAATCTCAATTCAAGTTAATGTTCATTTTCCATACTTTATGTTCACTGTTGGAATTTTCATTTTCAAACTCTTTTGTCAAAGCCTATAGCAGCTTAGTTTTGATCTCCAACAAGCTTCTATAAGCTTATCATAGCTTTTTACAAGCTTCTATTCAAGTTTCAAACACTTTTGGAATTTGGTCAATGAAAGTCAAAATTGGCAAAAATTGAAGAGGAAATGGATCTTGGGTTGATGCGACATGGATATGGTTGGATTAGACTAGAATAGAGTAGTTATAGTTTTGGTTTTAGTCTCGCAAAGTTGGACACATGTGAGTAAGATTTCTCATTTTCAATTTTAAGTTAATTTGCGGTTTTGATTGTACTTGTATTTGTAGTTTTAGATAGTTCAAACTTGTTTATCTAGTTATATTTAGGTCATTCAAACTCAGTTTGATCATTGATATATGATAGATCATTAGTTAGCCTTTTTAAATTTGCAAATCAATGTTTTAAATGGTGTTTGGATTGTGCATGTAAACTGTGCTAGAGGCTTGTTCATTGGTTAGAACCTGTTGGTTCATGCTTGTGTAGTTCATTTGAGCCCTTATCTGTCATGAAAGTGTGCCTGCAACCCTAAAAAGTCAAAATTGCATCTTATCTGTCTTGACTACTTAACTGTGAGGATTTTTAGAAAACAAAATCTTGTTTTGTGCTTAGAAATCTTAGAACTAGCTTATTTCAGTATCATTTCATCTTAATACATCATAATGAGTCCATAAATTAAGCTCAAAGTTGGAATAAGTCAACTGTCCATATCTTTCAAAAAGTCAAAACATTGAAAACTGTTTTGAGCCCATCTAGAAGGAATTTTCATGAGTTCATTTAGAGCCAATTTCAATTAGACTTGTGGCTTTTAAAACTTCTCTTGGTCTATTTTATGATTATCAATTTTGTCAAATTTTGTGAATTTTCTTAAGCTCTAAACGGCTTGTCAATATGGGATCAATTGCCACAGCCTTGACTCGATTTGTTGAGTCTCCTGCGAGGATCTTCAAGGTGCTGCATAGGGCTCACCTTGGCTCACCAAGGTCGGCCTTTGGTTTAGACATACTTGGCCAGGTCTCCTTCATGTCCCTTCTTCTTTTTTCTAGTTTTCAGCTTATCTAGTTGCTTAATTTTAAGCCCAAAGTTGGCCTCAGAACTGTTATTAGTCCTTGGCCTAAATTTCATCAAGTCTTAGCAACTTGCAATTCAGTGGTTTGAAGTTGTTGATTTTAGTTCATTTTGAGTTATTTTAGCAGTTTATAGCTTCTGTAAACAGTTGGAGCTTATTGGTTTTCTTTTGGCTAATCCAAGTGCTTATTTATAAGCACATTCCACAGCAGTTTCATTTTCCTTCACACAAGCACTTGTTTTTCTATTTTTTCTAGATTCCTTATATTATTTTAGAGTTATCTTGAATTTTTCATATTTTTCCTGTCCTGTTTAGTATTTTTCTTGATTTAATTCAGTTTTTAAGCATTTTTAAATAGCATTTAATACAAAAAAATTAAGAAAAGTTTCAAAAAAATAATTTTTCAATTTTATTAAGTTAAGATAAATAAAAAAATATTTTTCTAGAATTTTCTTAGTTAAATTTGTATTTTTAAATAATTTAATTAGTTTTTAATAGTTTTTAATTCCTAGAAAAATAGAAAAATAATCGAAAAATACAAAAATAGTTTTGAAAATTCTCTTTTGTTATTTTAGACTTTTCCAAGTCATAATTTTATTTTTCTAGCTTTATTTCCTATTTTCTTGTATTTTAGATTAATATTTAATAATTAAAAATAGTTTTTAATTAATAATAATTAGATAAATAGTTGTAAAAATAATTTTCTTTTTCTATAAATTTTCTTTTATCATTAGGTTTGTAAAAATGTAATTTTCATATTTTTAGGATTTATACTGCTTAAGTTTCACATTTTTATTTGTACGTCGCGTAGTTTTTAAATTCAGTTTTATAAAAACATAAAAACAAAAACATCATTTTAAATATAGTGATAGTGTTTATTTAATATTTTTTATCTTTTAATTTTCTTTAATTTACATTTAAGCCCTTGTAGTTTATGGGCTTTTCCTTGAATTATAATCATATTCAATCTCTTTTCGATTCAAATCTCTCGATCACTACATTTGGCTATTCTCGCACACTCGTTGGGACTTAACGACTGGGAAACACTATACTCTCCGATCTTCATTGAGTTTGTGCTTGAACTGTTTTAAGTTTGTTACGGTCGGCCATTCACAGTGGTGGCTTGCGTGATAAAACTTGGCGGTTTTGCGAGATCAAATTTTACGCTTGCTGCGGGAGCGATGCTAATAGTCTTACGTTTAGCGATTAGTGATTTGAATATTCACTCTTTGTCTATACCATCTGTATGTGTTTATATTTTCTTTTAAAATCAAAAACCAAAAGATTTTCATTTTTGTTTCTACATCATGTTTTCAAAATACCAAAATATTCCTCTTTACCCTCTTACCCTTTTGATTCTTCATTTCTTACCCTCTGAAAACATTTGATTCTTTCTATGTCTTATCCTCACCCTCTTGGTTGTCAATGGTGTGGTGGTCCTTATAATGGTGGCAATTGCCCCGGTTGTAGCATGGTGGAATCGGGAAGCGGGTGCATCTATAACGGGATCCCTACTCCTACCATAACACAACCGATTTATTCCATCGGCTACCACCTTTGTGAGACTCGTCAGATTTCTTGTTGTAGTCTTGTGGTGGTTCACACTCCGATTCGATTGTCAATCGGAAACACGCTTGTCTATGAGCGGTTCACGATAACAATTATGACTACAACACATATGACTCACAACCACATCGCTTTCTTGTTGTGAGTATTGTGGAGGTCCTCACTCTAGCTCGATTGTCAAACAAGGAATCCATTTCCTTGTAACAATTCGACTCTTCATATCATGACCAACCTCTACGATTACCAAGTAAATCGAGCACCACCTCACTGAGCCACTTCCTCAAAATCTTCTCCTTGATCTTTTGAATTTAGTGAAAGATTTGAAGGAATGTAAACATCCCAAGATAATCCAAATTAAAAATCCATGGAAGTTTTGTTAGTGAAGAGCGGATTGCTAAATTAGATTCCCAGTTGCCTTTGAAAAATCTATTAGGGAATCAATTGCAAAAGAAAAAGCATCAAATCTAGCTCTCGATTTCGTTTCATTCACGATGGCGATGATGATGAAGTTACCCTTGATATTAGTCAACTTTGTACAAATTCATCAAGTTCATCGGTTGAAATTCCTTCCATGAAAAATCGGGAGAAAAGACTATGATGGAATTACTAGCGAGAAGAACAAATGGAAAGTATAAAACATATGTATGCTAGTCCTTCTAAACTCCTCGGTCGGTTGATATCCGGTTTGAGATTCCATCTCAAACAATTGCTATCACACCAAGCTCCCACTCGCTCTCACGAGCATGGGGACGAGCATCTTGACACTTGTCCACGAAAAGGAATCGGACGAATTCATAAAGTCTAGTGTTGAGAACCTTGTCCCAATCCCGAGAGTCACAGGAACTTTGACCATATGTGTGATATCCCTTTTCCTCTTGAGTGTTCAAAGATCATTTGATACCTTCTCCCGATCTTACAAGCGATTGTACTTCTTATGGAGACATCAGTATGTTGAGGCATCACTCCCAGCGGTCTGATCCTCTTCTTGAGGAGTTCACGATGAACTCACTCACATCGATCCACTTTCATCGAGTGGCGATGATCTCTTTGATTTGAAGCCGATCTTGGAGACTAAAATCTCCTATATAATGATCATCCACTCATTTCTTGTCCCATTTCGACTCTTCCATTCCTTCTCTCACTCCAAATGAGGAAGATGACAACTTTGGAAGGAGGTCGATGCTTTTCTTAGTGATGAGTCAATTCCAACGGGGATTGACAATACTTACTGATTCGGAGGAGACACCTCTTTCTTGAAAATCATTGATTGAAGAACCGTTTCAGCTCTCCTCCCGGAAATTTTGTTGCCAATCACCATTCAAGCTTCAAGTCTAAGCTTAAAAATCTAACAAATGGTGATTTGCTCCTCACTAATGAAGAATGGGATTGCATTGTGATGCACATCTTTATTCCATTTTCACAAAAGGTGTGGTTTCTCGTTCCTTTTCTCCTTGAGGAATGAGGACACTATTTTGATCCGGCATTTTCATTTATCATTTGTGAGCGGTTCTATGTATATCTCATCGGTGTGGAACTTTCACGTACTTCAATGTTTATCCAAAATCTTGAATGAAAGTCCGATGGAGATTGTCTCTTCCACCTTACTTCCCATGAACAAATTAATTGAGAATCGAGTCAAGCTAGCGACTCGGTAATCAAAAAGCGATAGTTAAACATGGGTTTTCACCGTGTGTACCACCCTAGTGTGGAGATGCCCCATGTTGTATATAGATCTAAAAATGAAAATTGTAAATATTAAAAAGAGAATAATTGTTGTGTTTCCACACTTAGCTAGTAATGTTATCTTTTCGTTCTAAGTTTCGGCATAACGGCGGTACTTTGAATATTGAGGACAATATTCATTTCTAAGTGTGGGGAAATTCGCGAATTTTGATCATAAATGTACCCTTTAGTCCCTTTTTCCCCAAAATGGCCAAATTTTAAAAAAATTTTAGTGGAAGTACTATGTACTAAACACAACAAATGGTAATCAGATCCACCATGTCTAACCCACATAAGGATTGGCTAATCCAGAGCAAATGGCTCTTGGTAAAGATATATCAAATCCGTTGACGACTTGCAATTTGCCCAAAATTGTATGGTATTCACTCACCATATCCTTAAAAGTAAAGAGTTGGCTAGCCCGCAAGTTTATGGCTTGTGGTAAAGGCGATGGAAAAACCATAATTGGTGATCGACTCACCAAAGATAATATTGATAATTTATCTAAGAGTTGGCTAGTCCGAGCAACAAACGGCTTCGGTAAAGACAAATCAAATCATTAAAAGCGATGATTTGCTCAAAATTATTTGGTTATCGGTGTACCAAGGTTCTTACTTGAACTGAAACATTTGGCTACTCGAGTAATGGCTTTTGGTAAAGAGATGAAATCCATTAATTTTCTCAAAACATTGCTAGGGACTAGCAATATCTTAGTGTGGGGATTGATGAGTGTCTAAATACTCATCATTTTGTACCAATTAAGCGCAAAACATCGAAAACACTCGAAATGCATCAAAATGATAAAATATCACAAATAAGTGTTTTATGTGTTTTAAATGCAAAAATATCAAAATCTGGTGAAAAGCATTATAAAGTTTGCATAATTGGCGGTTTAGTCCCCAAGTTTCAAAAGTTGTCAAAAGCAGTCCTGGTAAATCAAAATAAAGAAAACTATCATTTTAAGTCCCTAGGGATCATTAAGTTGTCGGTTTGGTCCTTGGATATAAAAATTGCAAATTTACAACTTAGGTCCCTAAACTTTGAAATTTGGCAAAAATAGTCCTTGAAATTATAAAATGTCAAAATGGTCCTTGTACTATTGGAACTTGTCAGTTTGGTCCTTGTGACAGTTTGAGAAATTGGCGAAATGGTCCTTCTAGTTTGGCGAATGCAAAGTTAGTCCTTGTTATCTAAACCTAATTTTGACCCTTTATGAACCTTGGACCCTGTCATATGTTTTGACCCCTAAAACCTATTTTGACCCTTTGGTCAAAAACAGTCAAACAAAGCTCCTTTCCCTCCCAACCGGTTTCCTCCACTTGACTGCAATGCACCCCCTTCACCCATCACCTCTCCTCTCACCTTATCTCTTCCTCAACCCCTCATCATCACACCTAGCCACCCCCTAGTTGCGGTCTAAAAAGTCAGAGGTCAAAAACCCTTTCCCCTAAAATTGGAAAAGTGGCCAAAATGACTTCTACTCTCCCATTGGCTCTCAAATGAGGTGGGATGTGCTCGAAACACGTGGCAAGACCTCTTGGGTATAAAAGAAGCAAGAAGAAAGGGAGTAAAGCGTTAGTTAGTTTATTTTCTTAAATATGTGTCGTTTTAAACTTATCATATCTTAAATAGTTCTCAAGTGTAATTTCAGTTTATTTGTATCAAACAAGAGTATTTAAATGTATTGCAACTCTTTTAAGTCTCAATTCAAGTTAATGTTCATTTTCCATACTTTATGTTCCTTTGTTGGAATTTTCATTTTCAAACTCTTTTGTCAAAGCCTATAGCGACTTAGTTTTGATCTCCAACAAGCTTCTATAAGCTTATCATAGCTTTTTACAAGCTTCTATTCAAGTTTCAAACACTTTTGGAATTTGGTCAATGAAAGTCAAAATGGGCAAAAATTGAAGAGGAAATGGATACTGGGTTGATGCAGCATGGATATGGTTGGATTAGACTAGAATAGAGTAGCTATAGTTTTGGTTTTAGTCTGCAAAAAGTTGGACACATGTGAGTAAGATTTCTCATTTTCAATTTTTAAGTTAATTTGCAGTTTTTGATTGTACTTGTATTTGTAGTTTTAGATAGTTCAAACTTGTTTATCTAGTTATATTTAGGTCATTCAAACTCGGTTTGATCATTGATATATGATAGATCATTAGTTAGCCTTTTAAATTTGCAAATCAATGTTTTAAATGGTGTTTGGATTGTGCATGTAAAGCGTGCTAGAGGCTTGTTCATTGGTTAGAACCTGTTGGTTCATGCTTGTATAGTTCATTTGAGCCCTTATCTGTCATGAAAGTGTGCTGCAACCCTTAAAAGTCAAAATTGCATCTTATCTGTCTTGACTACTTAGCTGAGGATTTTAGAAAACAAAATCTTGTTTTGTGCTTAGAAATCTTAGAACTAGCTTATTTCATATCATTTCATCTTAATACATCATAATGAGTCCATAAATTAAGCTCAAAGTTGGAATAAGTCAACTGTCCATATCTTTCAAAAAAGTCAAAAACGTTGAAAAACCTGTTTTGAGCCCATCTAGAAGGAATTTTCATGAGTTCATTTCTGAGCCAATTTCAATTAGACTTGTGGCTTTTAAAACTTCTACTGGTCTATTTTATGATTATCAATTTTGTCAAATTTTGTGAATTTTTCTTAAGCTCTAAACTGGCTTGTCAATATGGGATCAATTGCCACAATGCCTTGACTCGATTTTGGTGAGTCTCCACAGGATCTTCAAAGGTGCATAGGGCTCACCTTGGCTCACCAAGGTCGGCCTTTGGTTTAGACATACTTGGCGGTCTCCTTCATGTCCCTTCTTCTTTTTCTAGTTTTCGACTTATCTAGTTGCTTAATTTTAAGCCCAAAGTTGGCCTCAGGCTCATTATTAGTCCTTGGCTAAATTTCATCAAGTCTTAGCAACTTGCAATTCAGTGGTTTGAAGTTGTTGATTTTAGTTCATTTGAGTTATTTTAGCGGTTTATAGCTTACGTAAGCAGTTGGAGCTTATTGGTTTTCTTTTGGCTAATCCAGTGCTTATTTATAAGCACATTCCACACAGTTTCATTTTCCTTCACACAAGCACTTGTTTTTCTATTTTTCTAGATTCCTTATATTATTTTAGAGTTATCTTGAATTTTCATATTTTCTGTCTGTTTAGTATTTTCTTGATTTAATTCGGTTTTAAGCATTTTAAATAGCATTTAATACAAAAAATTAAGAAAAGTTTCAAAAAATAATTTTCAATTTTATTAAGTTAAGATAAATAAAAAAATATTTTTCTAGAATTTTCTTAGTTAAATTTGTATTTTTAAATAATTTAATTAGTTTTTAATAGTTTTTAATTCCTAGAAAAATAGAAAAATAATCAGAAAAATACAAAAATAGTTTTGAAAATTCTCTTTTGTTATTTTAGACTTTTCCAAGTCATAATTTTATTTTCTAGCTTTATTTCCTATTTTCTTGTATTTTAGGTTAATATTTAATAATTAAAATAGTTTTAATTAATAATAATTAGATAAATAGTTGTAAAAATAATTTTCTTTTCTATAAATTTTCTTTTATCATTAGGTTTGTAAAATGTAATTTTCATATTTTTAGGATTTATCTTGCTTAAGTTTCACATTTTATTTGTCGTCGCGTAGTTTTTAAATTCAGCTTTATAAAAACATAAAAACAAAAACATCATTTTAAATATAGTGATAGTGTTTATTTAATATTTTTATCTTTTAATTTTCTTTAATTTGCATTTAAGCCCTTGTAGTTTATGGGCTTTTCCTTAGTTATAATCATATTCAAATCTCATTTCGTTCAAATCTCTCGATCACTACACGTTTGGCTATTCTCATAGCTCGTTGGGACTTAACGACACGGGAAACACTATACTCTCCGATCTTCATTGAGTTTGTGCTTGAACTGTTTTAAGTTTGTTCTGATCGGCCATTCACAAGTGGTCGGCTTGCGTGATAAAACTTGACGGTTTTGCACAGATCACGTAGAAACCTTATCGTAGATAGTATCTTACGCGTAACCTTAAGCTTATGCGTGACAAAAGTTACCCGTAAACCTTACGCGTAATTTTGAAGTTATCGTGGATTTACTCGTAAGCTTTTAGCTTATCGTAAACTATGGTTAAGAACCAAAATCCTTTACCTTTATTACGGTAAAGAGATATCCACAAGTCGAAGTGTTCCACACACTTATCCAAGTGAGGAAGCGAGTATGATTATATACGAGATTCTTCACCAAAAAGTTACAGTGAAAACTATGCGTAGTTGACTTTCTTCTGAGTAGAACTAGGTTTTGACCTACTCGTAAAAATTTTCACGATTCAAACGATTTCTCTTGCACGATATCCTTAAAACACTCGAATAACCCAAAAATGTTGACCTTTTTCACCCAAAGTGCCTAGAAAAGTTACAGTATAAATGACCAACGAATCAAAACGAGTTTAAAACTTAACCAAAAGCGCGTAAAGCTTGAACTTTTGCAAAAAGCGAAACTTTAGCACCAAATAAACCTTAAACCACAAGAATCTTGAATTTTTAAGTGCAAAATTAAAGCTTTATCGTGAATCTTTGAGAACGAAACTACGTGCATACTACACAAACAAAAACTTCAACCAAAACACTCCTAAACCATTGTTAGGCGATTGATACCAATTGTAGGACCTTAGTTTTATCAACCTTATCACTTTACCAAGCAAACCCAACACGTATACAAGTATACCCACGTGAAACAAACACAAACAAAGCTTAGAAATAAGATGAGAAAGATGGTGACTTGATGTAATATTCGTGTATGTGAGAGGATAAGATAAACACAATAAAGTTGTATATTCCAAAGGAAAAACACACACACACACTTTCAAGCACACCCTCAAATGACCATTTGAGGGTATTTATAATACAAGATGCATAAAACCCTAAAGGCTTTAGCTTGGGCTTTCTTTGGGCTTTCGTGGACTTGGATTGGATTACACTTAATAAAAGGCTAGCTTAACATAACTATTAGCCATTTAGCTTAGCCCAATCCACGAGCCCGTTGACTATTCTAACACGATATCTAACACACGATACAAAGTTCCTAAACGTGAATGACCATCACTTCTAATAAAACTATTAAGGCTAACAGTTTTTATTTTGAGAAGATTGAGAAGGTTCTCAAAAATGATAGATTTTTAACTTTGATTTATGTTTTTCAAGCGTAAAACTCATTTTAGTGTGATTAAAATTCAAAATGTGTAAAACAAATTTGGAATCAATGTTAAAAATCTCTCGATTTTGTGATACATGTAGAATACTGAATCACCTGTACAAATTTAATGAATCATCATAACTCGATTTTAACAATGATTTGTGAATCAAATTTGTGATTTATAGATTTGATTCACCATAAAATGATGTTTACTTGTGAATCAAATCAAAAACATGAATCAATTTGCTCATACGAAGATTTCTCAATCTTCTCAAAATAAACACCTTCTCAATGGAACCGGAGCCTATCTCTATATTATATATAACAGGAGGCATTTGGCATTAATGCCACCACAATGACACCTCAATGCCACCTCAATGCCAAATAATCAAATTTCATGCCACATAAGCATTTGTTGTCCAACTAAGCAATTAATTGTTAAATTTCGATTTATTTTTTTATTTATTTTTTGTAATTTTCGGAATTTTTTTAAGCATTTTTAAAAATTGTTTATAAAAAAGGTTCCTTGCAAGGTTTGAACCTTGGTTGTTTTGATAAATAACTTGCATGTTTACCACTTAGGAAACAAGTTATTTTGATAATTATGTTGCTTATTATAATCTATAAATGTCTATAATTATATTGGATTGGGATTTAGGTAAATATTATCCCACCTTTTATTCATTCATCGTAATATAATTGTACCTACTTTTTCTCAAAACCCTAATACCATTCATTCATCCTCCGCATTACATAATAATGATCTATAATGATTGAGAATGGTTTGCGAGGTTACCAAGAGTCTCATAGATACATCTCACCATAAAGCCATCGGTATGTATTTTCTTATTTATGTCTTAATAGAAAGGAACTTGTCAAAGTGTCGGTTAACATATATAAAAACCTCTGTTTTTTTTACTATAACATACCTAGAAGCTAAGATTGGTGGCTTTATCATCCTTGCAAGGTACATACTACTCATTGATGGTCATTAATTAATCATTTTTGTTACGATAAAATTGTCATTAAGTCCGTACCGGTATTCTTCAAATATAAGATGTTTTATGTTATTATGTATTGATGCATCTAATGAATGTGACTCTGTGCTCACTTTTTTGTCGAATATGTAGGTTTCCAAGCTGAGTCTTGGCAGTGTTGACCCACATTATCAAAGAAAAATACAGGGACAAGATAAGAGCCGCTCTAAAGCAATTAACTTTCCATGAGGAACATGTTATTGTTTAGTTACGGTCACCTTTTGTCTTTAGGATGCACCAAGTACTTACAACTATGGATCAACCATGTGGTTTTGGTGTAACAGAGGAACACCTATATCATTTCATAAGGTATGTGAGCGAGACATCGTCCATCGAAATAAATGATGATTTGCTAAAAAAACATACTTCTGTTAGATTACGAACCAAGTATTTCCTTCACTTTTCCTTCACACACAAATATAATAATTCCTGTAGTCGTGGACATCTCAAGACTTCATATATGGCAAATCTATATCAAGCTGGGATTGTTTGAGTAAAATTTGATAAAACAAATTAATATTGAACTCATTAGGCTTAGCGAAAAGTGAGTATGAGTTAATAATACAATATATTTTGCTATTCTAGATAATGTTACGTTATAAACTCATGAGATACTAACTACGAGATGGGAGGTAAATGCTTTATAGAAATTATAATCCACAAGGGTTATTGCATTTAGGAAAACTTTAATAAATTACGCATTTTTTGCATATTCATGAGAGAGTGAATTTTGGTTACAGGAGGTTGAAATTATGTATGCACATCATCAAAAAACGGTTATAGTGGATGCTGATGCCAGTAATTACAGGAGACGGATAATGGCATTTGTTGGAGGTCTTGATCTATGCGAGGGTTGTTATGATACTCCATCACATCCCCTTTACAGCACATTACAGACTTTGCAAGAAGATGATTTTTTCCAACCTAATTACATAGTAAGCACTTCACTTAGATCCTATTGCTCTTCAACTTTGAGTACAGTCTGGATATAAGGAGGTTTAAGCTTGAATTGCATTTTTTGTGGGTCCTCTTCTCACATATGCTGTTTTGTTGCTTAAAGGGACCTACCTCTGGTTTACCCAGAGAACCATGGCATGATTTGCACTGCCGAATCGAAGGTCCAGCTGCATATGATGTACTAAAAAACTTTGAGGAGAGATGGTTTAGAGCTTCAAAGCCACATGGGATTCTTAACATGAAGAAATCCGTTGATGATTTATTACTCAAATTAGAAAGTATTCCTGATATATTAGGAATCCATGAGGCTCATTGCACAGGTGATGAAGATCCAGAGGGTTGGCATGTTTAGGTATGTTTATTCCTGAGCAACTCTTCAACTTATGGCAACCTCTTATTTATTTATTTTTTAACTTTTTGAACACAATGTCTCAACGTTATTGAGAAATGTACAGGTGTTCCGTTCAATTGACTCCAACTCTGTTGAAGGTTTTCCCAAAGACCCCAAGGAAGCTACAAACAAGGTATGGTTATTATTAATTGAGTAAATTACACTATTGGTCCTGTAAAGTGTCGATTTCATCGACATCTAAAAATGCGAAATCTTGCGCCATTATAGCTAAGCTTCCATAACATTAAGCTTCCAAAACATAAATCTGAAATCTATTTGATATGCTGATTATTTGTCTGTGACGGACATGCGAATACGCTACTAAATATTTGCTAATTATTTGTCTGCTCGAGTATTTAGGCAAGTATTGCCGGAGTGGACTTCTGATCTAGCTAATTACTCACCGCAACAATATCCACAACAAGACTTAGCGATCAGTTGCAAACTTCATGGATATTTGGCTTTACCAGTCTTCGATTCAACTCTAGGGTTATGTGTTGGTGTGATTGAAGTCTTGGGGTCTTCAAAGTATATGAGTTTTGCTTGCGAGGTTCAACAAATTCACGAGGTGCTAAAGGTTTCATTTTAATAATTTCTGTCAATCCTAGACACACTTGTACTTTTTTTTTAACTGTTTTGTGGGTTGTGTCTATAATTAATCTATGTATGATTCTCATCTCAGGTACCCTGAAACATGTAAACCTGCATTGTTAATATTTATGTCTTACCTGCATTTTATATACAAATTGTTGATTTCGATGTCTAAGTCTAAAATCTATTCCGTATTTATCATTTACAAGATATAATGAATGTTATTAACCAAACTGGAACTACTTCTACCAACAGTCCTACTTCAACTGTCATTCGTAAGTTACATCATAGTTTTTATTATACTTTCTATTTAATGGCACTATCTTTACTTTTCTTACATAACTTGCATGCGACTGAGAGTGTTTACTGATATTCACAGATCAACAGGCTTTGTCTATACCCAGTAATTATGAACGAAGGACACAAGCACAACGGCATAGCCGTGGTAGACAAGGTACACTTATCCCTTTAATCTAACATTGTTTCCTTTCTTTTGCTTCTGCATCTTATAGTTTATGCATGCCTCTGATACTGTCCATTGTTGTTTACAGCTGAACAACCTTCATATGCACCTAATGATTATCAGCCAAGGACACAAGCACAACGACATAGGCATGTTAGACAAGGTACAGTGACTCATCCTTTTTTTTCCACTATGTATTCTCTATAATGTTTCTGTTTGTGCTTTTCTTACCTTTTCAAGTATTAAATAATTATTCTAATACATTCCTTACAGGCCCTCCAACAACATATGATCATATGGGCAATTGTAACCAAATATGTCAACATTGCAAAGCTATCTTCTGATGCGAGAGAGTTTGAAGAGATGGTTACATGATAAAGAGGTGAGAAACAAAAGTGAGTTTAATGTTTACTCATTGTGTTACATTTTAGAACTATATATAGGCGACACCATGTACTTGCGGGCTTGCGACATCTCATTTGTTTTGGAAATAATCTTGCAATCATAACAAAAGCGATGAATCTTGCGGCATCTCATTTATGGACCGAGAGTTTGTGTTATGAGTCTCATTGTCTCGGATCGGACCTCGATTGTACACATAGTGGCGGGGTAAGCTACTTAACACGAAACCATGTCAAAATATGATGAAATGCCTTTTGTTAGTGTACTCAATTAGACCATTTAAGTCGAAATTTGTTAGTAGTAGGAGATAAAGTAAAAGCGGGACAGTTACTACAATTTCAATAGGGTCTTTGGATGATGTGTCCATTACATGTCTTACTTTTGGGTGGGAATTTATTGCTGCAATGAAGGCAAGAAAGTGGTCGCATAAGAAGACAAACCAACGTTGGTGTAGAGAAGGCTGTGGTAGAAGGTATGTAGTCTTTTAACTTTTTCGGGTTCGCAATTTTTCATATTGAATTCACATATATGAATTTGCTAAGTTATTAGTTTTTTAGTTGACGTTCGCACACTTTTAATGTGGCCCAGCAGATGTAGCTCGACCGTGTGATTTTCCGGTCTGCGCTTTGCAAAAGACTACCGCCAGGTCTTCTCACTTTGTAGGGCTGTTCTCGTGGCAATACGGAAAAGCTTGAGGTGATGTTGATTTTGAAGTGAAAGAATGGATGAGGATGATGCGAAATCGGTTACATTTTTTATCTATCAATTGTTATTCTTTTTACGGTACTTATATATTGTCGAATTCACCGACACAAATAGGTAACTTTATAGTTTTTACGATTTTTTACGGCTTTGAAAAAATGGTTGCGTGAGGTGATCATATGAATGATTTTCCTCAAAATTTGGGGTTGAAGAAGGGGTCCATTAATGCTTAAACGTTCTCAAATACTCTTTGCTAACCATTGTGATGCTAACTTAGGTTAGACACGATTAATTTTTGTGCCACGTGTATTATTGTCCTAAATGGTATGTTGTAACTTCATGTTTGTTTAATTAGATTATACAAAAACTAAATCCTACATGAGGAGGGACACGGGACAATCTAGATGTATTCATCAGGCATCCTAATGTCGTGGTAACTTATAATTTGTTATATAGAATTGTTATTATCGTTTTTGTATAGTATAGTTTTAAGTAGTGACTGCTTATTGCTGATATTGTCTTGATAACCTATGATATGCTTAAAGAAGACTTATTTCATGATACTGATAAGCATGAAGGGGATCGCCATCTTATGAGGTACCAAAAGAGGTAATTCTTATGACTCATCTGTTGACTAATTTGGTTATCAGTATTGGCCTTACCTAACCAAAAGAGGTAATTCTTATTATATCTTATGCATTGACTTTTTTCTATTTCATACGTCTTTTTACTCTCATGTAGTCTGTTAATTGTAGCTATCTTTTTTAACAAAGCTGGTATATGCCACCATATGAAACTACAATATCGGTTTCTGAAGAACTACTTGATGAAGAAAAGTAAGTATTAATTATCTCTATATGGATAGTTTCTTTTTTATATGTAATTTTGTTATCATAATATGTTCTTGCAATGATGATATTCATTTGGATTATTAGTACTACCGTAATCTTTTCATGACATGCCTTAAATTTTGACATTTAATTGATAACAAAACACGTAGGGTGAACGAAGAACTGATAGAGACAATGTTAATGGTGAACTCATCAAAAGCGGCACCAAATCAAGCAACGCGTTGGCTGCAAATATGAACCAAAGGAAAACGGTCCTTGAGCTACAGAAGTCGAGGAACATAGCCATACTTTTATGGGTATTTTGATCACTTAACTATTGATGAAGTTTGTGAATGTGTTCTTCATAGTACATCAACCTATTTTAACTTACTCCATCATGTTGGAGATTATATTATATTGATGATGAAGACGAAAATGCATGTAATGTTGATAAATTAGGCTCGGGGAGTTTGCTAAAGATATCATTTCATGGAATAAAAGCTTGATTGTTGCGGAAATATTAGTCTTTATTATCATATTTAGCAATTTAGAATATAAAGTGCTTGCGTGCGAATGTACCAATTTTCTCAGTATTTTTTAAAATTATAGTTAATTGAAAAGAATAAATAATTTTTATTTATCAATAATGTATAATTTTCATTTTTATTGAAACCCGCTTGGAAAGTCAAATACATGCATGCACTCAAGCGTTTTTTATCATGATTATGGTTAAATTGTGATAATTTTGAAAAAAAAGAGAATCTAAGTTCATTGCCATATGCTTCGTTCATCATTCCCCTTTTCTTTTCTTGATTCTCACATGGCAAGAACTAACACAAAATAATAATAATTCATCGAATATTCCTCCTTGACATTAACGAAACACAGGCTCTTTATATTAATATATTCATTACCCAACAGTTTTCGTGTTTATTAATACATTTTCATTATCTACAACTTTACACACATACATAAAATTCATAATGTTGTAAATATTATATATGTTGTGTTATTAACCATCCATAAACCATACAATTACTTATAATTCTTAACCAAAAAATTAAAACCAAAGAAACAATTGTTTTATAATATTGTTTGACAATTCTAAAAATGTATTTTAGTTAACAAAAAAACAAACAAATAATTATAAATCATGCCGCCCATTGGCGAGCTTAACTATATATATATATATATATATATATATATATATATATATATATATAGGGAAGGGATCGGGTGGGTTTAGGCTTTTAAGTAGGGATGGTGCGGAAATATCACGAGTAGCTTTTTAAAAAAAAATCAAAAAATCTGAAAAAATTCAAAAAATAAAGAGGATGATAAAATATTAAGAATTGCTGAAAAAAAATTCAAAAAAAATCGTTTTCATGATTAAAGGTATTGTGATATTAAGGTCGATTTTGACTTTTTTACAAAAGTCAAGATATGAGCTTGACATAGTCAAGATCTGATCTTAATATCACATAATTTTTTTTTTTAAATACAAATTTTTAATATCACACTAACTTTTTTTATATCATAGTGCTTTTTTGTTTTTTTACTAATATTATTAATATCATCGTAACTTTTTTAATAAAAAAATGTTAATATCACGGTTACTTTTTATATCACAAAAACTTTTTTTCTTTTTTTAATATAATTGTTAATATCACCGTAACTATCATATGTTTTTTTAATAAAATTGTTAATATCATATGTCACAATTCTCAATTTCCGGTCATTTCTCAAATTTACTATTCATCTCGGGAATTTACTATTCATCGGTTACTATTCATCATTTTTGAAGTCGATTTGATATTCTGAGAACGTATTTCAAAATTTTACTATTCACGAAACACTATTCATTCCCGGAGAAAATCACTATTCATGATTCACTATTCATCGTTTATCGTAAACTAGGTTTACGAGTATCAAATTCGCGTAACCTTAATGGTTTAGCTGCGAATTCATGAGCAATCATCGAGGACATTTCATATAGACTAGGATTAGTCTACATATCATTAGTAACATCATCATCATCATATTAGTTCATGCATGGTTTTGCATTTTTCATAAAACGTATAATTTCCTATTAAATAAACGCTATCGTGTAATCATTTAATTTGAACATTTGATCCGACACTTCCAAAAATTATCCAAATATATTTTTATACTCATATTAAGATTATAAAATTATAATATTAGTTTACCGGTGTTTTAAATTTATTTTGTATATAAATTGTTATATTTATATAATTACTGACGGTTTTAAGTAAATACTACTCGATAATTATTATTTCACTAAATTTTTGTAAGAAATGTATTTTTATAATTTTTATGACATCGATATATTTTATTTTATTCCGTTATATTTTATTTATAGCTAACGCTACCCTAAATATTTAATTATATACACAAATTACCAACTATGCTTAAACATTATTACAATTATTTATACAAAAATACACTACCTTTGTTTTTCCTACTCTTGTCGACCAAGGAGCCATGACACAACAATTTGGTACAAAATCTCAACTAGCTTATACACCTAAACCTACACTTGTGATATTTTAATTATATACAAAACATTAACACATACTAGCACTTATCATTTGGTGTAAAAATCAAAAATACTCTCCCATCCTCTCTTGTATAAACCGGCCAAGGAGATAGAGCAAGAAGAAAGCAAAGTTTTTCGAATATCAAGCTAAATTATTAACCCTAGCATACTCTTAATTAAGATTTTGAAATAAAAACCTAGGGTTATTAGGAAAAACCTTGTTCTTTAAACCTCATCACTATACTAGTAAGCATTTCATGATCATTTTTATCTTTCATATTCATACTTTGGTCATTTATATCATGCTTGAGGAAAACATGCAAGTTATATGATTATCTATACCACTTTATTTGTTTTTAAGTACTTATAATGAATATATATCATCCTATAATTATCCCTTGAAACATATCATTTTTAATGATTTTTTGGAACCTATGACACCACGAGAAGGTGTATGGTAGGTTTAGAATAGCTTTGGTGTTGATTTGAAGTGGTTAGAATAAGTATTACGCGAGAAAAATCAATTTCGACAACTATAAATAAGGGTCTGATCAATTTTGCTAAGTCTGGAAATTTCGACAGTTTGTAAAATATTTTGGGCTAGATATTCAGAAAATATACTTTAAAAAGAAAACGTGGTCGCTTGAACGGGTTAAAACGGAGTTATAACTAATAAGTTATGCTATTTTCAAGTTTAACGACGAAAACTATATTTTCCGAAAAATTCAGCATGCTGTCCAGATTTTTAAGGGTTAAAAATGAGTCTTAAGCGTTATCTAAATGAGTCGATTTATCAAAAATATATTAGTATACTTTAACACGAAGCTAAGGACATATAAAGCGTGAAAGCGGACTTATAACGACTAAGTTATTCACATTTTAAACAAGGTTGTCGTAACTTTTATTACAAGTATAAAACATATATTTTTCCTATTAGACAAAAACTAGTTGTCATTTGGAGACCATGTTGGGAGTCGTTTTTAACATCGATAGAGTACTTTTTAGAAAGCGATGTCTTCTAGTAAAAGTAAGTTCACCTAGCCTATTTTCCAAAATGTTCAACCGTTCATCAAGCGGGTTATAACGAATAAAATACGGTCACTCAAACTTTGCCGAAAACTACCCTTAAACAATATTTTGGTACACGTACCCTACTTTACCTATGTTTTCTCCATGATCGAGACCTCTATTATAAAAATTTAAAAGCTAAGACTTTGAGATAATGTTACAAGCTTTCCAAAACCGTTGAGTTTGTTTCCTAACACTCGATATTCACTATTTTACGACTAGCTTTTGAGGCCATTTAGTCACTTTCATGAATGGTCAAATCATATTGTTTTACGACAAAAAGCTATAATTTCTTAATAAATCACTAAATGATTATCGTAAGATATCATTTCAACGAAAATACTTGTAATGTAATTTATAAATTGTCAAGACGTTATAAGATTATTTTTCGACGATAAACTTTATTTTCAAAAATTGTACAAGTGGTATGGATATCATATGAGTTTGTATGCACGACATTGTTTCATGACTTATATTAGAGTACATCATTCATATAGGGTTGTGGATAGAGATTGCACCTCATTTACGTATTTCACTTTGGCATCATAATTATTGCAACAAGTGAGTAATCACATCCCCTTTACCGTTTTTACTATATTTTGTGGCGAAATGCATGAACCATTCTTGAACTAAATTGATTACTACTTGTATGAACTCGTTTGACTAGAACTTTTGAACTCGAATCAAATCCTTAAACATAATTACGAACCTATGACTTGTTTGAACTTATTGGACCGTACTTGATATGACCCTAAAAGTCTCTCCTTATTGGTGGAGCGTACAAAGTCTCCACTTGTTCGAGCAACCTTAAGCCTCCCGGTCCGAGCAAAATGTCTCCCTATGGGAGCAGAGCATTTTCAATTTAAATTCTCCCATGTTCGGAGTGTTCTTAATTGTATATTAATAGTTGTATGATGTACCGTTCGTACATTCGCATTGTTAGTCTCCTATTAGTAGGTAGTATGGATAGCACTATTAGAGGTCGCCAACCTCTCGTCCACTATGTTACGGGACGCATATTATTTATTCTAGGGGCTTTGCCTGGCCTACATTATTATATACGTGGTGCTATATTGTGAACTATTATGACATCGTACGCTTGACTACTATATACACTTGTGCAATGGGTTGTGAACACACAGGTTGCAGGTTTTGTATGGGCGGAACTTGGAACTGAGTGGATTTATAATGCCTTTGCTTTGTGGACTATTCTCGATGACCGAAACCTTAGACTCTCTCTCTTAAGAGTTTTCATATTATATAAATCGTGTTTACTCACCAACTATTTTCATAGTTGACCCGTTTTCTCTCATGCATTTCAGGTGATCGTTAGTAAGTTTTTCTTCAAGGTCTTTGCATAATGAAGTTTTCATATGTCACTACTAATCGTTATGTAATAAAGCGCGATATTTTGGGATCTAAACTTTGTATTATTTTGCGATGTCGTGGCTGTATTGTAATGGTGTATACTTTCTTTTGAATCTTAAGCGTTGGTATGTTCTATTATCTTGTGCTTATGTTCCTTTCAGTTACACCTCGCGTTTCCGCCTTCGGCGGGATGTGACATCATAGTAACTATCATATGTTTCTTAATATCACGGTTCATTTTTTACATGTAAAAAAGCTTAATATCACAGTTGGTTTTATAATATCACCATTTTATAATATCACAGTAGGACTCATAATATCGTTAATATAACGGTAGGACTCATAATCAAAAACAAAAGTGCTCGGAAAATGGAAAATAAAAAAATGAAAGAAGATAACAATAGTAACGATCCTCAAAAGGAAAAAAATTAAAAAATCGTTTACATGGTCAATTGCTACCGTGAAGTTAGCGCGAGATCTTGACTTTTTACAAAAGTCAAGATCGATCTGAATAGGCGGTCCGGATCTATCCGCACATCCGCACGAATTAAAAAATCCGCTTTGATCCTCACTCTATATATATATATATATATATATATATATATATATATATATATATATATATATATATATATGCACCTAAAATATATACATCCTTTTTAGTTCACACCGACAAAGTCTCATCATATGTACTATTTCTCCGTACACTATCTTTTGGTCGAGATTAACCGAATCGCCTTCATTTTCGATATCCTTTCCATTTCCTACTCTTATAAGCGAAATACCCACAATCTCTCGAAAAACTATTTTTAAACCTAAACCATGCCACACAAGCAACAACAACAAAAAACACTATAAAACATATAAAGTTAGGTTAAATTTTATCAAGTCTTAAACATGAATAAAGATTAAAACTTGCCATACTAATTTAGGTTGCGTGCCGGAGCAGTGCACTATCACTATCTGAACTGTTCACTTCAGACTACTGTTTGATGAGATGTGTTTATAGCCCCACTTTTGTCTGTTAAACCATTTTATAAACTTTGGGGTGAGAAACATGCAAAACTCTTTTATGGACCAACTGAAAACTATGTTTTATTTTTAAACTATTGCGTAGGTAGCCTAAGCACTTAAATCCCCTTTTTGGCCGAACTCATGAACCGTTAATCCCTGATGGAAAGCGCGAATGCTATAAATAGATCTATTGGGGTGACTCCCGTTCGGGTTGACCGTATAGGCAACCGGACGCATATCATGTCGAGATTCAAGTGTTTTGGGATTTTCAACACTTGCAAGGCCTTTATTTTAACATGCTTCTAGAGGCATCCACACTATGTGGAAAACTAGAATGGGGTTGAATAGTTTTGCGATTTTAAGTTAATTTCAAAACTTTAGATTCGATATTATGTGAAATCGTATGGATGAAGAGAAAGTATAGATCTAATGATAATGCAAGTAAATAAAGTAAAGTAAGGGATAGAAATGACACAACCGATTTATAGTGGTTCGGCTACAAGGACACCTTCCTTGCCCTACTCCACTCCCGAGTCACCTACTCGACGGTTCAAGCATTATGTCAACAAACTCCTTCAACTTGGCGGAGAAGCCTTCACAACGTTGCTTACACCTTTTCGGTACAAAGCTAAATACCGTGTCCGTAACACGGTGGACCAAACCAACACGACTATTACACAACAACTATGTGAAATATCAAATACAAGATCTTTGCTACAGAAATCTTGTGGAGGAACAAATCAATCAAGGACCCCTTGCTTGGATGACTTGTAGAATGCTCGTGATCTCGCCTTAGAGAATGACCTATATGAGAATCACTAAAGAAAGAAAGAAGAACAACTCTCTAGATCAAGTGATCTTTTGTTAGAAGAGAATGAGAGTATATGAGAGAGTTAGTAAGAAGAGGGGTGAAGAGAAATGAAGAAGTGGCTCTCTATTTATAGTCAAAACTTGCCCTTTGTTCCACGGATCCCTCCTCGAGGGATCCGTGTAGTGTAAAACTAGGGATCCGTGGGACGCTCCTCTTTACCCATGGGTTTTTGGTTATGGGTCATGGGTCATGGGTTATGGGTTAGTCCATGGGTATTTCATTAGATACAATGTATCTAATAGATGCAATGCATCTAGTCAAATAGGTATGGGTCAATACCATGGGTTATGGATATGATCCATGGGTTGTGATTTTTACCCATCCTAATAAACTATTACAACAAATGATTTATTACAACAATTTGTATTAAGTGACTATATGTAAATGCTTTACAAAAATAACATGTATCCTTATAATTTTACTTATGATAACATTATATTTGTTATCAACAAAACACAAAGAGATCGCAAAATATTAATAAATGTTTTTCCGGTTTATTTGTATTAACAATCTCCCCTTTTTTATTGATGACAAAACATAATGTTATGATGAGTAAAACTTAAGATTAGATGTATGTTTTGAAAGCCTAAGTTTTACTTCTTCTCCCCCTTTTTGTCGAAATAAAAAGCGAACCCAACGAAGAAATAAAATGTGGAAAAATAGTCCACGTATCGCTTACTCCCCCTTGACGGTAGCTCCCCCTAGTTTGGGGCGACAAGTGAGAAAAATAAAAAAAATCCTACAAAGAAAAGGTTAGTAGTAGCATGCATAAATAATCTTGTGATTGACGAGAATCAAGATTGGGAGCCAAGGTATGTAAACAAAGCCTTGTAATAAAACAACAAAATGTAGTGGTATTTATGCCACATACAAGCATGTAAAAGTAAGAACAAGACTTGTTCTAAAAAATGACTCAAAAGAAAAGATACTAAAAATAGAAAATAGTAATAATGATTCCTTCCATGCTTGCATAAGGTTATGGATGGAGGTTTGATGAGTAATGATATTGATGCGGTCAAGAATGAGGTTGAGTATGAATCGCATTTCTTCCCTAACTTCTATTGCAATATCCTAGTGGATTGGCAATGTTCACAATGTAAGTGATGTGGGTAATGAGTGCGGAAGTTTTCCGAGTTGTTTTGATTTGTGAGATGGAAGATGTGGTGGAAAATAGAAAATACGGATCAAAGTCCGGAATGTTTGGAAGTGGTGGTGGAAAAGAACCTAGATGTTCTTGTGGTTCAATGGGAGCTAAGGGTGGTGAGGTTTCAAGGTCTTTGAAAATTGTGTTTGGAGAAGTGGGAGGTGTCAAAAGTTTATTTCTTTTTGTTTTGTTGTTGAGATCTTGTTGAGTCTTAAGGAGTTCCAAAGAGTGACTTTAGGTGATGAGTTGATGGGTGATGAAGTTGGTGTACTTGTTGGTGATGAAGGAGGTGCTATAATGGAAGCATCTTGTGGTGAGTTAGTGGTTGGCGATGAGCCATTCGATGATGGTTTTGCTAAGCAACAAGGCCGGATGCTAATCCATGCGGATATCCTAGATTTTGATTGTGGTATTTTGGAAGGCGGGAGGACAAAAGTTTGGATTTCTTGAAAAGGATTGTTTGCATTAGGTGATTCATCTAAGTTGGAAGATCTTTTGGAAGACATGGTGGTGTTTGTTTGTAAGGATGAGATGAATATCAAGCAATGTTGGGAATCCTACTTATAGAAAAAAAATTATGCATTGCAATGAATGCTTGACCCAAAATATGGATTAAAATCTAATGATCGATATGAATTTAAGGCATGTGATCATGAGAAAACAAGCATTAAATCACATACTACAAAATAAAGTGAGAAAATAGAAGTTAAAGTAGCTTCACATCTCACGGGTCCCACGGATCCTTCCCTTGAGGGATCCGTCCAACATTAAGGCTGGGATCCGTGGTACTGGTGATTCAGGCAGCTCAAAATTTTCCTTTTGGAGACATTTGTGCCTAGTGTGTGCCTATATGCAAACTATTTGGAGTTGCGGTTATCTCGACTCCTAAAAAGAAAAGAAAAATAAACTAGAGGTGAAAAGGCATACTATTATGTGAGATAACCCGAGTGCTCCTAATTCATTGTTGCTTAAATGAATGTACCCAAAAACACATATTAGTTATGTGTCCTCTTTAGCATTCAAAAGACATGAGATGCAATGAAAGCGGGTTTTACTTTGTATTAATAATGAAAAGCGATTTGTCCTAGGCGTGAGAAATTGCTTTTGTGAAATTGATCTGGGAAGAGGTATCATTTTAGAATAAGTTTTGAAAAGAGGTTTCTATATGTGAATAAAAACGTTTTATCCTTTGAAAAGAAGATGTGTATGTAATTATGTGTTTGCAACTTGTACTTATTTTGAAAGAAAATAAGAAAAACTATGAGTTATAAGTGAAAACTTATCTTGGGTTGAAAATTCCGTATTGCTTGTGAGTTGTGTGTGAAATAGAGATCCTAGACTCGAGAAGAAGAAGGCTAGTGTTTGCATACCTTGTAGAGTTAAAATTAAATTCGACGATTGTTCCATGAGACCAAGACCAAGGCAAGTAGGTTGAATTGTTCCGCTTCAACGGTTTCTTGAGGGCGTCGGCTATGTTGTCTTGGACGCTAACTTCTCAATAGAGATGTTCCCTTTGAACATTGTCTCTTAAGAAGTGATGACGAATCTCTATATGCTTTGTGTGCGAATGTACTACCAGATTCTTGCTTAAATCGATGCACCTTTGTTGTCACATAGAATGGCTATGTCACTTAGATGAATGTCGTAATCAACTAACGCTTGTTTCATCCATAGTGCTTGTTGGCATGCTTTGTCGGCGGAGACATATTCGGCTTCGGTTGTTGATATTGCTAATGCTGTTTGTTTCTTCGAAAACCAAGATGTTAAAAAACATTCCATAAAAGTACATACCCCACTTGTACTTTTTTTATCAACATAATCACCTGCATGGTTAGAATCTGCATATACAATTGTTTCTACTCCCGTACCCTTAGGATACCATAATCCTAATTGAGTCGTACCCTTAATGTATCTAAATATCCTTTTTACGGCTTCTAGATGTGATGTTTTAGGGTCTTCTTGAAACCTAGCACATAGACAAACACTAAAAATGATATCCGACCTACTAGCCGTGAGGTAGAAAGACTACCAATCATGCCACGATATTTTGTGTTATCAACGGATTCACCGTCTTCATCTTTTGTGAGTTTAGTGTCGGATGACATTGGTGTCCTAATTGGTTTTGACTCTTCTAAACCGAATTTCTTTAACATTTCCTTAATGTATTTAGATTGATTAAAGAAGATACCATCTTCTACTTGTTTGATTTGTAGACCAAGAAAGAAACTAAGTTCTCCCATCATACTCATCTCAAGTCGTCATGCAAGATTTTAGAGAAATCATCACACATGTCTTGACAAGTAGATCCGAATATAATATCATCTACATATATTTGAACAATGATTATATGTGACTCCCTTTTCTTAGTAAAGTGTGTTATCAACTAACCCATAGTGTAGTTGTGTTTGATTAAGAACGACTTGAGTCTATCATACCAAGCTTTTGGAGCTTGTTTGAGACCGTAAAGGGCTTTCTTTAGTTTATATACATGTTTGGGTTTTCAAAATCGATGAAGCCGGAGGTTGAGCTACATATACTTCTTCATTAATAAAACCATTTAGAAAAGGCGATAAGGTTTTAAATGTACCTTTTGAGGGTCGTTTAAGCCCTTATTTGATCACTTTTGTATCGGTTATTACTTAATATCGTTCCTTTTTACTTTTAGGTCTCTTGAAGGCAAATTGTTTGTAATGGCACTTATTCGGACGAAAAGGCGGATATACAAAGAAAATGGCCAAAGTCAAGAATCGAGACACTCAAGTCGTTGAAAGATAAGGTGGCGGCGTCATCGCTTATCTGTGATGCCGTCGGAGTATTTTGTGACGCACGAAGCCAAATTTCATATTTTCAAGTCACGGTGTCGGGCTTTAAAAGAGTAGGCCGTCGCAACTCGGGCGGCCTAGATTTGATCCGAGGCGTCGAAAGTGAAGATGACGGCCACAAGCATAAGGTGACGCCGTCAAGACTAACGTGGCCAAGACGAAACCCTAATGACGGCGATCCGACGACGTCACAAAACATAAGGTGACGCCGTCGCACATGTAATCTTATATATAGAATCCGAATTTTTCGGTTTAGTGTGTAGTCTTTTGGGTAAAACCTAAACCGAACCAAGGCTGTCTTGTACAAGATTTTAGGGTTCCAAACCCTATCTTACATCAAGATAAGTGTTTTACTTCATTAATTCAATTATGTCTTTGATTATTTGTGTGTATGCTTGCATGTTCTCCATGTCCGGCTAATTTACTTGTGTGTTTGCTTAGGGAATATGAAACTTAATTATTGAATATTGATTGGTTGTCTCTTATCTTAATTGTTAATGATCTAGTAATGCGATAGGTCATTCGTTGTGTACTTAATGCTTGATTAATCTTTGTGAACCTTAGGTTATAGCACCTAGATCGGTTGTAAGCTAAACCATCCAAAGAGGCCTTAGAGTTAGAGTTTATACTCCCTAGTGGGTTTTGTAGACGAGACCCTTTGGTAAGTTCAAAGAGTTAGGGATAAACGATACCCTACGACTTTAGACGCAACGCGATTAAGAATAAGGACGTGACAATTCAACCATCAATAGGAGATAATTAAGGGTAGTAAAACCTAAGTGAACACATCTTTAAACTATCATACGAGCACACAATAATTAGACATAGACTACATACACCTTAGATTAGATAATTAGATAAGTAGAGTAATCGGTAGCAATACCAACCCCAAATCCAAACCCGAGATTCGTACCTTTCCTTTCCTTAAAAATATAAAAGATAAAAAATAATCTTCCTTAACCCCAACCTTAGCGTAGTAACTTCTCACTAGCATTCCTATTCCCTAGAGAATGATATCAATAGCCGTGGCTTACCCTAATACTACAAGACAATGATTAGGTTCATCGCCTAGGTGTTATAAAACTTGCTCAAGAAAAGGAAGTTCCTTTGACCCCGAACGAGCGCGTGTAGCATTATCAAGTTTTGGCGCTGCTGCGGAATAGAATAGCTAGTTAGTATTCCACCTCGTTTAGGTTTCTTTGCTTGATTTTTAGCTTCCTCGTAGTCTATCCCCCTTCTTCGTGACCTTTGTTCGTAACCCCATCACTTTTCATCATGGAAGGTGATAACCCACCACCATTCATCAACCTACCACCAAATGGACCCACAAAGAGCCCGTACTCTTGGTGAATACTCGAGACCAAGCCACCAAGGCTATAGGCACACCATTGAGCTTTCCGACCAAGCCCAAACTACGGCCCTGCGATCCGACACCATCCGGTTGGTGCAAAGCGGATGTGCATTCCATGGACTTCGTTCAAGATCCTAATCGACATCTTGAGGATTTCCTTAAAATTGTCGATTCCATCGACCTTGATGCTACTACTCGGAGACCACGCGTCATGTCTCTTCCAATTCTCTCGGGACAAAGCTAGTAATTGGCTTGAGCGACTTCCCGCCGGCTCCATCTCAAGTTGGGATGATCTCACCTCTCGCTTCCTTGCTCAATTTTTCCCATCCGGAGAACCACTAAGCTTAGGAATGAAATCTTGATGTTCCAACAACGTCAAGGTGAATCTCTCTGAAGCATGGACTCGATTCAAGGACTTACTTCATAAAGTCCCTCATCATGGCATTGATCTCGGCTCCAAGTCCAACTCTTCTATGATCATGTCGGTCTCTCCTCCGTGAACCATTGATTATGCCGGGTGGAAGGCTAAGTAACCTCAATCTTTGAGGCATCTTTGGGAGGTTATTGAGGACCTAGCTCAATATGAAGAGGAAGGTTGGGAAATTACAGTTGTCCAAGAGAACGGGTCAACTTCCGAGCACAAGCAATTATGAGTATGGAGGTCCAAGTGAAGGCGTTAATGGAAGTAACCACTGATGCTGATAAGCATGTGGTTGCGGTCAAGGAATTTTTGCTCCCAAGAAAGTTCCGGCAAGATGAATTCAAGGACATAATGTTGACATTTGTCCATAAGCAAGAAAAGGAAATAAAACGCCTCGAAGCTCAAATGCGAAAAACTCATGACACTTTCTTGGGCCTAGTGACAACTTCATCTGGAAATCCGTGAAGAAATCGCAAAGAACAATATACCTAAAAGGTAGAAAAGGTATATGCGATCTGGGAAACGTTGGGATGACACCCATACCCTCTCCAATTCCAATGGCGGTGATTAAACCCCCAAGGAATCACATGCTTGTTGTCATAACCTCTCTTTAGTCCTAGGGAAGTTCCTAATTTTGATGAACCGGAGCCTCAACCAAAAACCTTACCCAATTTTCCGTCTTTAGATGTGAATCTTGGTATTGAATTAGGCCCCAATCCACCCATCAAAATAGATAGTCCAGGTAGTTGCTTGATAAAGGTGGTAGACTCTACGCCATGTAGATTGGAAGCTAATATAGGAGTAACCCATGACCTTCACTTATATCACCCATTCATGGTTGATAACAAGAAAAATTATGGGTTTAAACCGGGTTTATTAGGTCAAGATGGATCCTTAACTAAGAATCTTTTGAAGTTGATAGAAGATGATCCATTTTAGGAGAGATTTGATTCACCCACTATACCAATAGACTTAGGTAAGGTTATAATGAATGGAGTACACTCCTTTGAGCATATAAATCACCCATCACCCTCTCTTCACGTAGCAAATTGCTACCCTAAGGGTGTGTATCGCTACTATCACCCGCACTTAAACCTAAGTGTAGGAAAGCCTCCCTTTATCCGTTAAATAAGGGTAGAGTCGGGCTCGTGACTCGAACAAAAACAAGCGCTTTTGGGAGGCAACCCATGTGTATTTGTTTTCATTTTCATTTGTGTGTCGTATATCTTTTATTAATTGTTTATTCTCATGTTTGAATTTGTAAAAATGCTTTATTTTGTCTTTAACCTCGTCTTAATTACATATAAAGGTATTTTACATAAGGGATAAGTGTAGGAGGATTACACACGTTTTCAAAAGAACGTAAACATGAGAATAGAAATTCATTAAAAGATATATATGTGTTTTGTTCGAGTCAAATGCTTGTATCGAGTCATAATGGATGTTTTTCGAAATTTTCCGATTCTAAAGATATAAATTTTCCGAATTTTTCCGGAAAATCATGAGACCGATTTTGTCGGGATAACTGACGGTGTCGGATTGCAACTGACGTCGTCGGGAAGGAGTAAAACAATGATTACTTTTTCTCGTTTTACGAGCTACTTATAAATATTTGGAATTTTCGGTCTTAATTTTCCGAAATTTCAGTAAACATCCATTCCACAAGCATTATATCTTAGTTTAGTAGAGTCTTATATATATATATTATTACACACGATTTTACGCGAAGGTTTCGTTTGTTTTCTTCAAATGTGCAGTGTTTTATTTATCAAGAAGAAGAAACAAAAGATTGGAAGGAGCTTTTCACGCACACATTCTTCTTGGAAAGGATTTAACCACTACTTCACACACGGATCCTACCGAGCTAATCGGGGAGTATTAGTTTCTTTTGTTTTCATTACCTTCTATTATCATAACTTTGATACTTTAGGGAACATTGGGGACAATGTTCGGTTTAAGTGTAGGGAGGGAAAATAAAGCGGAACTTTGAAACTATGCTTATCCTTGATTATTTGCTTTGTCCAATTGTATTTGTGTAATAAACCATGAGAAAATGTCGGTTAGGGTAATTTTGGCACCAAATTTAAAATTTTCATGACATATAGGAGTGGGCCATTAGTCTTAACAAAAGCGTCTCACGGATAGGAAGTTGCATGACTAGCACAAAACCCTTTACCACCTAAATTCCACCCAAATTCCACCCAAAATGTGAGGATCGCCTTAGATTAGTAGGAATTAAAGCATTCATCTTCAATGCTTAGAGTGTGAACCGGTAGTATATTAGATTCTAGAACTTGTTTTGTGATGCATTCGAGATCGCTAGTAAGACTACACTTGTGTAGTTAGGAATAACTAAATGATAAGAGGCATTAGGATAACCCTTGTTTGATACCGTAATATAATTACTTCTTCCACATCGGTTGAGTAATTCCCCACACCTTTGCGTTGTACTCATCTTTAGTACACGATACCCTAGTTAACCCCTCGAGCCTATCCTTTTCGCGGTTCTCGTGATGTTTCGGTTTTCCGGAATATCAATGAAGAGCATTGTTTACACCCCACCCCAAATATACACCCAAATCGCTTTAGCCTACCCCGTATGCACTCACTTTTAGTGCATTATTGTTATCACCCCAAACCCTTAGTTCAATTATCTAGTTGCTTGCATGAGTTGCTAAGTCGAGTCATATCCTTTGTACACAGTTTTGGGACGATTAGGACTCATGGGAAAAAGTTAAAGTTTATAAAATGATTGGAAGGGAACGTTAAATTCCCTAGTTTGCGTAATAACATACCCCAAGTGTTTTGATCTTTTCAATTGAGTAATAAAAACTCAAGTGTAGGGATGTGCCTATAAATCCCTATCATTTTGATGTTACCGTAGAGTATGGTAGAGTAAAAGTGTATGAAAAAAAATCGAAAAAAAATAGAAAAGAGAAAAAAAATAGAGTGAAAAAAAAAAAAAAAAAAAAAAAAAAAAAGCTACCATCCTACATCTATCCTTTAAATTTATGTTTTTTGTTTAGCTAGAGTCTAGAGTGTCGAGTCTTGGCTTAGCAACGCCATTCTTCGTATGCTTGTAACAAAAGATTTTGACTTGCCACCACTAAATAGCCTATCCCACCAAACCCTTTGTTTCCTACCGTAAGCCTAACATTACAACCCTTTAAAGACCTCTTTGATAGTCTTTCCTAGGTGCTTACGCCAAAGCGATGGAGGTTTGATCTATTCTCAAGCCTATGGTAATCTATGTACTAGGACCGTTAATGAGTGTTTATCTTCCATTTCCAACTTGTTATATTTCATATACACCCGAGATGAGTATCCAAACACCCCATGTGAGGTGCTAGTATGTAATTTCCGTGCTTGTTATGACTTTTACGGGCTTATATGTGTTGTGGACTGTTTTAAACCAATGCTTCATGACCCTAACTTATAAATTAATTGGCTAAAGCACATTTGCTTGAGGACAAGCAAATACCAAGTGTAGAGATATTTGATAAGGTTTTAAAATGTACCTTTTGAGGGGTCGTTTAAGCCCTTATTTGATCACTTTGAACTCGTTATTACTTAATATCGTTCCTTTTTACTTTTAGGTCTCTTGAAGGCAAATTCTCAGAATGGCACTTATTTGGACGAAAAGGCGCGGATATCTGAAGAAAATGGCCAAAGTCAAGAATCGAGACACTCAGTCTTTGAAAGACAAGGTGACGGCGTCACTGCTATCTGTGACGCCGTCGGAGTATTTTGTGACCACGAAGCCAAATTTCATATTTTCAAGTGACGGTGTCGCTTTAAAAGAGTAGGCCGTCGCAACTCGGACGGCCTAGATCTCGATCCGACGGCGTCGAGTCAAGAGACGGCGTCACAAGCATAAGGTGACACCGTCGCAAGACTAACGTGGCCAAGACGAAACCCTAATGACGGCGATCCGACGGCGTCACAAAACATAGGGTGACGCCGTCGCACATGTAATCTTATATATAGAATCCGAATTTTTCAGTTTTAGTGTGTAGTCTTTTGGAGTAAAAACCTAAACCGAACCAAGGCTGTCTTGTACAGTATTTTAGGGTTTCAAACCGGGTAAAAGCCATAAAATAACAACCTAATTTCTCTAATTTACCGAGTTGAAACACTTACTTTTTTATTACCTTACTTCACCAACGTACTTTCAATTTTGATCTGACTTCACCCATGTGACTAAAATAAACTTGCATCGTTAGTCCTTTATACTAACGGCTGTTAGCAAATAACTTACAATTTGGTTTTCTTATGGTTTCGTCGGTTTTTACACATTTTCGTCTGATTTTACATGTTTTCGTCCGTTTTTGCACGAATGAAAACCATTTTTACACGTTTTCTTCGTTTTTGAACGTTTTCGACTGTTTTTACACGTTTTAGTCCGTTTTTTCACGTTTTCATCTATTTTTACACACTTTCGTCTGTTTTTGCACGTTTTCGTCTCTTTTAACACGTTTCATTCGTTTTTGCACGTTTTCGTCTGTTTTTACATGTTTTCATGCGTTTTTACATGTTCCTGCACATATAAAAACCGTTTTACTGTTTTCGTTCATGTTTACACGTTTTATTTGGTTTTGCACATTTTCATCTATTTTGCAAGTTTTAGTCCGTTTTGCATATTTCGTCTATTTTGCACGTTTTAAATGCTTTTGCACGTTTCGTGCTTTTTCACGCTTTCGTCCGTTTTGCACATTTCGCCTATTTTATACGTTTCGTCCGCTTTTTCACGTTCAATTTTGCATGTATAAAAACTGTTTTTACACGTTTTCGTTCGGTTTTACATGTATAAAAACCAATTTTACACATTTTCATCCGTTTTCATCCGTTTTCATCTGTTTTCACACATTTTCGTATGCTTTTGCATGTATCAAAACCGTTTTAACACATAAGAACGTTTAAAAAGGGAAGAAAATATGCAAATACGGACTAAAACGTGTAAAAACAGACAAAAACGTTTGAAAACGGATGAAAACGTGCAAAAATGAAGAGGAATATGAAAATGGGCGAAAACGTGCAAAAAATGGACGAAAACGTATAAAATAGGACGAAAATGTGCAAAAAACGGACGAATACATGTAAAAACGGACGAAAACATGTAAAAACGGGCGAAAACGTGCAAAAACGGGTGAAATTGTGCAAAAACGGACGAAAATGTGCTAAAATGGATGAAAACGTGTAAAAACTGACGAATACGTAAGAAACCCAAATTTTAAGTTATTTGCTAACGGCCGTTAGTATAAAGGACTAACGATGCAAGTTTATTTTAGTCAAATGGGAGAAGTCGGATCAAAATTGAAAGTACGTTGGTGAAGTAAGGTAATAAAAAAGTAAGTGTTTCAACTCGGCAAATTAGAGAAAGTAGGTTGTTATTTTATGGCTTTTACCCTTCCAAACCCTATCTTACATCAAGATAAGTGTTTTACTTCATTAATTCAATTATGTCTTTGATTATTTGTGTGTATGCTTGCATGTTCTCCATGTCCGGCTAATTTACTTGTGTGTTTGCTTAGGGAATATGAAACTTAATTATTGAATATTGATTGGTTGTCTCTTATCTTAATTGTTAATGATCTAGTAATGCGATAGGTCATTCGTTGTGTACTTAATGCTTGATTAATCTTTGTGAACCTTAGGTTATAGCACCTAGAGCGGTTGTAAGCTAAACCATCCAAAGAGGCCTTAGAGTTAGAGTTTATACTCCCTAGTGGGTTTTGTAGACGAGACCCTTTGGTAAGTTCAAAGAGTTAGGGTTAAACGCATACCCTACGACTTTAGACACACAATGCGATTAAGAATAAGGACGTGACAATTCAACCATCAATAGGAGATAATTAAGGAGTAGTAAAACCTAATTTAACACATCTTTAAACTATCATACGAGCACACAATAATTAGACATAGACTACATACACCTTAGATTAGATAATTAGATAAGTAGCGTAATCGGTAGCAATACCAACCCCAAATCCAAACCCGAGATTCGTACCTTTCCTTTCCTTAAAAATATAAAAGATAAAAAATAATCTTCCTCAACCCCAACCTTAGCGTAGTAACTTCTCACTAGCATTCCTATTCCCCAGAGAACGATATCAATACCCGTGGCTTACCCTAATACTACACTACAACGATTAGGTTCACCGCCTAGGGTGTTATAAAGCTTAAGATCATGAGCACAAGCATAAGCAAGAAGTATTCTTATAGACTCTAATCTAACCATGGGGCGTAGGTCTCATCAAAGTCTATTCCTTCTTGTTGGTTATATCCTTGGGCAACGAGTCTAGCTTTGTTTCTAGACACTATACCGTTTGCATCTAACTTGTTTTATAAACCCATTTGGTTCCTATTATGGTTTGATTACTAGGTGGAGGGACAAGTGTCCAAACATCATTAGAAACTAGCTCTTCTTGCATGGCTATTACCCAACTTTCATCTTTTATGGCTTCTTGTGTATTCTTAGGTTCTATGGTTGAAACAAAACAAAATAGGCTACTTTGGTTTTGGACTTGAGACCTTAAGATTCTTTCGTTTAACTTTCCTATGACCTTATCTACGGGGTGATCTTTGGACTCTTTAATATTTATGAGTTCATTATTTGAAGGGTCTTCTTCTTCTTCATTTATCTTTTTCTTTATTATAATGGCTTCACTTTCTACAATCTCGTCATCGACAAGAGGTGGAGTGGGTTTGGGTGGACTCTCATCAAATTTTATATTTAATGACTCTTCTACTTTCATTGTTTCTTTATTTAATATGACGTAAGCTTTGCTATTAGGAGCGTAACCTAAAAAGATACCTTCGATTGATTTAGGATCAAATTTTGTAAGGTAATCTTTAGTGTTGAGAAGATAACATTTGATACCAAAGACTCTAAAGTGATCTAACGTAGGCTTTTTGCCTCGAAGTAGCTCGTATGGAGTTTTACCTAAAATTGGTCTAATTAAGATTCGATTAAGTATGTACGTTGAAGTATCAACGGCATTGCACCATAACTTTTGAGGTATGGATTGCTCATTTAACATTGTGCGACTCATTTCTTGTAGGGTTCTATTCTTTCTTTCAACTACCCCATTCGATTTTGGAGTGCGAGGAGCCGAGAAGTTGTGAGTAATACCATTAGCGTCACAAAAGGCTCCAAATTGCACTTCATTATCGAATTCCCTACCATGATCCGTTCTAATAGACACTATAGGACTTCCTAGTTGTCTTTGGATTTTCTTGCTTAACATTTCAAAGTAATTAAACGTTTCAGTTTTGTTCTTTAAAAATTTAGTCCATGTGTACCTAGAGTAATCATCCACTATGACCAAAGTGTAGTAGTTACCTCCATAACTTTGGATAACGGATGGACCAAATAAATCCATGTGTAGTAATTCTAGACACTTAGTTGTAGACACCATGTTTTTAGCTTTGTGACTAGAATGGACTTGTTTTCCTACATTACAAGCATCACAAAAGTGATGTTCATATTTTAATTTAGGTAGATCTCTTACTAGATCTTTGGATGATAGCGATTAAAGAAGTCGCATATTGGCATGACCCAATCTTCGATGCCATAAGGTCAAAGTATCATCCATAGAGGTAAGACAAAGTTTTTCTTTAGGTTCATTATCAATTTTAATGACATAGACTCAATGTTTCCTAATTCCTCTTCCTATAGTTATGCCATTTTTAATATCTTACTACGGTTTCGTAAAAGTACATTGCACTTTTATCACATATTTGTCCTATACTTAAGAGGTTAAAGTTTAGGTTTTCTACGTGACACACATCGTTAATGGTTAGAGATTTGTTAGAAATCGTACCTTTAGCGATGATTTTGCTTTTGCTATTTCCAAACACCACATTTCCTCCATTGAAGGATTCATATGTTGAGAATAGATCTTTACTGCCGGTCATGTGCCTTGTGCATCCACTATCCTTGACCCATTCATCCGGATCTAGGTCGACCTTTAAGCACACCTAAGAAAACAATTAACTCAAAAGTTTGGTCCCCATTTGCTCATGGGTCCATTAGTGTTAAACATTCCATTCATGTTAGACATGTATGGATAAGGTGAATATGCATTCCATGTTGCAAAGTTTTGAAATGGAAAGCCATTTTGCATATTTGGGTTCCATCCATTTGATGGTTACTTCTCGGGTAAACATTATTAGGTCTCTAGATGTGTTTGGTTTTGAAAAGATGGAGCTTTGTTTCTTTCAAAATTGGATTATATTTTGGGGTGTTTGTCTAGTGGTAATATGAGTTGGTTTCTTCTTATTAACAATAACAAAATCGGTTCTAGAAGAAGAAGTTATGTTATTACCATTGTTTGCTTCACGAGACCCACGGATCCTGGTCAGACACTAGCCGATTCCCTTTTGTGGGATCCGTGGGATCCGCCACAACAATGGCCGCTTTTTCTATTGCTTTTACGAAATGTGTTTCTTTGTTTTCACTAGTTGACGATCAAGTTCTTTGAATACCTAAACCTTTTGGTTGTTTCCGCTTTAACACTATCTAGTACATATCTAAAGTATTAGTACTCATTCTAGCAATCTTAGAATCTAGTTGATCAACTAGTGTTTGAAGTTGAACATAAAGTTTACATTCGCCACTTGCTATTTTACCCTTTTTTAGACGTTTCAATTTTGCTTTTAACTCTATGACTTCCTTATCTAAACGTTGGTTTTGATTTTTTAAAAACTTGTTTTTGTTAATTAATTTTAAGCTAATTTTGCAAAGTTTGTCATATTCATTATGCAATGAGTCATCATCTAGTGATGATCTACTATAGTATTCATGACATATCTCGTCATTCTCCATGAGACAAATTTCTTCGTCCTCCTCCTCGGTCATTCCCCACGAGCCGCTCACGAATGCCTTTTGATCATCGCGTTTGGGACACTTACTAATAAAGTGGTTTGGGTCCCCACATTTAAAGCAAGCATGATCATCCCTTGGCTTCTCGTCCTCTTTGCTTTTCCGAAATCCTTTCTTGTCGTCATACGGTTGTTTGACGTATCTTCCCTTCCTTTTAAAGAACTTTTGAAGTCCCTTACCGCCATGGCATACTCCTCGTCATCACTATCCGAAGAGGAGTTCTCTTCATCACTGAGGCCTTCTTGGCTTTGAGGGCAAGAGATTTGTGCTTCTCTTTCACTTTTGAGGCTTGAATCCTTAGCAAGGACAAGCTCATAGACCTTTAAGTCGCCTATGAGTTCATTAAGGTGAGGATTGTCAAATCTTTTGACTCTTCGATTGCCGTCACCTTAGATCTCCACTTGGATGGAAGTGCCCTTAGATATCTCCTAACATGGTTACGGCTAGAAAAAGATTCATCAAGTGCTTGTAAAGATGTAATTATAGTATTAAAGTTAGCAAACGAATGATCTATAGTTTCCTCATTCGATATTGAAAATTGTTCATATTGTTGAACATATAGATCTATTTTATTGTTTTTCACTTGTTGATTACCTTAATGAGTTACAACTAAAGAATTCCAAATTTCTTTAGAGGTTTTAAGCATGGAGATTCTTTCGAATTCCTTTTTGGGTAAAGCATTATACAAAACCATTTTAGCTTCACTATTTTTGGAAAGCTTTTACTTAATTTCATCGGAGAGTTTATCATGAGGTATGTTAACTAAATTTCCTTTATCATCTTTGGTTGTAGCTTCAAAATCTCCTTCAACAATGATTTACCAAAGATCAATATCTTTTGACTTCACATACGTTTCGAATCTACTTTTCCAATATATAAAACCATTAGTTTCAAGTAGTGGTGGTCGTTGCATAGATTGCCCTTCCTTGTAGTTTTCAGAACCCATATTGATCGAAAAGTTTTTAAAATACGATTTACTTTAAAACTTTTATAAACTTAGCTCTTGAAGCCAATTGTGGAAAACTAGAAGGGGGGTTGAATATTTTTGCCGATTTTAAGTTAGTTTCAAAAACTTTAGGTTCGATATTATGTGAAATCGTATGGATGAAGAGAAAGTATAGATCTAATGATAATGCAAGTAAATAAGTAAAGTAAGGGATAGAAATGACACAACCGATTTATAGTGGTTCGGCTACAAGGACACCTTCCTTGCCCTACTCCACTCCTCGAGTCACCTACTCGAGAGTTCAAGCACTATGTCAACAAACTCCTTCAACTTGGCGGAGAAGCCTTCACAACGTTGCTTACACCTTTTTCTGGTACAAAGCTAAATACCGAGTCCGTAACAAGGTGGACCAAACCAACACGACTATTACCCAACAACTATGTGAAATGTCAAATACAAGATCTTTGCTACAAATATCTTGTGGAGGAACAAATCAATCAAGGACCCCTTGCTTGGATGACTTGTAGAATGCTCGTGATCTCGCCTTAGAGAAGGACCTATATGAGAATCACTAAAGAAATAAAGAAGAACAACTCTCTAGATCAAGTGATCTTTTGTTATAAGAGAATGAGAGTATATGAGAGAGTTAGTAAGAAGTGGGGTGAAGAGAAATGAAGAAGTGGCTCTCTATTTATAGTCAAAACTTGCCACTGTTCCACGGATCCCTCCCTCAAGGGATCCGTGGGACGCTCCTCTTTACCCATGGGTTTTTTGGTTATGGGTCATGGGTCATGGGTTAAGGGTTGGTCCATGGGTATTTCATTAGATACAATGTATCTAATAGATGCAATGCATCTAGTCAAATAGGTATGGGTCAATACCATGGGTTATGGATATGATCCATGGGTTGTGATTTTTACCCATCCTAATAAACTATTACAACAAATGATTTATTACAACAATTTGTATTAAGTGACTATATGTAAATGATTTACAAAAATAACATGTATCCTTATAATTTTACTTATGATAACATTATATTTGTTATCAACAAAACACAAAGAGATCGCGAAATATTAATAAACGTTTTTACGGTTTATTTGTATTAACACTATGGTTAAGCTTCGGTTGCATGAACTTAGTGTTAGCGTAACATGTTTCACAACGGTTTTGATATGATTATGATTAAGGTCCATCTTTGTTTAAATACTTAAATCTATGAACTCGCCAACGTTTAGCTGACTTTTAGCATGTTTTTCTCAGGTAAATCCGCAGGCAAGGAAATGGCAAGGCAAGGGTCATAGACTATCTATTAAAGTGTTTTTACACAAACAATAACTCATTTTTATAAAACACCTTAAACATATGGGCCACATTTCTACACTTAACATTTTTGTAAAACCCATTTATTTATGAATAAAGTTTAAACGGAGTATGTATTTCATTTTTCGTTACCTTGTGTTGTGTATTCCAATTAAGTAGCACCCCATTTTGCTTTCGCTGTACCATTTTGGGGGTGTTACATGTTCCCTGTCATGTGCCTAGAGCATCCACTGTCAACAACTCCTCTTTCTAATAAGTCCACCTATGGATTGCCCTGCACATAAAATAAGAGAATTAGTTTCTCTTGGGGACCCAAGCCATGATAGACTTGCATCTGCCTTGTGCATCCATGTAATCAAATCTTTTAAGTACATAAGATGCACTTTTGTCTTTGGAGACATTGTCTAAAACAGGTATCTTTGGTCTCCAAACCTAACAAGCTGAGGCCTTTACAGCTTTACCCTCATTACCCATTATAACATTAGTGGTTGATTTTGGCTTAGCAGCAGTTACTTTTTGCCAAGCAGTAGTTATAGGTTTTCTCAAAGTAGTATTAAACTTTTGTTTATCCATATTATTTATTAATGTTGTTCTCCTTTTAATGGTTTTATACATAGTTGAATGTGCCCCTTTTGAAAAACATGACTTTGAATGGGAAGCATTAACTATAGGTTTTGTAGGAGCAGTAGTAACTGATCTAGCAGTAATTACAGTTTTTAAACCTGATCTCATTAAGACTGCTTTTGGAACAAAAGACTTTTGAGCATGAGGGTGAGTTTTATTAGCAAAATTAGAATGATTCACCCTTTGAGCATAGTTCCATACAGGTTTTGTCACTTTTCCTTTGATATTATTTTTACAGTGATAATGCAAGTGATCAAAACTACCACAAATAAAACAAGATTTATTATTCATAACAAAATCCTAGTCTATTAGACATCAAATTGTTCCAATTTCTTTGATTTCCTCTACGACTAGAAGTGTTCATACTACAAGGTTCTATTGTTTCTACATTTTCCCTAGAAGCAGTTGTAGCAACAGTTTTATTTTGGTCTCCAGATGTGACCACAGCTTCATCCTCATCATCTGACACCCACTCCTCTATTACTGGGGCCTCAGACTTCCTTGTATCTTTCTCAGACTCTACTCTAACATGCATGCTATCTCTAGTTGGTTCAACACTCTTTTCTTCACCTGTAAAAGACAAATCAGGCATAGGGGGACAAAAATTTCCAGATACATAAGGTGCAACATCATGGTACCCTATTCCTTTCTTGTATCCTATTCCTTTCATCCTATTATAAATCTGAAGGTCTATCATTTTGTTAACTTCTTTAGAGTTATATTCATTTCTATCAACATGCAACTCAATAATATCTTTATCTATTTGAACCTTTTCTTTTTTTGTTTGAACTTGATCATATTTAGTTTTAAGCTCATCACTTTAACTTCTAATGTTCTAATTTTCTCACACAGAACAATTTCATTAGATTTAAAGAATTCTAACCTAGCCTCAACAGATTTCAAACCCTCTTTATAGCCTAAAAGCAATAATTTAGCATCTTCAAGTTCTTTAAATACTCTATTATACTCAGATTTATAAAAACAAGGATCTGAACAACATGACTCAAAAGATACCTCAAAGTCTGATTCTGAAGAACTTGAACTTGATGAATATGCCATGAGAGCATAATCAGTAGGACCACCAACAGCTTGGTCGCTCCAGTCATAACCTCCCAATCCATCACAAGACACCAAAGCAGTTATTGTGGAAGTCTCCTGCACTGGCACAGTTCTTCTTTTCACTTACCTTAACCTGTTGTCCTGTGACCTTGGGAATCTGCATTCCCTTGCAAAGTGACCCTTCTTCTTGCAGTTATAACACTCAACCTTGGACTTGTCAAAGCCCACTCTGTTAGTCCCATTCATCTGCAAGCTTCTCCCAGTCCTTTGTAGAAACCTTCTTGCCCTCATTGTAAGCATAGCCATCTGCCACCTAAGATCCATCTCCTCCATATCATCAGGATGTATCTGTTGAAGATCCTCATTTGCCAGTTGAGTAGTGGTGCTTTGACTGGCAAAGAAAGAACATACATCAGTATCATTCAAGTTTTCAATTTCAGCAGCAGAAAATTGGTGAGCTAGCAGCACTAACTTCCTTAGCAGTAGGAACTTCAACCATTGTGCTGCCAGTGCTATTGGATGAAACAAATGCCAAATTTGTTGAACTGGAGCTTGAACTTGACCTTTATTTCACTTCATCTTCATAAATCTTGAGATTGTTGCAAAGATCATCCAAGGTTTGTTTCTCCAACTCAGGCTTGTTTCTCCACACAATTGCATGTGTGTGCCATTCAGATGGAAGACATCCTAGCAGCTTTTGGTTTAGATCTTCTTGTTCAATAACCACTCCTAAAAGCTCTAGTTGGCTTACAAGCTTTTGCAACCTATTAAAGATCTCATCAAGAGTCTCAGTACTTGAGATAGAGAAGTTAGCATATTGTTGTTTGAGGTGATTCTTCTTGCTCTTTTTGGTAGCCTCATTCCTACCAAACTTCTTCTCCAAAGGCTCCAACAACAGTTTAGCATCCTTGATGGTGTTAAAAGTCAACTGGTATTCATCTGGAATGGCCATCATTAGAATAGATCTGGCCTTGATCTCTAATCTCCTTAGAGCTTTGTCTTCTGTAGCAGTGAGTGGAATTACCTTTCCATCTACTTTAGCTTTCAAAGTAGTATTACCACTTTCAATGACCTCCCAGATACCAATATCAATCATTTGTATGTGTTGCTCAATCCTTAATCGCCACATCTCATACTCATTAGGCTTGAGCATTGGAACCTTGTTTGTTGCCAAAGTATGTGTAGAGTCCATCTTTCACAGTAGGTATTCTTCTTGGTATAAAAGCTTCTATATCACACAAGCTCTAATACCACTTGTTGATCCTAGTTTACACTTGTAAATATAGATTTTAAATATAGCTTCTGTTAAAGAAACTGTTTGATTCACAAAGTATCACGCGGAATTTAACACTTTATGATTAAGAAGAACACAAAGAATAACAAATCAAACGCTTCAATATTATTAAAATAATATGAATACTCTTAATAGTATTATGGTTTACAACCTTGAAACCTCTTAAACTAATCGTTCTCTAAACAATGACCTAGGTCCTCCTTTTATATGATAAGGAATCCTAATCAGTTATAAAGACTTTCTATACAATGTATATCTCTATAGAATCTTTTCTATGTTTATCTAATACTAAACTTTAGGTACACGATATTCTATAAATACAAACCGACACTAATACTCCAACAGTAGTTACAATACTTCAGCAGTAGATACCTTTACTCTAGTAGTACTTAGTCTTCAGCAGCAAAACTTTATACTAGCAGTAGTTTCATTTGGTCTAGCAGTAGTAACCACTTAGTGTATTTCTTTGATCATCTTTAGCAACACCTATCAGTAGGTTGAATACACTAGCAGTAGTTCAAATCATACCAGCAGCAGTTATGACTTAGAGCATTCTTCAATAAAATTCATGAGCAGTTGAATCTTCCAAGAGCAGCAGTATTAGCAGTAGTCTCTGAAAACCCAACATATTTTTGCTATAGCATTTAAATGTAAAGTTGCTGAATTATTCTTTATTAAGAAGTGATTGTTTGGTTTTTGTGTTAATTTGATATCTATTGAAATTGGTGATCAATGATAAACAGTGTTGGGGTTGTTTGCAATTACCATAACTATAGTTTCATTCTCAGGTCGTACCAAACAAAGGAGTTGATTTTTCAGTCCATTTGAGCATTCGACTCCTTACTCTTTCCAAACAATGTAATCCTTTCTCTTTTCTCAAAACTATTTCTTTTCCATGCGTTCCATTCTCCGCTGCATTTCCATTCTCACCGATTTAGTCATACCAAACATCCCCTTACGCTGTGTTCTTGAGTTAACTTCATAAAAGAAAAGAAGAGAAGTGAAGAGAAGAGAATCACTTCTCTTGTTTCCTTTTCTTCCCAAAATCAAGGAACCATTTACACCCAAAAACACTACAAGTTCTTTCCTTTTCTTTTCGGATCTTTTCCTTTCTTCCCTTTCCGGATCTTGAGAACACAAATTTTTTGAGTTTCTTTTCAAATCTTTTCCTTTCTTCCCTTTTAGATCTCAAGAACACAGCGTTAGGGTTTGATTTAGGAGAATGGGGAAAGAGATTGGTGAGAGAGAGAGAGAGAAATAAATGAAATGAGTATGTTTTGAAAATGAAAAAAATGAATGAGATGTACTTGATGAGGTATATTATTTTTTAGTGTGTAATTACAAATAAGTCGTTTAGTAGTTAACTAAATAAAAATAAAAATTAATCTCCACCATTAGATATTAGGATGATGAGTGGTGTCATTGGGGCGTAGCTGAAAAGAAGTGAAAGTTTGAGGGAGTAAAGTGTAAAAGGAAGGAAGGGGCCATTCATTACTAGTTTTTGAATGAATCTTCCTGACTTGGTTGAATAAAAATCATCAGGTTAGAAAGAAAGAAAGAAAATCGGGATGTCAATGAGGATAAAGATGGTGGTGGATAAGTTTGTAGAGGAGTTAAAAGAAGCATTGGAAGCAGATATTCAAGACAGAATTATGAAAGAAAGAGAGATGCAATCCTACATCCAAGAACGCGAACGCGAAGCCGCCTGGAAAGCCCAACTCTCTCGCCGCGAGGTCCTTTTTTCTTATCTTAACAAGCAATTTCTAGGATTTGTGTTCACTTTCATTTCCGTATTATATTTTTGTATTTGGGCGTTTGTTATATTCAAAATGGAAATTACTTTATTATGGTTGGATAACAATCTCTTACGTCACTCGGCTCAACCATACCCTTCATTCATTTACAACCCACTTCTCTAACTTATTTACCATATATATATATATATATATATATATATATATATATATATATATATATATATATATATGCTTGATAAAGATTTGCTTTACTCTACACTTGGAACCCACCTTCTAGTTCGTTAGTAGATTAAATGAAACCTTCATCCCGCATATGTATGTATGTATGTATGTTGAAATCACCATAAGCCATGTCAAGTTTCTTTTTAGTTGCCACTACTTTTTGTGGATAATGACCCATAAGCGGGACCTTCTTAGATTCATTTTATAACAAAGCAATCGCTATTACATTTTATTTAACCTTCCAAAGGCTTTTCTTCTTTATCTAAGCAACTAATAGGCTTGGTGTTACATGCCTACTCCCAAAACCACACCAAATGATGTCATTCCTTGATGTATTATTGGTGGAAGCATACAAGATCTCCGTCAATAGTCAAACACCGACCTCACCTTAATAGGTGATTGTAAATATCCTCATTTATTATAGGATGACAACTTGAATCTTGTTGTTACAAGGATTAGTGGCACATTAGTTACGAGGATTTAGCATTACTCATTGCCACCTATTTTGTAAATCGAAATGAGATCATATCGGGCCCTTATTCACTAATTAAGATTTCTTTGGTTATGGGCAACTTTACACATTCAAGTCCCTAGCGCTTGAACCAACATCCATAATGGTTAGGAAGACGAATGCTGATTTCTATGCGATAAAATCAAACGTTCTCCATTTGTCCATTATTTAAGGGAAGAAGGTCGGGGTGGATGGAGATGCTTAGAGTTGGTGAAGCTAAACACAAGCATGCACTGAAATTTTTGATTGGTTGATCTAAAGATCAAAATGATTCTACCTTTGTGTTTGAATTTTTTTTGACATACCATCTCAAGTGTCATATAAGAGGTAGATATATAATAAGGTGACCAAACCGTAGATGAGTAATCAACATATGCAATATATCTAGGACACATTACCAAGTACTAACCTTTGTCCAATGTTGGTGTAATGATCTGCAGCATTTTGGCTGAGTTCAACTCTAGAGTGTAAATTAGTTATGTTTTTTTGTGGCTTGTGCTTATTGCTTCAGATTTTTTATGTTAGATATGATGGCATATGAGCAAGACTAGCTCTATTCCTACTTAACGAAGACATATTAATTGGTCATAAATGGTTATTTTTAGGCGGAAATTGCTAGACAAGAAGCAAGACTGAAGATGGAAAGGGAAAACCTTGAAAAGGAGAAGAGTGTGCTCATGGGAACAACATCCAATCAAGATAATCAAGATGGGGCCCTTGAAATTACCGTTAGTGGTGAGAAATATCGATGCCTAAGGTTCTCAAAGGCCAAAAGTGAGGACATCAAGTTGTTAGAGTGTTTGTTTTTGTGAGCTTAGTCGACGCTACCAAAGGAATCAGATTTGATGCGGGGTGTCTTTCATTAAAAATGCTATGCTCTCACCGGAACATAGGAGAAAGTTATGGAACTTGGGGAAACGTAGATTGTTTATATACGACAATAGGTTGTGCAAGGACTTGTGGGGTTTTCAATATATGCGTCTTAGTTTTCATTGTTGGTCATTTCTTTTCATTGTTAATTGTAAAAAGTTTATTAACGTCATTGATAGTCTTATTTCCATACCTTTTAGCAAAGATTATCTCTTCTTTATGCATCATTACTCCTTGATGGCGAGAAATGGAAGTATCCGTTTTGCTTTTAAACATCCTATTTTAAGACTGATCATTTGTTTTGACTAGTATAATCACATTTTGTATGTTTTGGTCGTAGCTCTGTTATTTCTTCTTTTTTATGAATGTTTTGTATATATTTCTCTTAATATCTGAGGCAATTTTTTTTTCAGATTCTATATGTAAAACATGTATTTTCTAATTAAGGCCATTGATAACTTTGCAACTCTTTGGAAGATCAGGTCAATAATTGTCCTAGCAACATTTGTTACTTTGTACCTAGCAAATATTTTTGTTCCCACATTATATCTTAAAATATGTGGAGGAAATAATTGTCCACATATTTTTGTTTGGGGAGGGTATAATTATTAAAAATTCTTGTCGTGTACGATTTATAAGTTGTATCAGACTTTTTTTTATTCTTTACTTGATCATCTCCAACTACTTAGAAATTTCTTCATCGGTTTTACTTGAAAACCATTTTCTTCTTACCCAAATCCCAGTTGTCTTCCATCCAAAATTCATGAACAAAGACTTAAGTGAGAACATTTACAGCTTTGACTCAACATATGCAGACACATTTTTCTTTTTATTTGAACCTTGTTGCAGTCAAAGCATTGTAATATTTAGATCAACGAAAAAGACACCAAAATCACTTAAACCACCACTAAAATGACTTTTGTCTTGATGGCATTTGCAAGGTGCATCATAAGAAAACCAAGCATGGAACCAAGGTGCGAAGAGAGAACACAAAACTTCTTAACATTAAACCATTTCGGACAAAAAGAAATGCATAAGTTATCAAATATGAGAACTTAAAATCTTACAAAAAGCTCTAGTCCTTTAAGGCATAACATTGAGGGGCTAGCTCAGCTAACCACAAATAATCAATTCTAGTAACATTTCGGACATAGTTACGAGTAGTCTGAACTAAATTGTAGAAAATTATGCACTCCGATTTTGTTCGTGAGAACGAAGTTAGGTGAACTTCTGCAATCGACCATTTGCCAAAACCCCGTAATTAATACCCGCTAAGATATTAATAACATATTAATAACACTATTGAACTTGATCCTTAACATTCCCTTTATTTTGTCATTTGTCCTCGACTAATAGTCGAATGGTTCCTTTAGTCTATCTAATAAAGAGTAGGTTTCGCAATTTTATAAGGTACATGTAAAGGTAATAGTACCGCTTCTTAAAAGTTGTAAACGGTCACAAAGGTTATTTAATTCATTACCGAATGTACCATCAGGTTGCTTAAGAGCTGCATTCAAGAAATAGGAAGCAGCAAAGACATCTGCGGAGCTGCAGCGTATCATCCCCACGTGAAGAAATCTTAAGTCCCATTCGTTCAACAATTTCTCGAATTTGTCTGAACTAAAGCACGAAAAAATCATTTATTAGTCCTGAAAACTCATAAAAAAACATAAAACTCACAAAAAAACATAATACAATAGAAAAGTAGGATGAGAAATCACAATTTTTATGCTAATACTACGCGTTGTAGCACATCAGAAGTGTGATACTACAACTTATTTCAAACAAAAAATACAAACTGCGTAATGATTATATAGGTGACTCAATTTGGTTTCATTATCTATGAGTAAAAGTGAGAGTTTACTAACTTGTAAATGTTGCGAGCATGTTTTAGGGAACGATTATTAATGAAGTTGTCCTTGCACCATCTTCTCAAATTCTTTTCAGCCTTATCGTTGCTATTCTCTGTCTTATTCTTCTCCAAAAACTCAAGAGAAGCACGATATACATTAAGCAATGTGAGATGGGCTCCCTCTGGGCTTGAGAAACTTTTAATGACAGCTCGTGACTCGAAAAGAAAAAGAAATTGAACTAGACATATGGTTGCGTTTAGTTGAAGAGAAATATTCTCACTTTTTCATTTTTGGTTTTCTTGAGAATGGAAGGGTGTTTCTTCTCTAGGAAAGAGTTAAGAACTTGGAAAACCCGTTTAGATGGTGTTACATTTTTCATTTTTTGGTGAAGAGAAAAGTATAGAAGGGTAAATTAGACTTTTTAGATTTTTCGTTAAAATTTGAAAAATGAGATTTTCATTATTTTAGAAAAAAATTTAAAAATATGTAAATAAACGGTTTTCTGTTTTTTCATTTTTCTATGAAAAAATTCCTGGAAAAATGAGGTATTTCTCACCAACTAAACACACCCTTAAATTCTGCTGGAAAACAGAAATTAAGAAAGAAAAAAAGGGACACCCGAGTTAATATTTATCACTTATATTGTTAACCCTATTCCAATATTTGTGCTTAAGTGAATCAAATAGACAAGTCAGGTGTCATGTAATTTATATTGCTATTCGAAATGGGTAAGACTGAATTGACTGGCAAACACTTGTGTGCCCACTTCTTTAATCTTCAAAGAAAAAACAATGCTATAAATGTAATTACAGAATTTATATTACTATTTAATACTTCATAAGTTAAGATACAAATAAAGCGCTTTCAGAGGTTGTAGCTTGTATGTATTGAAATTGCATTACGGGTAACATTCGACACAATGGACCCCTTCCCTGTTTAGTTAATTTTTTTTATTTGATAATTTTACTAAAATAACTTAAATGCAAATAGACCCATCCCCATGTAAATGGGTTGTAATTACCACATGCACCTAATTATAATTTCTTATCTATTAGGTGCTTACAGTTTTCAAATGTTCCTACTTCTGAAAACCAAATTAAAAAGTGAGAAGATGGTGAATACCTCTTCTAACTTCTCACAGGGCGCATAAAAGATAGATTCCACTGATAGCATTGATACAACAATTAACATTTCTTCCGAGCAACCAAACTGACCGGCTAAGATAAGAGCCTTTGAATCATTTGGTTCTAACGGAAGACGTGCCATTTGGTGTCCAATTGTATCTAACAGCTTCTTTTCATCCGTCAAAGCCCCAAAGAAGTATAATAATTCTAATGATTTGATGACGACCATCCCGCATTCATTTATAATAAGTTAAATGACACAAATTTATAAGGCTTCGTAGGCGATAATATAAATTCTGCATTGTTCGCTTTTTCACATATAGAAATGCAAAACACAACGTGAACTTATTTATGTGCAGAGAAAAATATACAGAAATGTTCTAATTACCTATCAGGTTTCTCCATGAAGTCAAACCCAATTATATCATCAACACCAAGAGCACTAAGCTGCAAAATAACATTTGAAAGTGATCGTGTATAACCCCCCCCCCCGGCACCTACGCAAGTGGGGCGCGGACCAAACACGAGTGTGTAGCAGCCCGACACTTACATGGGTTGGTCGCGGACTAGATACACACCGGTAATGGCCACTAAACCATTCCGCGGATAGCAGATACGTCCGAGGAAGAACACGCCCGCGCCCAGCATTAAGGGTAGGGAATCTCGCTCAGACTAGGCGTACTACAGCCTGCAGTCCCCAAAAAGGGAAAGCGGGACAACTCCCACCCAAAAACATTGCTGTCACAACAACGGGACAAGCTCTGGAGTTGACCTACGTCACTCCCCACTTCCAAGCTGTCGTTCTCATGGCTCGTGACCTTGAGAACACGACAGAAAGGTCAACCATATAAATAGAGGCCTCGGCACTATTCAAACGGTAACACTTACATACTCTCTCTCTCTAGAACCAACTTTATCTCTCTAAAACTACCACTGACTCTCACGCCGGAGGTTGACCGCGGAACCCCGTTCCGCGGTGAGACTAACGGTGTTGGTTTTCTTAGCAGCGTACAATCAAGAATCTCACTTAATACAAGATCTATTTCCTAGGAAGTTAGCTTACACTAATCTTCATCAGGGGAGCGACTGGAATTGTATTAACAAGTTGGCGCTATCCGTGGGACTAGTGACATAACTGCGTTTCCCTTTTACAGATAAAAAAAAACTCTAATGAGCAATTTGGCAGAAAACCCCTCCCCGTCTCCTGAGTCATCCACCGTCAGAAACACGGGAGGGAATGAAAAAGTGCAAGACACAGAACAATACCGCCCTAATACCGCGACAGACGCGTCAATCAGGGAGTTCTGTGAAAGGCACTACCATCAGATCTTACCCTTCATGGCAGAAAAGGTCCATCAGGAAAAACTGGACCGGGTCAAAACCCGTCTGGATTTCGACGATGAGACTAGAAATGAGAGATCTCGAGAGCACGCCCGGAATACTCGCCCAGCATCTGAAAGAAAAGAGGTACCTAAAAGGAGGCGCGAAGCCAGTCCTAGTGCCAGGTCAGACCCGTCGGAGTATTCCAAGTCGCGAAGTGTCTTCTTGAGACTCAGCAGTCGAGACGATGGAGGTTCTAGAGAAAAGATCCGGTTGGAAACTAAGAAGCCGTGACCGGATGTATTCTCAAGACTAGAAAAGGAACGTCCACACGTGTCCACAAGACTTGGTGACCAAAACCCAACCGTGTTCTCCAGACTCCAGTCAAAGGTTACTTCCCGTAGGCAACGCAAAAGAGAAGCAGAGAAGTGAAGTAAACGGGACATGGCTGAAAAAGATTCGGTCGACAGACACCAACGAAGCCGGAGTGCTACCCGTGGCAGTGCTTCCCACTCGAATTCTGGCAAAGGAGAAACATATCACTCGTGTCGCAGCAGAACTAGGGAAGTGTCTCCTCCGGAAAGCGAGGAAAGTACTGGAGGACATTGGAAGTCCACCCCGAAAAGCAAAAAACGGGAATCTGATGACCTCTACTCCCCGTATGACGTGGCTGACACAGACCCCTTTACCCGCCGTATACGGAATTTTGAGTTCCCGGAAAGAACAAGAATGCCAGCTCACATTAGAACGTACGACGGGACAGGAGATCCGGAGGATCATCTGAAAATTTTCCAGACCGCGGCCAAAGTGGAAAGATGGGCCATGCCCACATGGTGCCACATGTTCAATTCCACCCATGTTAGGGCACGCCCGCGGCTGGTTTGATGAGCTGCGTCCGGAGAGCATTGACAGCTTTGAAGAGTTGAGGTCGAGTTTTTTCTCATACTTCCTGTAGCAGAAGAGGTATACGAAAGATCCTGTTGAATTACACCACATAAAGAAGCGGGAAGGGGAGTCCACGGAAGCATTCGTGGAACGCTTCAAAACAGAGAGCATGTAAGTGAAGGGAGCCCCAGAGTGTATGAGAGTGTCCGGCTTTATGCACGGGATAACGAACGCGGAGCCGATCGAGAGGCTTAATGACAACATTCCCGGTCGCGGGATGAAATGTGGAAGGTCGTGAAAGCATTCCTCGAGGTGAGGTGGCGCGCCAACCAATCAAAGAAGAAGCACCCCGGTGGAAGAACCAGACGGAGGACGAAAAGCATCCAGATCTTTGAAAGAAAAGGGAGTTCAAGACCGCTTAAGGCGGAGAGGAAGAGGGGGGACGAGTTCACTCCTATCACAAAGACGAAAGAAATCACGCCCATGGATACGGTCAAATTCACACCCCCCGCCAATATCCATCCCAATGAGTCTAGAAATAAAGAAAAATCATGACTTCCACAGAGAAAAGGGGCACAACACGGATGAATGCTATCAGTTGAAAAAACAGATAGAGGAGGCAGTCAGGTCTGGACAGTTCGCACATCTTGTCAAAGAAATCAAGAATGGAGCACAAAAGAATGGTGGTCCCAAGGGCGGAAAGAAGGATACCGCAGCCAAGGACAAAGCTCACGCCATATACATGGTCCACACTTGGCAACGGTCAGTCAAACCCAAGCTGGGTCCAGATGAGGTCTTTAACATGGAAATATTTTTTCCCCCCATATCCGGAGATGACTGGGACGACCACCCGCTCGTGATCAAGGCGGATGTAGAAGGGTGCACAATTCACAGGATGTACGTGGATAATGGAAGCGCCTCATAAGTTCTATACGAACATTGCTTCAACAAGCTAAGCCCAGACATCCGCAAAAGACTAATTCTCGCTTCATCACCGCTATTGGGTTTTAGTGGAGAACTCTCATGGCCGCTAGGGCAGATCCTCTTGGAAGTGACATTGGGAGGCGAAGAGAGTCGGCCGGTCGTGGATGAACTTCATGGTGGTACGATCTCCTTCCCCTGGCAGGATAATTGGACGTCCGGGGATTAGGCTGTTGAGAATAGTGCCATCCACGGCGCATGGGATGCTGAAATTTCCTACTTGTGGCGGAGTCGTGACTTTGCACAGCGACAAGGTGGTCCCGGTTGAATGCAGAATGGTCGCGGAACCAGAACCCTATCATACAACCACAGAGGCAGAAGTGAAGGAAGGAGTCGCGGTGGCAATCAACCCCAGATTCCCCGACCAAACGGTCACCATTGGGGGAGGGTTAAGCGAGAAAGGAAAGAAGAGCCTCTGTGACCTGCTCAAGAATAACTTGGATATCTTTGCCTGGGAGCCCTCCGACATGACTGGAGTTCCACGAACAATCGCGTAACACAAACTGAATGTCAGGGATGGTTATGACCCTGTACGACAAAAGAAGAGAGGGCAGGCCCCAGAAAGAAACAAGGCCATCAATGAAGATGTTACCAAGCTAGTCGCGGTAGGGATCATGAAAGCAGTACACTACCATGACTGGTTGTCTAACCCCGTTCTTGTCAAAAAAAAGTGACGGAAGCTGGAGAATGTGTGTGGATTTTAAGGACTTAAACAAAGCCTGTCCAAAAGATTGCTACCCCTTGCCAGAGATCGACTGGAAGGTCGAATCCCTCTGTGGATACCCATTTAAATGCTTTCTTGACGCATACAAAGGGTATCACCAGATACAAATGGCAGCCGGGGATGAGGAAAAAACAGCATTCCACACAAACCAAGGCATCTTCTGTTACACCAAAATGCCTTTCGGTCTGAAGAACGCTGGTGCCACGTACCAAAGGCTCGTGGATAGGGCGTTTGAGAAACAGATTGGAAGAAATTTGGAAGTGTACGTTGACGATCTAGTTATCAAGAGCCACTCAGAGGAAGAAGTACTCAGGGATATGAAGGAAACCTTCAAGACCATAAGAAACATCAACATGAAGCTTAACCCCAAGAAGTGCACATTCGGGGCGGAACAGGGGATGTTTCTGGGTCATGTGGTGAGCAAGGAGGGCATCAGAGCTTGCCCAGACAAATCTGCGGCCGTAGCTACCCTCAAATCCCCGACGACCAAAAAGGAAGTGCAGTCTCTGAATGGAAAATTAGCCAGTCTCAGTCGTTTCATGTCCAAGTCAGCGGAAAGGTCCCTCCCATTCTTCAAGACACTGAAGAAGTACATTAAAAAGAGCGACTTCTACTGGACACCGGACGCGGAGCAAGCGTTCAAAGAAATGAAGCAGCGCATTGCCAACCTGCCAATGGTCATTGCTCCACAACCAAAGGAGGAGTTGATCATGTACTTAGCCGCGTCTCAAGAAGCTGTGAGTGCAGTTTTGTTAGCACAAAGGGAGTCGCGGCAACAGCCAGTGTACTTCGTCAGCCGCACCTTAAAGGGTCCGGAGATAAACTACGCTCCAATTGAGAAGCTTGTCTTGGCACTAGTAGATGCATCCCGCAGGCTACGGCGATACTTCCAAGCACATCCAGTGGCAGTCATCACGAACCAACCACTGAAGCAAGTCTTGCCCAAGACAGAAAAGAGTGGAAGAATGGCCGGATGGGCAATAGAGCTGGACGAACATGACATTACCTTTCGACCACGGACAGCTATAAAAGGGCAAGTGTTAGCGAACTTCATTGCCGAGATTCCAGAGGAAGAAACTCCTGACAAGAAAAAGGACAAGCAACAATACTCGGAGCCGTGGAAACTATTCACGGACGGATCTTCGTGCATGGAAGGGTCCGGAGCACGCTTGATCCTGACAAACCCAGAGGGACAGGAGTTCACATACGCCCTGCGTTTTGAATTTGAGGCATCCAACAATGAAGCTGAGTATGAGGCACTGATCGCAGGACTAAGGATTGCCGAACAAATGCGGGTAAAAGACTTATCAGCAAACGTTGACTCCCGCCTAGTGGCGAATTAGATAAACGGAGCATACGAGGCAAAGGAGGAAAGCATGGCGCGCTACTTGGCAAAAGCCAAAGCATTGATTGAAGGGTTCCGGACGTTATCAATCAGACAAATTCCCCGGAGCCAAAACAAACAAGCAGACGCGCTAAGCAAGATTGCATCCACCAGCTTCGCCCACCTGACAAAACAGGTCCTTGTGGAAGTCTTAAAAGATAAATCCATCGAAGAAAAGGAGATACTGGCAATTGTGGAAGAAGACGGGGACACGTGGATGACACCCCTGATCGAATATCTTAAGGATGAAGTACTACCGGCGGATGACAACAAGGCAAGAAAACTACGGATCAAGGCTAGGCAGTACACGTTGAGAGACGGAATCCTGTTCCAAAAGTCCTTCCTAGAACCATGGCTCTAATGTGTAGGCCCCACCAAAGCCAACTACGTGCTACGAGATATCCACGAAGGGTCATGCAGCATGCACTCAGGCCCAAGGGCGATAGTAGCCAAAGCAATTCGGTCCGGATATTACTGGCCGACGATGCACGAGGGCCTTTCGTGAGCTAATCTGAAGTCAAGATCGCCAAGTCCACCGCCCGGTACCGAAGAATCCGCAGCAAAATCTGACCCCAATCACCTCTCCTTGGCCTTTCTACAAGTGGGGAATAGACATTTGCGGACCGTTCCCAGAAGGACCCGGCAGGATAAAGTTTATGATTGTAGCGATAGACTACTTCACCATATGGATCGAAGCCAAACCCTTAGCCTCCATCACGGGAAGGCAAGTGAAGAAGTTCGTTTGGGACAACATAGTCTGTCGATTCGGCTTACCAGGAGAGATAGTGTCCGACAACGGAAAGCAGTTCCGTGACAACCCATTTAAGGATTGGTGCCAGAAGCTCAACATCAAACAACGGTTTGCGTCGGTCAAACATCCGCAGGCAAATGGGCTGGTCGAACGCGCGAACAAAAGCCTGGGGGAAGGCATCAAAGAAAGACTGGAGAAAGGAAGCAAAGACTGGGTGGAAGAAGTGCCGCATGTGCTCTGGGCGCACAGAACCATGATCAAAACGAGCAACGGGGAAACCCCATTTTCTCTTACATATGGCACCGAGGCAGTTATCCCAGCCGAAATTGGAATGCCAAGTCTCCGATGTACAGCCGTGCACCAAGTCCCCAACGACCAGAAGCTTCGCCTAAATTTGGACATCCTGGAAGAAAAAAGAGAAGCCGCTGCCATTGAAGAAGCGCGCAGCAAAGCAGATGGAGGGGTACTACAATGCAAAAGTACGAAGCTCGACCTTCAGACCCGGAGAATTTGTCTACCGCAGCAACGAAGCTAGTAGAACGGAAGACACTGGAAAGCTTGGCCCAAAATGGGAAGGGCCATATGAAGTGATAGAGGCACTAGGGAATGGAGCGTACAAGCTCAGAGGCGCGGATGGGGAGATACTCCCAAGAACATGGAACATCCGAAACTTGAAGAAATGTTACATCTAAGTGTAAGTAGGTCTTCCCCGTCTCTTGTAAGTTGATCGCGGATCAGGTTCGGACAACAGGGGAACTTTAAATCTTCATGTTTTTCATTTCTATTGTAATATTTTCTAATTAGCAATGAAACGTAGATGCCTGGCCCGCTCTACAAATTTTCCAAAACAAAGATTTAATCACATTTTCACTTTCGCATCTTTCGCATATTTCTCACATCCGCGACAAACAGTGTCGCACATAAAGGACGAGCAACCTCAAAATTGACTCAGACATATAAGTGGTATTGCAAGCCCATTGACCATTGTTTGATACCCTCGGACTCCCAAAGTACGGCCAAGGGTACAACTCAAAGCCCGGAACAACTAACTCCGGCAAATAAGTAAAAGAATATGTGTACAACCAAGTCAAAAATTTCCATTAAATACGCAAGACTTTTTTACAAGTACACGGGGGCATACCCCCGGCTTACAAAAAAATGGCGTCGCGGCAACCACGACCCTAACAAAAATAAAACAAAGTGATAGAGCTTCACAATAGATGGAAAAGGCGGCATAGTCTAAATGCCGCCCATAGGGACTACCTCAAGCATTCCCAGCACCATCAAGCACACTCGCATCAAACATGTCATCATGAGTGGACTTTTCCTCTTCCTCTTCCTCATCCTCCCCGGTTGGCCCAGTAATCGCGGCAGAGGGGGTCGGACCAGAGGGAGCAATCACCATGGAAGGCTCCCCGGTGGAAGTAACCTGGTGCTCAACCTCAGAAACAATGAGCTCAGGGTTCCAGATATCAATTTTTTTACCATATACCCGGTTCTTCCTCTCCTTATACGCGGCAATAGCACGCGGACGCCGGGTAATGGTTTGGAGTAGGGAGCTGGGAAGGGCGACCTCTTCCGCCAACGGAGCATTAAACATGAATTCCCCTGAACCACTAGGACGCTCCTCCTGCAACACCAGTTGAGACATAAGGAACTCTAAAGAAGAGTCCTTGCACGCCTCTAAAGAGTCTAGAAGGGGAAAGGAACATCGCTAAGGTGAACGACAGCCTCGCGGTAAACCTCTTTCGCCCTGGATTATAAGCCTTAATCTGCTCCAACTTTATACCCTTCCTACCATGGACAAGGCCCGCCTCTAAACCCTGCCTTAGGCCCTCAGCAATAGCCTTGCTTATGCAATCCCCCAACCGCGTCTGCAATTCCTCTTATTGCTTAAATGCCATCCACGCTCTGCGGAAACCATAACCAATCACCCACCGTTTCCCTTCAATAGCAAGAAGAGTGCTCGGAAATAAGTCTTCATCAAAATCGCGGTTCAGTTCCGCCAACCTCTTATCCAACTGAGCGAGTTGACCATCATACTCGTTGTGGACCCTCTCCTCACACTCTTTCAACTTCGCCTCCAGCAAACCTGTATCCCTAACATGCGCTTTCAACTCATCACAAACAGCAGTCAGCCCGGATACTTTACCCTTCAACTCCGCATTCTCGACGTTAGGGTAGCCAGTTTTTCATTTTGGGCGCAATCATGCCCTCCAACTGCGCCACGCGTTCTCGTAACCTTTTCACCTCCTCAGACTCAGACTCAAGCAGACCAACACGCTCACGGAGACCCCTCGCCTCTGCGACTTTAGACTCCAGCTCCTGAACTTTCCCCTTCAGAGCCTCAATCCTCTTCTCCTTTCTGTCAAGCCTTTTGTTTAATTTTTTGGTCTGGTTAAGCTCAAATTGCAGCCGCAAACGCACCTCGGAAGACATACATGCCTGCTGCACAGTCATCATATTGTACTGCTCCAGCAAATCTGTGTGCGGCATGTTACGCAGTGTAGACAAATAACCAGGAGTTGCAAGGTTGTCCAAGATACTCTGGCAAATCTAGGGGTCATTCATCCGGAACTCATTAGTAGGAAACCACTTCGGAACATAAGTATTTTTCGCCTCCGCAGTATCCACGGACAAGGATTCATAGAAATCATCGTCGGATGCCGCGGGGCGATGACCGGATTGGTCCTGCAGTAGAGACTCAACCCCAAACGAGCTCTCCTGGTGAAGGGGTGGTGGCTGAGAAGGACCGGATATATCCACATCCAAATTCTCTTGATGAGCATTGGTGGATGTTTTCGAAGTAGAATCCAGATCTGCTTGAAGATCCGGGGTAGCCTCAGAAGAAACGACGGCTATCTCCAATGGCCGAGTGCCGGAATTGGACTCATCCCAAAGCTCCATCACAGGACTCAGTTCCGCGGTAGCACCCCCTAAATAGCCAAAAAACTCAAGGGTCATTACTCCACAAAGAGTAAATATAATGAAAAAAAGTGACACAAATAGAATGAAATCCTTACCAGCAGCGGATCTAGGGCCTTGCTCCGGAGCAGGGGTAATCTTCTTCTTCTCCGGCTGTTTGGTAGGAACATCAAGCCGGACTCTTTTCTTCCCAGTCGCCTTGCCGACCTTGGCTGCCTTCACATTATCCACAATAGTCTCTTGGACTAACGTGATCAGATTCTCAGAAGGCTCAATAACACGATTAGCAGTCTCATCCTGCAGCGTCTGCTCACCCTCTTGCAGAGTTCGCTCTCCGGATGTCACCTCAAAAGGATCTGGCTGGTTAATAAAAGCAAAGAGAGACATATCTGCAAACAAAATGCACAAGTTAACAAGGCAAGAAGAAAAGATAATAAGGCGCGACAAACCCTTAAAAAAACCCACCCTCGATGTCAAAGCCTTAAAAGTAGGCGGCGCCGTCATCATCGAGCACGGCTAAGGCCAATCACGGACAGGAATGGCTCCGGAAACTTCTTAAACGGAGCACGTTGCGTATCAAGGAGATGCAACAACCCCATGTCAATACCATCGTTAGAGGGGGGTGGGTCACGGTCAACGGAGACCTTCTCATTCCACGAGATGGCCAAGGGAAACACGGTCTCGTCAACCCAAAAGAAACACTCCTTCCAATTCTTTACAGAATCCAAGGGAGCGGTGTAACAAACCGGCACAACCAACGACTTAGGCCCCTTCCGCTTCTCTAGAGTCATCCACCCATCTTTCATCCCGGAGTAATAAAATTTCCTAAACAAAGGTACAGTGGGGGTCCCGCCATGAACGCGGCAAAGGATCTCAAAGTGACTAATCCTAGCGGCGGCTAACACGGATAGTTGCGACAAATGGATCTGAAAATACTCCAAAACTCTACACAGGAATGCGGAAAGGGGTATCCTAAAATTGCAAAACTCAAAAAATCTAGTGTACACACCTATCTTACCCTGAGGGGCATCCCTTATGGTATCGTGTGGACCATGAAGAAGAGGGTGAACAGTCGAAGGGATATGATATTTAGAGCAAAAATCATTCAAATCTTTCTATGATAATTTACAGGTAAAGTCGCTTAGAAGTTTTTTAGCCATGGAACTACAATGAAAGAAGAAAACCTAACCTGATAAAGTAGGAACGCACACACATAACTTGGTAGGCGTTTTCTTTTTACTCGCGAATATGAAATGGCAACAGTAGCCAAGAAAGTAAAAAGAGGGGTATTTATACTCTCCTAAGAGTAAAACCAATGGGTCAATCGAACGGCCGAAAAAACGCCACGTCTCCGGCTCGTAACCAACGGTCTAGATTTGTTTAGATCAGCGGACGTGATGGAAGCGACCAAAGCGTCATGTCGATCGAAAAACGCGCTAAGGCGGTTCGCAAATCGAGGGCGGCTTTAACGCTTATCCTTGGTATGAGTGGAAAATACGATCGGTTATTAGATTTCTGCGATACACCCGACCGCGGATGGACGGAATAACTTAGTCTAGCAGCGCTTGTACCAAGACCGACAAACACAACTAGACTGGGGAGACTTGATCGTGTATAACCCCGGCGCCCTACGCAGTGTGGGCGCGGACCAAACACGAAAGTAGCGGCCCAGCACTTACATGGGTCGGTCGCGGACTAGATACACACCGGTAATGGCCACTAAACCATTCCGCGGATAGCAGATACGTCCGAGGAAGAACACGCCCGCGCCCAACATTAAGGGTAGGGAATCTCGCTCAGACTAGGCGTACTACAACTGCGCGTCCCAAAAGGGAAAGCGGACAACTCCTCGCCAAAAACATCATTTGTCACAACAACGGGACAAGCTCGAATTGACCGAATTGTATTAATGTGAAAGGTTGCATCTTTTAATCTCCGGTCTTGTTGAATCATCAAGTCCTCAAATCGCTCTCTGGATAAAGACGGAAGAATTTCCCGTGTCCTTCACGCCTGCACGTCAACCGCACCATTAGACAAACAAAACTTTAATCACATAAATAAGCTTCATCTTAAGTTACATCCCAAAAGATGCAACATTTCACTTTACACATAGCTTGATGAGGCGAAAGCCTATCACTCAAATATTTTGAATGATCTTTAACGAATACAAAAGGTGAAAACATGTAGACCCTAGTCAACAATATCAAAATCTTGTAGGTGTTACTTCTAGCCCATTTACTTATGAGCTATAAATGGATGAATTTGGTCGATGCTTTATCTTCAAAGGTTCAAACAGGTAAATATAAAACAACAGTTACAAGAATATGGGTCAAACAAGTCACAAGTCACCAAAGGGCTTGTGTCCCGATGGTACCCCTTGTTGCGTGAGAAGCTCCCCAACCAAATGGTTGTGGGTTCAAGTCCTGCTTAGGACATGTGAGATAGTCTGTTGTGTATATTGTGAGATAGTTGCCATTCTTAAAAAAAGTCACCAGGGAGTCCAGTTAATGCGTAAAACCTCATGATTCATTATATTAAAACAATTATATTATTTGTAAAACAGCATACTCTGGTGATCATATTTGACAGACTAACTATTTACATAATATTAATTATAAATGAAAATTACGATATTTTGACAGAGAGACTTAGACAAAACTATCCTCATTTATCTGAACCAGTATTGACCTGTTATGCAACCCTCACCCGCCCATTTGACCACCTCTGATATCTGTACAAATACAAGAAGTGGTGGTGCACAAGATGTAGCTATTTGCGAACATATATACAAAATAAGTAGTTGTTAAATAATAAACTAGTCACAAAGTCAATGTGGTTACCTCCTCTAAAGAGATTGAGCTTTTGAAGTTTTAACAACAATCAAGGATTCAATGCCACTGTCAGGAGAGTAACTTCGCACTTTCACCAATCCAGGATCAATAACATACTTGATCCCAGGTATTGTCACGGATGTTTCAGCAATGTTAGTTGCGAGTATTGCCTAACAGTAACAACACACAAAAATTAACTTTCTAATATAGTATAAACATATTTGATCACAAAAATTCTAACACGGTGTAAATATATTTGATCATACTAGATGCGAGTAACATCTTGTCACTCATTATTGTTTCGATAAGAAGTCTACCTTTACGAATCCCACTGCAATGAGGTGAAGACTTTCATTTGTTTTTCCAATGGAAGACAAGAGAACAATGGTAAGATCAAAAGTTTACGGTTCGCCTGGTAATTTCTTAAGATTCTCAAGCACAAGAGATTCGATAGATTCGATCTCTTCTTGACCGTAAAGAAATACAAGTATATCACCGTGTCCCTCTTCCAAATGTACCTAAAAAGCAAAGTTTTTAAAAGGGTAGTTAAACAAAACACAAAAGATAAAAGCATCAAGGAAGAACACGAAATATGGTAACTAAAGCCGCATCCAAACAATGCATCTCGGGTTGGGCGATGTATAGAATATCCACCGGAAATTGTCACCTATGAACATGAACAGCTTTCGCACCACTAAAATACTCAGAGAATCCACGGGCATCCAAACTAGCAGACATGATACTTTAATGGATTCAACTTTTTGGTTAGTTGCTTAAAACTGCTGCTGCTAGTTTGACCATCATTTTCTTCTTTCACCAAAACACCATCGTTGGACTTCACATGATCATTATTAGATGCATTAGAACTTCGAGATCTATTCTTTTGTACATCTTTCAGAAAACCTAGCAACACATCAGTCTGAACGGTCCTTTCATGAGCTTCATCAACGACTATAACCGAGTACCTTGAAAGATACGGATCCAAAAGTGCTTCCCTGTGAGCATATGCAATCCTAATCAGCTTAAAGTTTACAATCATGCAGTAAGAGCCTATTTGATTCTAAAAAATGGATGTGTGTAACATCATAAACATACAAACGTGTGCACTATGCAACAACTCAATATTGTTTTGGGTATAGTCATTCATCTCAGGACAAACGACCTCTCACAACATTTTATTTATTACGCCTACAGCTGAGGAGGATAAACCACATTGTAGGCAAACATAAACAAGGAAAAACATTTTCAGGAAAGCTTAGATATTTAAGTATCATATGGTCTTCTCTTCATCCACATTATTTCTAATTGATATAGTTCAGACTTGCAGGCTTGAAGCATAAAATATTTGAATATACAGAAATGCTACAAAATGTGCAAGCTTGTTTATTCACCTCAATAACATCCATGGTCATGTACTTAATCCTCGTTGACATGGAGGTCACATCTTCAAACCTAATGGAGTACCCAACCTTTAGCCCCAACTCAACACCACATTCTTTCAACAACATGTTTAGCAATTCTATCGCAAACAACATGTCTTGGTTGAGTGATTCAATAATTCCTCCATCTCGGCAAAACCCTCCATTAAATAAATATTGGGCTAACTCTGTCATAAGAAAATATATACAACCGACAAGTTAGAGGTTAGAACTAGTGTTATGAACACAACAGATATGACCAATCCAGGATTCAAAGTGAATCGAAGATAGCCTGTTTCATCACACAGGAATTCCAGGAACAAGAATGGAACTCGAATATGAAGAAAGGATTTGTTATTATGGAAGATGAATTGTTTACAGGAAAGAGTAACTGATTACAAGTGAATAGATAACTAGAAATGTAATGAACAAGATGTATTTATACAAAGTGAAATGTAAAGTATTGTTGGCGGGAAAAGTAGTTATTTGAGTATTTGTTGACTTTGCTTGTTTGACTTTCCATTTTGAATGCTTCTCATAACAATGCCCACTCCTTGAAACATTGCTTGACCATAAGCAATCTAAGCATTCAAATCAAACTCTCGAAACCTTGCAGCTACATCTTCATATAACTCCCAAGTTGCATCTTCAGGTCCTTCATTAAGCCACTTAATCAAAAGATAAACTGCTGCAACATTTCCTTTTTTGGCCAATTTCCTGTCCAACACAGCATATGGTGCCATGGCAATGACCCCAGAAGAATCACACTGTGGAAGCTTAGCAGGTTCTTGCGGAACATCACCCTTAAACTTTTTGAGTTGGGACACATGAAAAACTGGGTGAATTTGAGAATCACTAGGCAACTCCAACTTATAAGCCACCTGTCCAACTTTTGTTAAAACTCTGAATGGACCATAATACTTTGGAGCCAATTTGTGGTGCTTGTGTTGTCGGAGAGTAGATTGTCTATATGGTTGAAGCTTCAATAAGACCCAATCACCAACAGAAAACACCCTCTCAGTCCTGTGTTTGTCTGCCATTGTCTTCATCCTATCTTGAGCTCTTTGCAAATGAAACTTCAACAAATTGACAGCAGCTTCTCTTGTAGTCAAAGATCTATCCACTGTGTGATTAGCACTATCACCAGCAGTGTAGGAAATATGAGCAGGAGGAGGTTGACCATAAAGAACTTGATATGGTGTAGTGTGAATGGCAGTGTGAAAAGAAGTGTTGTACCAATATTCTGCTAAAGGAATCCATTGTGCCCACTCCTTGGGTTTGTTCCCAGTCATGCACCTCAAATAACACTCAACACATCTATTTACTACCTCAGTTTGGCCATCACTTTGTGGGTGATAAGTTGAACTCATGTGCAATTGAACCTTCAAGAGTTTGAACAATTCTGACCAAAATCTACTCAAGAAGATTGTATCTCTGTCACTAACAATCACTTTAGGAAGACCATGAAGCTTGTAAACATTATCTAAGAAAGCTTGAGCCACAGTCACTGCAGTGTATGGGTGAGTTAAAGGAATGAAGTGACTATACTTGCTCAATCTGTCTACTACCATCATGAGTACTGATTTGCCCTTGGACAGTGGTAAACCATCCACAAAATCCATAGAGATGTTAGTCCAAACTTGATCAGGGATAGGTAAAGGTTGCAAGAGGCCTGGGTAAGGAACTAATTCAGGTTTAAACCTTTGACATACACTACAACTTCTGACCCATTCTTTAACTTCTCTCCTCATCTTACTCCAATAAACTTGAGTACTCATTCTTTTCAATGTAGCTTGCATTCCAGAGTGTCCTCCTTGTGACCCCCATGAAAGAAATTGAACAATTCCAACTTTAATTGTGGATTATCGGCTATAACCAACCTTCCTTCCCGAGTAGCTTTTGTGCGAGACCAATCGTAATGTTTAATCGAATTACGATCTTGTTTGCGACCTTTGAATGATAGTTTGTAACTTGGTGTCATTAGCCCACCCATCTACAACTGCTGAAAGATGCCGCTTGACAAACTACTCACGGTCATTTGTAAGACTTCACCATTTTCGGCACAACTCGATAATGCATCTGCCGCAACATTTTCGAACCCTTTTGTAGACAATCTCATAATCATAACCCATGAGCTTAGGAAGCCATTTCAACTGTGTTGGTGTGGTGAATCTCTGCTCCATAAGGTACTTTAGGCTCAAATGATCTGTTTTTATGATGAAATGCCTGTCCATCAAATATACCCTCCATTTCTCCAATGCTTGTAGGACTGCAAGAAACTCTTTTTCATATGTAGACAAGGACTGATGTTTAGGAGCTAAAGTCTTGCTCATAAAAGCAATTGGATGACCCTTTTGTAACAACACTGCCCCTATGCCAACTCCTGAGGCATCAGTTTCAATCACAAAGGTTTCTTCAAAGTTTGGCATTTGCAATACTGGAGCACTCATCATGGCCTTCTTAAGTTCTTCAAAAGCCACTTGAGCAGATTCCCCCCACTTGAATGCATTTTTCTTCAATAGAGCAGTCAATGGTTGGCTAATAATAGCATAATCTCTGATGAACCTTCTATAGTAGCCTGTCAAGCCCAAGAAACCTCTCAACTGTTTCAAAGTTTTTGGAACAGGCCATTTCTCCATTGCTTCCACCTTAGAAGGGTCAGTTGCCACACCTTTATCAGTAATGATATGTCCCAAGTATTCCACATGTGTAGCCCCAAAAACACACTTGCTCTGCTTTGCATACAGTTGATGAGATCTCATTGTTTGCAAAACTGTCCTCAAATGTATAACATGGCTTTCCATAGAGGGACTGTAAACCAAGATATCATCAAAGAAAACCAAGGTAAATTTCCTCAAAAAAGGCCTGAAAACATCATTCATAAGTGCCTGGAATGTGGAAGGAGCATTAGTGAGTCCAAAAGGCATGACTAAAAACTCATAATGCCCTTCATGTGTTTTGAAAGCAGTCTTGGAAATGTCATCTTCATACATTCTAATCTGATGGTAGCCAGACCTTAAGTCCAATTTAGAGAAGACCACTGATCCATGTAACTCATCAATAAGCTCTTCAATGAGTGGAATAGGAAACTTGTCTTTAATGGTGTGTGTGTTTAATCGCACAGAATCAATACACATCGCCAACTACCATCCTTTTCTTGACCATAACAATAGGTGATGCAAAAGAGCTTTGACTATGTCTTATAACTCCCGACTCTAATAGTTCCTTCACCATTAACTCAATAGCATCCTTCCGAGTAGGAGGATGTCTATAAGGTCTAATGTTGATGGGTTGTGTGCCTTCTTTGAGAGGATTTTGTGGTCATAAGATCTGCTTGGTGGAAGAGTTGTGGAGTACAAAGAAAGACATCTCCAAATTCCAATAACAAAGGATCCCAAACACTCCTTATAACAAATGGCTCTTTAGCTTGTACCATGTTGACTACAATGTAGGATAGACACACATGGACATTGCATTACATTGAACTCTTGCGCTTGTTTCCCATTCATCCACAAAACAGTTGCCTTGTTAGTACCTCTCAAAGTCATAGTCTTACCTCAGAATTAAAGCTCATTTTCAATGTTTTGAAGTTACAACAGATGTTTCCCGTGTAGACAACCATTGTATCCCCAATACCATTTCACACCCACCCAAAGGTAAAATCATCATCAAGAAGTAAAGGTTCTCCTTGTAAAGACCAAGTGAAATCATGACACATAGTATTACTCACCAAATTCCCCCTTACCATCAGAAACTTGTAATGGATAGGATTGTTTGGTATTACAACCCAATTTCTTAGCTGTATTACTATCCAAAACGTTGTGAGTACTTCCTGAGTCAATGAGAATGTGCAAATCATACTTACCAACTAGACCATTCACTCTCATGGTTTGGTAATGGTATACACCAGTAAGAGCATGTAAGGAGATTTGTGGATTTATTGCATTTTCCTCTTCCTCAGGTTGAGGCCAAACAATATCTTCTTCTTCTCCACCTTCCTCTGTTTCACCCCTTATCTCCTCTTCCTCATCTTTGTCTACTACAACTTCCAACAAAAATACTCGACTGCTACATTTATGGCCAGTGGAAATACTTTTGATCACAAGAAAACATAAACCCTTAGTTCTTTTCTCCTCCATCTCCTTACGAGTCAACTGCTTTCTATAAGGAGTACTAGTAGAGGTTGATGGTTTAGTCCTCCAACTAGCATTAGGTGCGGTAAAGACAATGGTTTAGGACCGTTAATCACATTTGTGTTTTGAGTAGGATATCCGGTGTAGGCAACACAGCATCTTGTTTCTTTGTTTAGCCCCATTCAACTGTGATTCTTGCGGTCTACACAAACCATACATTTCACCAAAGACCTTGGTTTAAACATCCTAACGCAAGTTCAAGTTCACTATACAATCACGCACTAAAGAAACTCATAGATCGCTCCTCACTCAAGTCAACTCGCACAACAACTTGTCATATTCATCAATATCTTGTTGCACAGACCATTTTGTTTCAATTTCTTAATCTCGCCTAATGGATCATCATAGACTTTACCAAATCTAGCCAAGATTGCATCTCTATACACCGCCAAGTTATAGTATCTCTATCAACCTCATAATTTGCCTATGCCACATCAAAGCAACATCATAAAGATGAATAGAGATCGGGTTTACCTTTTGTGCATCGTGAACATTGTCAATCGTGAAGAATTGCTCACATCTAAACATCCAATCCTCGACATTGTCACCCCAAACTTTGGAAACTCAAGCCTTGTAACCCGTGGAATTGAGTGTTTTGTCCCGATTTGTACCGGTTCATCAACATCATACCTTGATCACCATTACCGGATTATTCCTCAATTCTTCCAATAACTCCCTCTTTAACTCTTCTCTTAATCATTGCATCATCTCCTCATGGAAATGTCTTGATGACTTGTGCTAGCATGTGTATTAGAGCCATTTTGTCAAGAAAATGAATCAAGAATCCAATAACCGATCAGAATAACTTGTAACGTAATGTAACTAACGAGATTTATTCAAGAACCGGTTTCATGACGGTTAGGAAGTAGAGAGAGAAAGTAGTTATCTATTTTGGTGGGAAAGTGAGAATGGTGAATTATGATGGTGATGGTGGTATTTATGGGTGGTTGGTGAATCGGTAACAGAATTGTGGGTAATGTATCTAGCCAGAAAAGTGGCTCTGAAACCAAATGTTATGAACACAACAGATATGACCAATCTAGGATTCAAAGTGAATCGAAGATAGCCTGTTTCAACACACAGGAATTCCAGGAACAAGAATGGAACTCGAATATGAAGAAAGGATTTGTTATTATGGAAGATGAATTGTTTACAGGAAAGAGTAACTGATTACAAGTGAATTGATAACTAGAAATGTAATGAACAAGATGTATTTATACAAAGTGAAATGTAAAGTATTGTTGGCGGAAAAGTAGTTATTTGAGTATCTGTTGACTTTGCTTGTTTGACTTTCCATTTTGAATCTTGCTCATAATAACTAGGTGTAAAAATCCTAATAAGGTCAATGGACATGAAAATCGCCCTTTCATCCCGTCTTCGGAAGAAAACCATATGAGGGTCTTCTGATTGGATATGGGTCATTATGTACGAGTAGCAAACATTCATAGCCCAGCACCATGGCCACAAAAATGCTAGCTTAATACATAATAACATAAATGAAACATCGAGGAAACCAATATGAGGCCAACATCATATATCGTAAAACCATATAAATAAACAAACTTGAATAATGCCTTTTCAAAACAATATAGAAGTATAGAAGTAACTCACGTAGTCTTCCCACTTTCGGTTTCACCAACAATTATCAATGTATCATTCTTCGCACCTACTCTACGAGTCTTTTTCAACTAGACAAATTAACAAATAAACATACATAAAAACTAAGAAGGGTCGTAATGATAATCGAAACTTAAGCATCAGTTCTAATCGCACTAAAGTTGAAAATCAAGCAAACAGATGTGAGATCTTATCTATAGTGAGCTCATATCACCAAAAAAGAACTACTTAGAATCATTTAGGACATGAGAAACATTATTGGCACATCAAAATGCAAACGACATATTTCACAGGCTTATAATCAACTTCTCCCAGCAACCTAAAATCCAGACTCTGTAATTTAAGTTTAGAAAGAAAACTCATACGTAAACAAAAAGTTATACTCGCTCATGTATGATTTACTAATTTTCAAATTTGAAATTAACAGGATGTTTAGGATTGCATAATTGTCCTGCTTATCTTCTACTTAGTTTAAAGCAACTTGGCTTGTTGGGATAACACCAAACTGCTTCTTCTGCTTATGAGCCCATTTTTGGGAGAAAATAAGCAGACTCAGACCTGCTTATTTTGGGGGTGTTTGTATTAGCTTCTTTTGGCTGCTTACGAGCTTGTTTGAATTTGGAAAAACTCATAAGATCAATATTTCCTGGTCATGAGGTTGAGCTTATGAAATTAAATAAGAAAAAAGATCCATGAGCTTAACCAAATTCAAATAAGCGGCAAAATGATGTAATCCAAACCACCCCCTCAATGTGAGATGAAACTATAAAAATACTTATTATTATCTCTAATAAATTTAGAAAACCCAAACAGCCCATAAGTCTTGAAAAGTAAGTAAGTAGTACCTGAAGCAATAGGCAAAGATTTTCTCTGTTGGTCAATCTTATTTTTCCTGAAAATATATATATTAATTGAAGCAGTAATAATTAAGAAAAAGATGATGTTTTTGAAAGTGTACCTGTTAAAAAGGCCATCAACATTAACCAACTGATTATTATTGTTTCCAGTAGCCATTGAAGGCATCTCAAGCGATCGGGTTTTGCAAGGGTTTATGGAAAATGATATGCATGGCAAAGTTTGAGGTAACCGTGCCACATCGCCTTTCTCTCCGATGACCAAACACGACCAAGTTGCCACACAGAAGTGACAAAAAAAGAAAGAAAACAAGAAAGAAAGAAATAACGAATCGGTCGAAAATCCAACGATGTTGGAAAATTCGTTGCCTCGACCGATATGCCACAGTCGTGCCGACCGATGCTAACATCGGTCATCTTTGGTTTTTTGTGTTGACCTACCGACTTTAATATGTCGATTGTGCCCAACCTAACTTGTATGACTAAAAGTGTGTCTAAAGATCAAATGTAAAGATCAGATGAAGAGATGTGGCAAACTTAAGGTGAATATTTAGAAGGAGAAAGTGTATACGATATGTGTCAAGTGATAGAATGATTTAGGCCTAAAATTAGTCATATGAGTTAGGGGCTGTTTGATAAAAAAAAAATAATGATTTAGCACTGAATGATTCGAAACCCTGAATCATTTAGTAACTCTGAATGAAAATATGACGTTTGACAAATTTTCCGAGCTAGTAACTCGCCTATTTAAATTACCATGTTAACCTTCGTACAAATATCTTTTTTTTTTCGTTATTAGTTATTTTAATCTAAATTTCATTTGTTAAATTAAACTATTACTCAACATGTTTATTCTTGTGAATTTCAAGTATTTTAAAATTGCTATTTGCTCATATGTATACGATGCATAATAAATATCAATATGTCTTCAATGAAAGGGAATAAAAGAATGGACCAAAAAAATGTATACATATCAATATAAATGATAGGTGTATGAAGTTTTACATGTTATCACGTGACCCTTTATTAATTGGTGTGTCAATAATAGTTAAAATATAAAAAGGCACAACAATATTGCTACTGAATGAATTTGTATGCCTTGGATGCTGCTCCATTCAAAGCTAAATAGAATGATACAGAGGCATGCAAAAATTTAACAAACACTCCTCACCTCTTACCGATTCAACATATGACTCTTAATGATCAATTAAGAGGCTATCATACAAGCCCTTAGTCATTCTTATCATCACTCAGGGTTTATTACATACTCAAAAACACAAGCAATAAAATACTGCGTACTACTACTTATGTTCTTATGCGTATGTGTAATTTTTTATTTTACCTTTATGAGTGATGTTAGTTTACAAACCAAAGAATCCTCACATACTAAGGGACACATCTCAATCATTGATTCAAATTTAATCAATGGCTGAGATTAAAACACACTATCCACTAAAATAAACGTGGAGGGGTATAATCGTCAAATTACAACAAAACACCGCTCTAACCTACATTTCTCACATTCATTGTATCTACCTAACACACAGTAAAAACACACACTACTCACAGTTTTACACCGATCAAAAAATAAACCGGAAAATCCTCAAAAACTATCAATCTCGCCAGAGAAGATGGAAGATACTGACAGTGACACTATTACGCTACAAGGACTGACAAAAAACAACTACGAGCAAAAAAAAGCATAAAAAACCGTCCAGAAAATTGGTTTCAGGTATAATCTTAGACTCTAAACAACTATTTCAATATCTACAACTGTTATTTATGATTATATGATGATTTGAACTGTTTATAGAGATTATGATGAAGATAGTAAAATTTTACACTGTATAATGCATATTTGTGAAGAAATGTGCAACTAGAAGTTAGGTTTTAACAGTTTATAGAGTTTTTGTTATGATTAGGAGTAAGGTTTTAACAGTTTAGAAGCTAGGTTTGCGAGATTAGAAGTATTTATCGAAGGCATCTTGCGGCAAAGCCATAAGACGCCTTCGACTTTGACGAATGCATAAGGCTTCACCAAAAGCATTCGATGCGACTAAGTAAAAGGATTAGCTGGCTCATTAAAGGTATCTTATCTTGACTAAACCTTTGGCTCGCCACATAAGATGCCTTTGCTTCTTAAAGCATCTTATGCGGCTAAACTTTTGGCTCGACCAGAAGATGCTGGCTTTGGTTTGGTCACTAAGTAAGAGGATTCACTGCAGACTAAGTAAAAGGATTAGCCGTAGAAGATGCCTTTGGCTTTGGCTGCAGCTAAGTAAAAGGATTCGCTGCAGCTAAGTAAAAGGATTAGCCGCAAAAGATGCCTTTGGCTTAGCTGCAGAACATGCCTTTGGCTTCGCCAAAGGCATCTTCTGTGGCTAAGCCTTTTGCTTAGCCGCATAAGATGCTTTAGCATTTGACAAAGGAATAGGTTGTGGCTGATGCAAAAAATGGTTTGAGCGAATATATGATAACTTAAAATAAGCTTTTAAATCTGTTTTCTATTCTATATCACATATGATATAATAAACATTTGCTTTTAAAATAGGCTTTTAAATATATGATAACTTACAAAATTCATAGAAACAAAGGATTTGGCTTAGATACAGGTATAACCTTCGGCAAAAACTTTCAATTAGTAAACATTTGCTTAGCCACAGGCATAGCCTTCAACATTTTCGAACACAATGCCTGTTTGTAACATATTTTGTAGCTACCAAAAATTTTATGTTACATATCACATATGATATAATAAAGATGTACTCAACTTTGCCAATTGTCTAGGGTGCAGATAAGCAATAGAAGAAGCCTTTGGCTTCGCCAAAGGCATAGGCTCCAGCTAAGCAAAGGCTTAACCAGATAAAATGCCTTTGCCTTCAACTTAGATGCAGAAAATGCCTTAAACAAAAGAAATCATAAAATAAAATAGGATTTCAAATCTGTTTTTATTCTATATCACATATGATAAACTAAAGGATTTGGGTTATCTACAACCATAGCCTTAGGGAAAAACTTTGATAGAATAAACATTTTGCTTAGCCACAGGCATAACCTTCAGCAAAGGCTTAGCCACAGGCATAGCCTTATTCAGTAGCTAAAAAAAATTTATGTTATAAAGAATTTTGGTAATATACAGGCATAGCCTCTAACTTTGCAAAAAAGATATGCCTGCACCTAATCCTTTGAGTAAACTGTCAGGATATTAAATAATTGTTGATTGTTGATGATGTAGGTGATAAAGAAAATGACGATGGAGATGATGATGTAGGGCATCTAATATCTAAATTGCCGCTCTTAAAAACAACTGGTGAATTGAAAAGCCCTGCTAAAGGCACATATCATTTTATTAAAGAAACACGTTATGTACTGAGAATATTTAAATTACTAAATCACATATGATATAATATAATTTTTTGCAAAAAAAACAAAAAGCAGTTGCTCAAAGGTTAAATGAAATACTGAAAACGCAAAGAAGAAAAGAGCGAGCAAGAAAAACAAAGGAAGCTTGAAGCATAAAAGAAACAAGACGAAACAGATACTTGACAAAAGAAAAAATGAAATGTCTAAAGAAAGAAAAGCATCGAAATGCAAAGTACTCCAAAAGATTTACAAGAGGTGATGCTAGAAAAATTGAAGAGGAAAAGTCATTGATAAAAGTGATAACGAGGATACTGAGACAGTAGAAGAAAGTGAAGAGGAACTTGATGAAGAGAATGATCAGCAATTGGTAGTAAAAGAAACCAAAAAGAGAAAGAAGGAAATTGTTGATGAGAAGGAGGTTGTAGATAAGGAGGATGAAAAGAAGCTTCAAATGGTTAAGGTGAAAAAGGAGAAAACAAAAACAAAACATTACCCAACGTGTACAATAAGGTCATCCCCAAAACCTCTCTATGAAGCGATGATCGGTTTATCAAACGAGAGGAAGAAATGCTTGAAAGAGATGGGATTTTAGAGGTTCATCAACTTTCCAATAGTTGAACTTCCAGCTGCATTGGCATACCACATAATCGATAAATTCCATCCACCTAGCATGGAATTGAGATTACAAAAAGGTTCAATAAAGGTAACAAGGCAAAAAATCAATGATATGCTAGGTGTGCTGATGGGGAAAACAAAGTCGGAAAATCTTGAGGAAAGATTTGATGATGACGAATTTGTTAAGGAATGGGAAGAACAAGATGCTCATCTTGGAAGAATTACACCACCTGCCATAGCCTTCGAGATATCCAGCACAAGAGAAGCTGATTTCATGTTCAAGATGAATTTCTTAACGATGTTTGCCAGCACCATGGGGACTCTGGAGAGTGCAGGAAAAGTACCCACAACAATTCTCAAGCACGTAAAAGAAAATGACGATATTTCTGATATCGATTGGTGCAGATACATAATGGATTGCTTGCAGACCAGTAAGCTAAACTCGGACAAAGTCAAGTCGGGGACCAACTACTATTATGGCCCTCTGACATTCTTATGTGTAAGTTATTTTCCATTTTATATAAACTTATCAACTATGATTCACTCATATAAAAAATTATCTAACAAAATTTTAATTGTATTTTTGTGTATAAAAAGGCGCTATACTTGGACACAACAAACTACCCGAGCTTCCAAGTTATCGTCACACTTGACCCTCGAAGTTGGAACACTCCAACAATGAGGAAAAGGATAAACATGGAAATCAAAGATGCTTGCTTGGGGATGTTAGAGCATCATGGAGAATTTGATCTTTGAAGAGGAGCAACAGTATTAATTTGTACAAGGGAGCGTATATATACTACGAACTGTTGCCTCCTAGAAAGCCGATGGAAAGAGAGGTAATTTTATTGAATTCATTTATAAAAATGTTGTTATAAAAAAGTATGTTATGATATATTTTACTTGTTATTAAAAAGCATGTTTAAAAGAGTTAACAGAAGAAAACAAAACGTTAAGCTTAGGCGCAAGCATATTCTTCGGCTAAAGCCGAAGGCTATGCCTGCGCCTAAGCCTTCAGCAGGCTAACATTCAGCTGTGCTTGCAAAAATATCATATATGATATTACATAGAATGTGAACATGTTTGAAAAATCAAATATGATATTTTTGAAAATCATATATGATACTTTACATGTTTTTGTAAAATAAAAAATATCACATATGATTTTGCATATACATTAAAAAACTAACCTGAAATACTTCCTTTACAGGAGTTTTATGAAAAGATTGATGAGAAATTTGAAATAATTTCAAAGGAAAAGATAGAGTTGGTAGAGACGATAAGAGAGGGATTGCAGAAGTTCAGGGGAGACAATGTGATGTTGAACTTATGCAAGAAATTCAAGAGATTGTTCAACAAGATTGTTAGGTCACTAGTTTTACAACACAAGCTTATAAGAGAAGAGATAAGGCGATTGAACAAGTAAACAAGCACACACACACACACACAATAGTATGAAACGGTTAGGCGTAATGTATGAGTGAAAGAATAACTTGAACAACCAACCCTCAAATGAGGGTTTACAATAGTTTATATAGGCAAGGAGCTAGGGCAACACTCCCTCTCCTTCCCTATTCCTTATTGGGCTTGGATCAAGCTTATGGGCCTTCTACATAAGCTTGACCTTAAACAAACATAAAGGCCATAATAATGCTACCTATTACATATGAAATATAAATACTTGAAATCTTTGTTTAGGAGTGATTCCAACAATCTCCCCTCAAGTATATATGAATGTAAACGGTGAAGGCGTTGATGTAATAGTAGTCGTGACGCCTTCGACATTCTTCTTTCTTGTGAGAGAATTGCCTTGATTCGAACAATCTCCCAAAGTAGAGATAGTTATCTTTGAGCGCTTATGCTTTGACGTCATCTTTAACTTTGTTCTTTGATAATTGTTCTTTGTGGTGAAAGTGATAGTATGTAGTTGTTCCATCATCGCCCGCCTCAGTGCGCTTCACGCTCCAAAGTCTTCCATGTCATTCTTCAACATGCTCACACGCTCTTTGACGTTGGAATACAATCTTGATGAAGTTCTTTAAGTCTTTGACTTTGTAGATTCTTTGGTTTGACGAAGAATCATTCCGACGGTTGTGTTGCTTTTGAATAGAACTTCCATTAGTGTTGATGTTGGCATGAGCATGAGAAGAATCAAGACGATCATCCCGCCCGGAGCTTCCATAAGAAGAAAACATTGCAAACGGTTAGTAATAAGCGGTTTCCGACTTACAAGTTTGAACTTCGAGAGTGTTAACAAAGATAGTGTGAAAACACAACTCTAATTCTTACAAAGGCCGTTCTCGAACCGGAGTCCCACAAGTGAGATAGCGCGATGTACCGGTACATCTATTCGAGATGAGTCGAGGTACAATCAAGCATCACCTCACGATCAGACCGTTTGAGACACACTCCGCGTAATCCACGGGAGTTACCGAAGCGACCAACGTCGTGGTCGCTTTGATGTTGACCACGGCGGAGTTTCCATTCAATCACCGAGGATCACAGATGTGAACCTCTCATAAATGTTCTCGACAGATTGCTAAGATCCGTGAAGGACTCGATATGAACCATCGATGATCTTATTTGTTGATCATCAAGTGATTAAATGTCAAGTGTTCCTAAGAGATCTTTTGATGAATCTCGTGGCTCTAGACTCAATAGTGCGTTTGGTTTTCCGAGCGGAGACTAGGAGAGGGTCTCCTTCTTCAATACCAGCGATCTCTAAGAGAAAGCCAATAGATTATGTAGGGTTCCTCGTGAGAATGAAACAAGTTTCATTGAGAGAAACTTGAGTGGCTAAGAAGGTTTAGTGCATGCGCCATCGGGTCCATGACGACTTTTAATCTTCAATACCGTGTCACTAAGTGACAACCAAGAGTATATGAATTGAACCCGTGTCCGCCTAAGTTGAATAACTGAGGGCTGTTTCTTTTCACCCTTTACTTTGCATTTCTTTTGATTCTTCAACTCCTTCTTTCTCCGATTCTCATTTTCTCCTTTTATAATCATTCCTAAGGACTTCTAACACTAACTAATGGTAGTGTCCTTGGGTAGATCCTCCGCTCTGGGGATCATAGGACGGTTATTCCTAACCTTAGTCACCTTATAACTCCATGACTAACCTATGTTTGCCATTAAAACCACCGTAAGTTAAAATATCTCTCAAAGGGTTTGTAAATGAAAACATGTTTGAACCATCGTGAGAGATAAGTTTTGCATAAATACTCCCCCACATGTGCTTAATAGTTTTAATGGTTAAATGCACAAGTGAGGAAAGAGCGCACTTTTGAATTGATCCACTAAAGATAGACAATCTCCGCGAGACACGGTTACGTTGAATAGTTAAAGAGATACATTGTCGCCTTTTAGGTGACAACTAGCTCTAATAACTACCTTGAAGGTGTAGACAAACCTCGAAGGTTGTCATACCGTCGTAGTTCATGTCTATCAAAGTTTCTCGAATGGTACTTTCTACTCGACAAGTCCTGCGAGACACGCTTACATCACTAGTGAACTAGCTTGAAATTATTACCCGTCCGTGACAAGTCTTTTCGAGTTACAAACAGTTTAGTACCGTCATCTCGTTGGTTAAGTCCGAGGTACACAGATTCATTTGCATTTTGTACAACATATTTCTTATCACACAATTTTTCTCCCCTAAAAATGGCATATAAAAATGTTATTTTTGAACGGTTGAGAATAAATATGACCATTTTGAGTGTTGGGAAGAGTGACCATCGTGAACAATTTGTGAACAAAGTTTTAAATCAAATACTCCCCTCAACTAGTGATATAAAACGGTTGGTGTTTTGAAAATCATATGGGAAGTACTTGTCTTTTGAGCAAAACCGTGAATAATGAAAGGTTTGATAGGTTTTACTCAAAAATAAGAAGCTTTCGCTCCTTTTATAGGATTGTGGCATCGAGGCGTACTACGTGGTCCTTTCTTGACAATTACGGGTTGTACAACGTTATGTGTGCACAAGCCATAGACATATATAATCACATATCCAAAATTATATGAAGGAAACCATTAAGGGTACCGTGAAGTGCGATGATATTCCCAAGAGTGCGCACCGGCGTTGAAAGCCGATGATGTTTCTCCCGAGTCGACCACCAACATAGCTTTCCAATCGTGAATCGATCCTTCGAACAACCGCTCATCAATCAAGGTGATGATACGCCTCACATCCTCCTTTCCCGAGAGTTCCAGGCTTAGGATTCCCAACTTTCATGCGATATCCTTCAACTGCGCCAATCCGTCCCTAACCATCTTCAAGGTATGATCCCGAATTTGTGGAGCTCACTACACGCCATTAAGCGCTTTCTTGAAGTTCACCGCGGTAAACAACGCCAAAGGTTTGCCGATGAGCGAGTTGTTTAAGCTGGTTGATGTCGGGAAGATCAAGCGTGGTGGAGTGAAGTTTACACGCTTACGATATGATTCAACGACCATCCGGATATCTTCGACACGCTCTTTGATCACGATGCGTCTAATGAAGATGAGAACCGACTTGATAAATTCACGTTGAACTTGATCGAGAATTGTCTCATAAGACCACAGTACTTTGGCAAGATACATGTCTTCGATGTCGTTGAGGACAAGTTCTCAAAGTCGACTTCGGAGAATCCATAGTCCTGTTCATCTTGTCGTTTGACTATGATATTCTTTAAGAATGTGTAGTCCCACTTAGACTTGAGATCAATGTGTTTGATGGCCACGATGTCCTTAGAGCTATACACTTCATGTTGAGACTTCGAACCAGCAACACAGTAGTAGATTCTTCGCGTTCGAGCCAATGATGAATCCCATACAATGCATCTTGGTCGTATGCTTGCACGCTGTCGAAAACAAGTGAGTTACGCCTCGATAGCTATGCGTTAGAGTAAATGGTCACCGGGAATGGAAGAGTTAATGATGTAGTGTATTTTCTCGAACCATCGCCACCATGGAGAAGAAATTCAGGTCTTTGTTGAAAAATATCGGAAGGGAATCCTTGGTTCGTCTGCTTGGCCAATGGTCGGTAGAGGTTTGGTCCAATCGGTGTAGTATGGAGGGTTGTCCCTTTGTTTGAAGTCAATGTTTGCTTCGGATTGAGCCAATCCATGTTGTTGGACATAGCTCGGCGATGTTCTCAAGATGATATTCGACCTCGGGCGCTTTCGAGTCGTCTTTCCATAGTTGAAAAGCTTCATTCTTGATTCGCTTCAATTCGATTTTGTCATTTTCTTCACATGGAACTGTTTCTTGCAATGCTTTTGCATGCTCCATTGTTGAACCATCTACCAATTCTTGACCTTCATCGGGTAGGGAGTTTGATTGACAAGTGTGGAGAACCATTCAAACTCTTCGGTTTTATCGTCATCTAGCCATGATACGACTCGGCCGAGTAGTCTGCTTCTTCTTTTGGAAGGCTTTGATGATGAAGTGGTTTCTGCACTTGTTTGGGTGAGGTGGGTTGTTGTCGGGCTCAAGGACCTCTTCATCGTCACCACCCGTATACTCAAAGTAATCACCGCTTTATGAGTCGGGTGGTAACTCGGAATCGTCCCGAGGTTTATCGAGAGAAGACCGAGGTGGAGGAGACTTATGTTGAGAAGAAGTCCGTGGTGGAGGAGGTGGCATAGATGTAGATTGACCGATCGCTCGACGCTTAGGTGCGAGTCCTTATCCTTATCATCGTCATCTCTTGGCCGTTTGGGTTGATCGGTCGACTCCTTGCATGATGAACCGAGTTGAAAAGCAAGTACCTTCAAGAATTTAGCTTCATCCAAGTAAACGCCTGCATCGCTTTGACATTTGCATCACTAGTTTAGCGATTAACTTTCATTCGTAGAGATCGCCTTCTTTGGCCATTGTATGTTTAACCAATTCGACGATGTTAGGGTGAGTTGTCCGGAAAATATTTCTCTAGTCACACCGGGACAAGGTGTCGAGAAGAAACTTGTGGGTTTGTTCTCTTGTCGACATCTCCGATTCCTTTTGGACTTTAGGAACGACATCCTCAAGGTACTTTTGAGTGTAACCTTCAATCATTTCATTCGATTCCCGACGATGACTTCTCATGAATTCTGAATAGCTTTCCTATCTTCCGCATCTCGTCATTCTCATCATGTAAGTCTTGCATTTGTTCAAGATACCAATTAAGTTTTCTTTGAAGCATGTCCTTCTTTCTAACTTGTTTGACAACTTTCACAATTCTTGCATGTGTTTGAGAAATCCAAGATTTAGGTGGTTTCTTCACGGATTTGGATGATGATCCGGTTGACTTCGTTGATGGTGGTGGTGATGAATGAGATGAAGAGTCCGATGATGATGAGACATGAGGAGACTTCATGTCCTTAGGAGTTTCGAGGTTTTCCCTTTGAGTGTGTTGGACTGCCTAGAAGAAACTTTGAGTAATCATCCTTAGACTTTTCTTTCTCGGCCCAGCTTCTCAAAGTCATACTCAATAGTGTCCTCCACAGTTGTTGTAGTTGCGGAAGAGTGGTGGCACCAGCCCCTTATCGGGTTGATTAACCGCATCAGAGATGGTTTAGAGTAAGCAAGACCACTTGAACCTCCGGGCCACCCATTTGATCTTTAGCAAATTCTTCGACCTTTTGAAGGTGTCGACTTTGTGAAACTTCTTCTCAGTATCCTTGATCCAATTGCTCTTCTTCATCTTCGAGCTTTCATCCCGAGGTACAAGTGCGTGAGTCTTTCCTTTCATAGTTTGGGGACTTGGAAGTTTTGGTACCGAGGATTTTCATCCTTTGCGCTTCGCAGTATGTGATCTCTTCATCTCGTGTCAAGAGCATCGAGTCCTCGTCCCCGAGCTGCCTTTGCGGTTCGTGTGAAATGATAGGAGTGGCTTCGAGACGTAACTTTCTTCTTAGGGGTAGGTTTCTCTTTGGAATAGGTTTCTTCTTTGGAACATTCCTTTGACTACTGTATTTGTGACACTTCCAAGACTTCCTTTTTGGTTCTCCTTACAGTGTACCGTAAGATTTTTCGTCGAGATGACCAACTTTGCCTTGTCCGACCGCTTCCTGATACCTTTCATACGATTTGAGCTTCGACATCTTCGCTAGAGGAAACTGGGAGCACAAAGACCTTGTTTCTTTGTAGACGCTTTCCTTGATTCCGATAGATAGAATAGGTTCCGTCAACATGTCATGATTTTCGGGTCATTGAGCCTCTTGGGAATGTCGGGATGAAGTCCAAGTGCTCTCTGGATCAACAATTTGGTATATCCGATGTAGGAATCTTTGAGCCAAGTTTGTTGAGAAATGACATCATGTCATCCCAAATCGAGCTTCGATAGCGATGTGTTTCTTGTTGACCAATGCCCGAATATTTGCGCTCCATGAGTTTAGGGTGCTCATATCCACCGTCACGACCGAAATGGACTTGGTGATGATCATGTAGAGTTCTCGAGGGTTGAGGAATACTCTTAAGCTCTCGAGAGAATTCTTGTTGATTACTCCGTAGCCTCGCCATAACCGATATCGATTAAGAATTGGAGAGTGAGCTCTTCAACAGTGAGGCATATAGTTTGGTTGGATCGACTTGAGAATTAGGAGAACAACCCTTAAGTCTGCAGGTGTAATGGTGACTTGTTTGTTATTCGAGTTACCGTCACAGCTAGCTTTGTCCTTTGACCCTTTCCATAGTGTTCCGGAACTGTTGGATGTAGATCTCGTGACGATTCTGCGAGAATGAGTAAGCATGTTCGATACGGATGAGTCCTCGTAATGTCAATAGCAATTAAACACGAAGATTCGAGCAAGTGAGGTGTCAAAGTCAACACGGAGGTTATTCTTTCCTATCTTCATTGGATAGCCATGAGGATAGATATCGCCAATGGAGAGAACTTGTGTGCATCCACATTCATTTGTTCAGCCATGTCGTGATCTGAAATAACATTAGCCAAAAGAACCAACATATCGAGAGACATAATGTTAGTCAACAGAAGGTCTTATTGTCTAGTTATTGAATGTATAGTGATAATGATTGTTACGAGTCCTAAGTCACTTGTATGTTCAATAGTTCAATGATATCGTGAAATGTTTCGTGAGTTAGTTAACTTTAAGTTTTAAAGTTTATTTTATCACTTATTGTTCACAACATATCAGACGATTTAAGTTTATTAGTGACATTTTTTGGATTCGTGATGATATGATTAGTTTATTTACAAGTTTGTACAAGTAACAATTCATCATGAAGGTCAATCCAGGTTGCGTAGCTTTGGCAAAGTTATGCGAGACAGTATGATATGTGCTTAGGCGTAGACTTGACGCGTGGAATCCTATCTTACGCGTAAGAAATGTTACGCGTGGGAAAAGAGACCTTATGCGTAGAGCTTATGCGTGGCATATATTAACCTTACGCGTAAGGCTACTCGTAAGAGTTGACCTTATGCGTGAGGTCATCATTTACGCATATCCTTCACAGGATACGCGTAGTCCATTGTAGAACCTTACGCGTAGTCGTATGCGAGGATTTTCTTACGCGTAACATAACTACGCGTAGGGTAATCCTTATGCGTAGATAATCAAATGACCTTGATTCGAATTCTAAGTGTAGCAATCACGAAATAAATTTATCAAATCATCAATATTAGCACACATATTCATTTCAATAACAATACATGGCATGAATCATGCATAAATCCGCCACGCGTGAAAGGCATACGCGTGAGGTCAAAACCCTAAGGGTTATGACTTACGCGTAAGTTTTCTAACCATGGAATTTGCATCAAAAGATTCGGTAGTTCTAACATGTTGTATGAGCATATAGACCAAGTTATAACATCAAACTCATGGTGAATCAAAATACCCAAACTTATGAACCTTAAACCCTAATTTCAAATTCAATAAATCGGTGTTTCGGGTAGTTTTAGAGCAAGGATATAATCAATTCAACATCACATAAGCATAACCCAGCAATCTTTAAGACCAAAACACTTCACATTTGGAAACACCCAAATCGACTCATAAACCCTAGTTTTCAAAATTCATCAATTTTAGTTTCTGGGTGGATTTTGATGGTTAAAATGTTATCCTTGATGTGTAAGAAACGTTTTGAGACAATCCATTTTACCCCAAACAAACGCACAATGATTGTGTGTTCATACGCTTATGCGTAGAACACATAATCACGCGTAAAAAATGTTTTAGCCGTAGGATTTGAATGAAATTAAAAACCTTTGCTTAGAAACATGTTTTACACAAGAAACAACTTACAAATTTATGATCAAAAGCACAGAATTCTTGAGTGATTATTAGGCGTAGGATGGTTTTAGGTATTTTGTAATAAATGTGAAGTGATAGTTAGGTGGAGGAGTTTTATTCAAATAGACTTTATCATTTTGACAGTTTTGGTCCCTCCACCTTTTCCATTTTCATCCAAAGCCTTTTAACTTCCATTTTTGGTTACCAAATGAAGATTTTAGGAAAGAAACTTGACAACACTCCCCTTCGACTTGAGAAAATAATGAAAGGTTGTTAATTAAAGTCCGAGGAGTGTTTTTGAACCAGAAAATGTACCACCATTTGTAACAGAATCAACCGAGATGTGATAACATGCAAGTACACAGATGTTTTGAAACAGTTAATGGATTATTTTCTCCCCCTCAACACTTGATCGGAAAATATTGAATTTTGAAAGATTGAAGTGTTGACGGAAGAAATGTACTTGCCATGTTGAAAGAAATATAGATTAGAAGAATATTTTTGTTGTTTTATCGGATTTTATATTTTTGTATTTTGTTTTGAAAATTTATTTACAAAAGATGTTTTGGTGTTTGATGTGTTTTAAGACTGCTTTTAAGAGGTCATCCAATTCCTCTTGAGTCAAACACCTCATACCAATTCGTGGACCAACTCATTAAACCTAGCGGGAGGCAAGGCTTTGGTGAGCGGATCGCCAATTGGTATTCAAGACCACAAAGTATAATTCAACAAGACTGCTCCACGTGGTCCTTGATGAAATGATAGCGTGATCGATGTGCTTTGATTTCGAGTCTTGAGCAGAGTTGCACGAGATTGCAATGGCACCGATTGTCGCAATACATCGGGATTCATCAAATACGTAACCATAGTCTTTGAGTTGTGTTCTCATCCGTATGACTTGAGCACAACACGCGGACATGGCTACATATTCTCGCTTCGATTGATGACGGCGATGTACAATCCTGCTTCTTTGATTGCCAAGACACCGCTTTATCACCAGAAATTGTAGTGCTCTGAAGTACTTTTCCTTGAGTCTAGGCATCCTGCGTGATCGGCCCAAAAGCGATTAGTTCAAAACCGTAATCCTTCGGATACCGATCCCCAAATTAATGGTTCCTTGATGTATCGGAGGATTCTTTTAGCCTCGAGAGGTGGGTTTCAGTTGGTCGCGATCGATAACGGGAGCATAGATAAACGGAAAAGACAATATCGTCTCGCTAGTCGTTAGATACATGAGGGACCCAATAATACCGTATTTGGTAGGGTCCACTAATTTCCCATGTAAATCAAAGATCTAATTTCTTGGTATGAGCCATTGGTGTGGCATAAGTATCACGTGTTTTCATTCCAAATTTGTTTAACAATTCAAGGGCATATTTGACTGACTCAAGAAAATACCACGGGTGATTGATGAACTTGCAATCCTAGAAAGAATGTAAGTTCACCCATCATGGACATTTCAAAATTTTTCTTCATTAGTTTTGCAAAAGCGATTGAAAACTTTTATGTGTTGACCCAAAATGATGTCATCCACGTAAATTTGAACAATTAAGATGTGTGCCCGCGATATTGTATGAAAAGAGTTGGGTCAACCGAGCCTTTGGTGAAATTATTGGCAATGAGGAAAGATGATAGCTTATCGTACCATGCCCGAGGGGCTTGTTTGAGACCATAAAGAGCTTTGTTCGGTTTGTAGACATGGTTCGGGAACTCGGGATCAACGAATCCATCCGGTTGGTGACATAGACCGCTTTAAGTTGCCCATTGAGAAACGCCGTTTGACATCCATCCGATAGACCGTCATGTTCATGTGCCGCGAACGCGAGAAATATCCGAACGCCTCAAGACGAGCAACCGGAGCAAAAGATTCTTCAAAGTCTATTCCTTCTTCCCGACGATAACCCTTAGCAACTAGACGTGACTTGTTTCGGATGACGTTCCCTTCAAAGATCCAATTTGTTTTTCCAAATCCATTTTAGACCAATGACGAGACTCGCTGGTCTTTCAACCGCCCCCATACTTCAAGACGCTTGAATTGGTTGAGTTCTTCTTGCATGGATTCAATCCATTGTCTTTTGTCATTGCGTCTTTAATGTTTTTAGGTTCGATTAGCAGACGGTGAGTGCATAAATGCAGTGTTCACCATCCGAGTGAAGACGTTGTCTCGTAACGATCGGTTGATTTGGGTTGCCAATAATATTAGCCGAGGATGGTCTTTGTCCATCTATGTGTAGAGGTTAATGTTGGTATACATTGAGCGATTCTCGAGGATTCAAATGGTTTGTTGAAGATTCCAACATCCGTGCAGCGGATCTCATTGGCAAACGGGTTGAAGAACGATTTGGATCAAAATCTGCAGTGGGGGTACTTCATTCGTAATATCATCACCGGTTCATCATTGTTGGAAGCGGTGTGTTCAATTGTTGTGTTGGAGTCAATTGGTGTAGGTGCATCTTCAACCGTAGTTGTTGTAGCAGTGTATCGTATAGGAATATTATCGTTTGTGCAATGAAACAATGGATACACCAGAGCACGTTCATCAATATCGTCACGTAACGTAGGAGCAAATAACCTTTCCATTTGTTGACGAGTTAGTGAGGGCTTTCTTCACCGATGATGGGGTTGAGGAAGTTTAAACGTTGTGACCGGGTTCTAAGTCATATACTCGAAGCCATCTCCGTGAGTTCATCGAAATGAGCATGAATCGCTTCCATTACCTCCTTAGTTCGACGATTCCGTTCGAAACCTTTAGAATTGTCACAAGATCCAATAAAGACTCCAATATCGCTTTGGCTTTGAGCTTTCCAAAATCATCACGATCATTATTCGGATAGCAAAGGGATCCAAATACATGAAAGTGTTTGAGGTTCGGTTTGTAGTTGTGGACAAGCTCGAAAGGAGTTTTGTTGTATGCTTGTGATCATAGAACGGTTTTGAGTATAGCATGCAGATATACGACTTACGCCCATAAGTAACTGGAAGTTTAGCATTGATTAACATTGTTCTTGCAGCTTCCACTAACGTTCGGTTTCGCTTTCAACAACTCCGTTTTGTTCGTGTGTCCGTGCAATAGATGTTTGATGTCAATTCCCACTTTCTCATAAATTCACGAAGGGTTTTGTTAACAAATTCGGCCTTTGTGCATCCGAATAATCCCGACGGTGTTGCGGAGTCGAACTCAGATCTTTGTGAGAAAGGTGATGATCATTTGTGGAGCTTGGTCTTTGCTACGAAGAAAATAGACCCAAGTCCATCGTGAGTAGTCATCAACAATTACTAAGATGTAGCGTTTTCCGTTGATCGTTTGCACACGACGGGCCACACAAATCCATGTGAAGAAGATGAAGCACATGTTGAGAGTCAGGTTCCACCTTTGAAGGAAAATGAGCACGAGTGCTTTTCCCTTGTTCACATGCCGAGCAAAGGTGATCTTTTGAATACCGGAATCGCGGGAGTCCTTCAACTAGTTTGTGTCGAGCAAGGTTGGTGATGGTTTGAAAGTTTAGATGTGAGAGACGACGTGCCATAGCCGTGATTTTGTAGATGTTGCCTTTGAAAGTAAGCAAATGGGAGAGGAAGCAACCATGTCTTGCATAGAGATAGTGTAGAGACTAGAATTACGCGAGCCGGACATAAGGTCATTTCCATGTAGATCACGAATGAAACAAGTTTTCTCCCGAAAGCAACCTCCAAATCTCCATCACAAAATTGACCTCATCGAAAGCAGATTGTGACCGAGGCCTTCCACATAGTAAACCCCGCTTATTTCAATGTTCCCATTAACATAATCTCCGTAGCCCATGATGGTCGCGGTTATCGCTCCCGAATCGACAAAGTGCCAATGAACTTTGTAATAAAGTTTGATAACGCTTAAGGTTGCTCATCATGTGTCGGGAACATCCGCTATCAACAATCCAGAATGATCAGATCACCGACATTACACGCATTTACACAGATGGAATAGAAGTAGATGTGGAACCCGAAAGTTAGAGGGTTCCAGCGTATATTAGACATACACACATTGAGAATTTTAGGCATCCACTTAAATCCTAGTGTGTTATATATCAATTTCGCCATCTGTAACTACTCTTTGCTTTAGTCTTAGTGAAAGCACTAGGTGGTACTACATTCTTAGGAGGTGAAGTGGTAGCTACCGTGATAGCAATGGTTGCCTTAGAATCTAAAGAAGGTGGTTTACCAAGCACGGACTTAGAATGATTAGTGGGCCTAGAGGTATTCCGATTCTTAGGATTCCGTAATCTAGAGATTATGGCTTTAGCAACACATTTGTCATGACAATCGAATTCATACTCTTTCGACAAATACCACAAGGTGCATCGATCAATATCAAAGGTACTTAACGGTTTAGCATTCGTTACATCACTATTTCTATTACATTTGCCGACACAACATTTATAGTGGAAGTAACATGAGTTTTATTCGAGTCCTAGAGTGTTCTTCTACTTTAGCATTCCTTATTGATCTTTTCTTAGGTTGCAACTTCCTATTCTTCGCTTGAGTGCTCTAGGTCGTGAAGTGCGGACGTTTGGAAAAGATGCAACTATTCTGTTTCAAGAGAAAACACATTAGCAACTTGTGATTTGGCGGTGGGAATTCTAGGTTCACGATTACTAAGTGTGACTGGTGCTAATCTCTTAATCACGATGGCGGGAGTAGTTCATACTTTCCTAACATTTCCGTAACTTAGAGATGGTGTGAATCGGATCTTGATTTTCGTAGCTAATATTACCAAAGAAAATTCATGACTTCTCTAGTGTGAGCAAGATAGTGATCAAGTTCATTGGATGCTTCATCTCGAGTCTTTTGAGTAAATCAAATATGACACCATATTCTGCTTAACTTTTAAAATTTCTTGTTCATATTTTGAGATTTGACTTTTCAAAGACACGCTTTGATCATCCAGCTTGCTCAATTTTAGGATCAAGATTTTGCACTCAATTGAGCGATTTTCTTTGAAAACTAAGTTGATGGTTGTGAATATCTTTTCACACCATTGAAGACGACGCTTGCATTGTAAATTTCCGTGTAATCGTTTATTTTCGACTTTTAAAGACTCGATCCGAAGCACATTATCGGTGTTCTCAACGGTTACAACATTTTCAACAAGATCGTGAGATATGATCGATGCATATGTCAACGAATATAATAGCACAACATTATGGATATCAAGACGAGATAACATCTTCCAAGAGTCGATCAACATCTTTTCTCAACAGCTTTCTTTTGCTTTTGTGTTAGTAATAGATGTTTCGCTTTCTCGAAAACGTTTTCATTACCCCAGTTCCTTATGAAAATCCTTTTCCTGTGCAATTGCACAACTTTTCAAGTTTTTAACATTAGGTAAAAGATTTTTCCGAAAATGTCTCTTTGTTCTCGCGCCGAGGCGATTGAAAATGTTCAACTTTGATTTCGGATCGATATTCTATCTCATGTTGTAAAATTTTGAGGTCGACCATGAAAATGTCAAAATATCGAAGAATTTTTCGATTTTCGGGTTGTGAGTTTACTTCGCTAATGGAAGGTAAAGGACCATAAGTTTGTGCAAATTCGCTTTGGGATTAACATTAGAAGACTCGTGTGTTTTGATGATAACCCTTGGTGTGTTAGATGATTCCGTTGGTGTGAAAGTGACCGCGTTTTATAATTAAAAGGTTTGTTGTAAACAACATTTTTAATTTTGATCGACTCTCGTCTTACGCATCTAATTCCTCTTGACGATGATATTCAACAACACTCATGACAAGATTATCAATTTTGTATTCTCTTGGAAACTTCGTGAGTTGGTTTGAATGTTTTAGTGAAAGTTTAGGTTTGTAATCGCTAGATTTTTTCCATATCCTTTTGGATTGGGTTTTAAGGTAAACTTTTCAATAGTTGTTATCGATTCACCATGTTTGTAAACAACAGTTTTAAACTCTTTAAGTTTGTTTTGCAAGTCGATAATTTCTTCAAGAAGGTCATCTACCCGATTCGTTGAATGCTTTTTGTATGCAGAGAACTGCTTTTGACAATTTAACAACTCATTTTAGCTTTTTGGTTTTCCAAGGTGAGAGCGTTAATTTGTCGTTTATGTTCGTGTTTCAGCTTGTTCTAATTCGGACAACAAAGCATTCTTCGAGGCGGCTAGATCACGATCCGTCTCTAAATATTTTTCATTTTGATGAGATTTTGCAAAGCGGCTTCAAAACCTTTTTCACGGTTTTCTTGAGTTTTGAAAAAGTTGAGTTGCATTTGTAAGCATTCAAAATCCTTGGTTAACAAAGCATTTTACTTTTAAGGACCGATTTAATGCATAACATTCCTCCATTTTGATTTTATGGTCTTGTATTAACCGAGCAAAATCCGGATGAGGCAACAGATCATCTTGTTCAACGTGAGTCTCAACATGATCATTCTTTAGATCCTCAAGTATGACCCCGAGTCAATTTGATTATCAAAGGAAACCAAGGTCATCTTGATCGTCAAATGTAACTACTGTGGTTAACTTGAAAATCATCGAGAAGAAGATGTAGAAGACTCATTTTGAATAGTCGATCCGTGTTGGGATTCGAGATATTGGCGAGATATTAGTTCGAGATATGATGATGGTTTGTTCGGTACTGAGACAAGCCATCGGTGTCATACACATCGGGCTCAGATCACTCATGTGCACTCATGCATATTAGCCATCAACATAACAATTTGATTCACAAAGTCCTCCATATCATCATCCGAGTCCGCATACGCCATAAAGCTCGTTCTTGTCGGTAAGAGATCCACCGACTTCATCCTTAAGAGCCGAGTAAGGCCTCTTTGAAATAAGCACCGCCCCTAGTCCTTGGCTTTGGGCATGCATTAGCCAGTGTCCCTTCTTATTGCGGTTGTAGCATCTAAGACCATTTAACCGATTCTCGAGCATTTCCCTGCTCCACCACTTGAGCTCTGTTGGTGTTCCTTCCCACAAGATTAAACCTTGACCACCTCCCATCGGACGACCATAATCACGATTCGAACTTCAACACGTCCATTGTTCACAACAGCTTGAGTCCGTGTGTTAGATGAGGAACGAATACGATTGTTGGATTTGTTGGTAACGCCAAAAGCATTAGCTATCATCACAAATCCTTGTTGCAATGCTTGAATGGATCGATTTCGCCGCTTCAATTCGACATATGCCCGAGCATTGTTGTTGTATGGAACCAATTGATTTTGTTGCGGTTGTGACCGTGAAGGTGTGTTTGAAGCGCTTGGTTGAGTTGTTGGTTGAGAGGATAATTCATTGAGCATATAAGGCAAGTTGTTGATTGTCCGGTTGTGATTGTTTAGCAATTTGAGCACGGAAAATCCTTTCCCGATCAACTTCCTTTTCATGAGGCTTCAAGTAATCGTACAACAATCCATAAGTAGAATGATGCATATTCTTCGCTTGACGGAGAAAAATGACATACTTCTCCCATTCGGACCAAGACTACTCGAAACTTAGTATTCACCGCAATTCTTGGCATGATGATGTTGTGTTTATCCAAATCATTGATGATGTCTAAAAATCGATGATGATAGGACTCTAGTGTCTCTCGTGTTCAATCATGAAGTGTTCATAAGCCAAGTAAATTTTGGATTCCAAATCCTCCCGATTGAGTACGTATCCTTCCATAAGAAGACGAATATGATCCCACATTTTCATGCGCTTTTTGAGCATCAACACTACGAAGAATTGGGTTTGGTAATCCTAAAAGGATGTATTCCATTGCAAGTTCATCGACTTCATAATGTAGAAGTTCAGTAGGATTTAACTGTAACAAAGAGTAATGTTGGTTTGTTCATCTCTTGGTGGAACAAAGATTTGGATCTCCGCACAATGACGGTAGGCATCTCAAATGGACCTTCCAAGATAACCTTCTTTAAGAACTTTCCATGTGGTTTCTTTAGATCACAAAATCAAGAACCTTATCACCCATTGATCGTAGTTTCGGAGTGAGCATTGGAGGTCTATCAAGTGATCCACTTCATGAATTGATTGTTGGTCGCTTAAAGCTTCACACATCTTTGCAAACCAAGTGGGTTCCTTCATAGTGGTCCGTGATGGATGTTGATTGAAATCGATTGTGTAGGGTTGAACTTGAAGGCTTGGTTGTGGTTGAACCATTTGTGGTTGTGGAATTGCACCAAGTTGTGGAGTATGTTGCTGATTAAATTGTTGTTGATAAATAGCTTGTTGTTGATTCCATTGTTGATGTTGTGGAGTTAATTGTTGTTGTTGTTGATGATTATAAGTGTGAGGGAAATAGTTAGAGTATGGTGGTTGAGACATGATGATAAACTTGTGTGGTAAAGATGGATCTTTGTAGTCGAATGAACCTTTGTTGATGAAGTATCCTTAGGCGTAGAAAAGACAAGAACCAAGTAGTACTTATGCGTAAAAACACCAAAAGTTACGCGTAACAATGAGGAGTTACGCGTAGGTTTTAGCTTACGCGTAAGTAGGGAAAACACTAAAGTTAAGCGTAGACAAAAGTTAGGCGAGAAACGAGGGCGTAGGATTACCTTATCGTGAGACCGTAGTTTACGCGTAAAGTGAATCTTATGCGTAGGAATTCTACGCGTAAGCTTATGCTTATGCGTAATTTTAGGGTTTTGTTTCCAAATGATCTTTTACACTTCACAAAGGCAAAAGATATCCAAAGTCGACGTATTTTCGGACTTATCCAAGTAAGAAAACATGGAATAAACCGAAAATTGAAGATCAAACCAAGGAAAGTCTTACCGTAATTTTAGGGTTTTGATACGCGTAGGATTACTCGTAACTTTGATTCTCGCCTAAATGTGTTTCTAAACCGCTTTTTGTTATGGAATAACTTCAATAGTACCAAAAGAACACAAAAGTGTGAATTTTGATGTACCAAAATCGCTAAACGTTCGCTGTAGAACGAAACCCACGAACAAAACTTGCTTAAAACGTAAATCCACGCGTAAAGTTTGAAACTTTTGACAAAACAAGTATTTTAACACCTCAAAACATTGAAAGTACAAGAATCTTGGATTAAAAATGTAAAAACGAGTTTTAAGATAACCAAAGAATGCGTTATCTCTACGCCAGAAGATTCAAAATCAAAACTTCAAAACACACGAGTACACCCAACTATTTGGCGATTGATACCACTGTTAGGTCACTAGTTTTACAACACAAGCTTATAAGAGAAGAGATAAGGCGATTGAACAAGTAAACAAGCACACACACACACAATAGTATGAAACGGTTAGGCGTAATGTATGAGTGAAAGAATAACTTGAACAACCAACCCTCAAATGAGGGTTTACAATAGTTTATATAGGCAAGGAGCTGGGCAACACTCCTCTCCTTCCCTATTCCTTATTGGGCTTGGATCAAGCTTATGGGCCTTCTACATAAGCTTGACCTTAAACAAACATAAAGGCCATAATAATGCTACCTATTACATATGAAATATAAATACTTGAAATACTGTTTAGGAGTGATTCCAACAAAGATAGATTTCGATTTAGAAAGTATTTCGATGGAAGAGGATGATGATAGTGATAGTGAGAACGATGAAAGCAGTGAGGATGGGAAACAAGAAAAACAAATGAAGAAAAATCGCAAGCAAAGGAATGGAGAACGAAAGAGAGAATGTAGTAGAAAATGAGGGTCAAAATAAAGATGAAGGTGAGAACAAAGATGAATCTCAGAAAGATGATATGGAAAACGAAACTGAGAAGGAAAAAGAAGTTGGAAAAGAAAAAGCAACTCCAACTGAAATGCAAAAACAACTTGAGAATGGAAAAGAAGCTGATAAACAACAAGGAATTCACAATGAAAAAGTTAGTAAAATGGAAACAGAAATGGAGAACGAAACAGAACATGAGAAGGAAAGAGAAATTCCAGTAGTGAAGGTCAGTGAGAAGGAAAAACAAAGTGAAGTTCCAGTAGCGAAGGTCAGTGAGAAGGAAAAACAAAGTGAAGTTGGAAAGGAAGTAGGAACTCCAAGTGGGAAGAAAACAGAGGGTTATAAGTTGGCTTCGCCAGATGAATTTTGGAATGAAGAAAATTTTGACAATCTCATCGGTCAAGCAACACAAGATTATCAAAAGCTTCATGGGACAAAAGAGATGAGTGATCCAAAAGGGATTCATGAGTCAAAAGAAAAATGACAAGAGGAAAAATAAGAAAATCAATGACCACCATCTTTCGGTCTTGGTATAAGCCCAAGCAAATGTGTCGTTGTTGAAACAGAAAAACGAAAGAAAAATCGTGAAGAAAAGACAAAAAAAGGGTGAGAGAAACCGATGCTTGAGACCGAATCGCATCAAAACAAGAAGAAGAACATCGGCAAAAGAAACCGTCACGCTTTGGTATCACCATATATGAACATGAAAACCGCAATAAACACACCAAAGAAACCGGATGAAGTGATGATAATGACGCGCTTATTTTCAATGGAAGGAAATCCATTGTAAGTCTGCTATTTCTTATTTAAAATCATACAAATAATAATAATAATAATATTGTGATAATAATATGTATATGATTTATATTTTGTGTAATGAATTTGTCTTTGAACCAAGCGTAAAGGGAGCACCTACCATAAGGGACAACATGCAAACAGTGGCACCAAAATTGAAGGTGGATGATACTGACAACACGCTGCTCAGTGGTCAAAGGAAACTTCCTTTTCTTCGAGCAAGTTTTTCAACCACCTAGGCAGTGAACCTAATCGTTGTAGTGTAGTATTATGGTAAGTCTCGGGATTGATATTGTTCTCTAGGGGAATAGGAATGCTAGTGAGAAATTACTACGTTAAGGTTGGGGTTGAGGAAGATTTTTTTTTTTAATCTTTTTTATATTTTTTAGAAAATTAAAAGGTACGAATCTCGGGGTATTGGATTTGGGGGGGTTGGTATTTCTACCGATTACTCTACTTATCTAATTAACTAAGCTAAGGTGAGGGTAGTCTATGTCTATTGTTGTGTGCTCGTATAATGATTTAAAGATGTGTTTACCTAGATGCTACTACTCCCTAGTTATCTCCTATTGATGGTTGAATTGTCACGTCCTTATTCTTAACACGTTGTGTCTTCTAAGGTCGTAGGGTATGCATTTTTCCCTAACTCTTTGAGACTACCTTAAGGTTATTGCCTCTGAAATCTCTAGGATACATAAACTAACTCTAAGGTTACCTTTGGATGTTTAGCCTACAATAACTCTAGGTGATTATAAACTAATGTTCACAAAGATTACTCAAGCACTAAAACACAACGAATGACCTATCGCAATACTAGGTCAATCACAATTAAGATAAGAGACAACCAATCAATATTCAATACCTAGGTTTCATAGATCTAAGCAAACACACAAGTAAATTAGCCGGACATGGAAAACATGCAAGCATACACACAAACAATTGAAGACATGATTGAATTAATGAAGTAAATCACTTTTCTTGTTGTAAAATAGGGTATGGAACCCTAAGATATTGCCCAAGACAGCCAAAGTTCGGTTTAGGTTTTACTCCACAAAACTACCTCTCTAAAATTTTGAAAATTCGAATTATATATATAGAGTTACAACATGCGACGGCGTCACTCTTTATTTGTGACGCCGTCAGATCACCGCCATTAGGTTTTCGTCTTGGCCACGTCAACTTTGTGATGGCGCCACCTTATGGTTGTGATTGTCGATCCAAATCTAGGCCGTCGAGTTGTGACGCCTACTCTTTAAAACCCGATGCCGTCAAGCAAAATAGCAATTTGGCTAACGAGTCGTCACAAAGTGTGTTATGACATTTCGCCATTTTTGTCGTGACGCCACCTTCTGCTCCAGCAGCTTAAGTGTCTTAATTCTTGACTTTGGACATTTTCTTCATATATTTGCGCCTTTTCGTCCGAATAAGTGTCATGCAATTTGCCTTCAAGAGACCTAAAAGTGAAAAGGAACGAAATTAAAGAATTCGATATAAAAGTGGTCGATTAAGGGCTTAAATGACCCCTCAAAAGTGTACCTTTAAATCCTTATCAAATATCCCTACACTTGGTATTTGCTTGTCCTCAAGCAAATGTGCTTTTTAGCCAATTAATTTATAAGTTAGGGTCATGAAGCATTAGTTTAGAACAATTCACAACACGATAAGCCCATAAAAGTCATAACAAGCACGGAAATTACATACTAGCAACTCACAAGTGGTTTTGGATACTCTCTCTCTCGGTGTATATGAAATATATCAAGTTGGAAATGGAAGATAAACACTCATTAACCGGTCCTAGTACATAGATTACCATAGGCTTGAGACTAGATCAAACCTCTATCGCTTTGGCGTAAGCACCTAGGAAAAACTATCCAAGAGGTCTTTAAAGGGTTGTAACGTTAGGCTTACGGTAAGGAAACAAAGGGTTTGGTGGGATAGGCGATTTAGTGGTGGCAAGTCAAAATCTTTATGTTACAAGCATGAGAAGAATGCGTTGCTAAGCCAAGACTCGACACTCTACACTCTAGATAAATTAAAACAAACAAACATAAATTGAAAGATAGATGTAGGATGGTAGCCCTTTTTTTTTTTTTTTTTTTTTTTTTTTTTTTTTGAACACTCTATTTTTTTTTTTTTTTTATTTTTTTCATACACTTTTACTCTACCATCCTCTACGATAACATCAAAATAATAGGGATTTATAGGCACATCCCTACACTTGAGTTTTATTACTCTAACACTAATTTGACCCGAATTGAAAAGATCAAACACTTGGAGTACATTATTACGTAAATAAAGGGAATTTGAATTTAACGTTCCTTCCGTCATTTCATAAAATTTAACTTTTCCCATGAGTCTCAATCGTCCGAAAACTGTGTACAAAGGATATGACTCGACTTAGCAACTTATGCAAGTAACTAGATAATTGAACTAAGGGTTTAGTATGATAACAATAATGCACTAAAAGTGAGTGCATACAAGGTAGGCTAAGGCTATTTGGGTGTACATTTGGGGGTGGATTGTAAACAATGCTCTTCATTGATATTCTGGAAAACCGAAACATCACGAGAACCGCAAAAAGAATAGGCTCTGAGGGGTTAACTAGGGGTATCATGTACTAAAGATTAGTACAACGCAATGGTGTGGGGGAATTACTCAAACGATGTGGAAGAAGTAATTATAATACGGGTATCAAACAAGGGTTATCCTAATGCCTCTTATCATTTAGTTATTCCTAACTACACAAGTGTAGTCTCACTAGCGATCTCGGAATGCATCACAAAACAAGTTCTAGAATCTATTATACTACCGGTACACTCTCGAAGCATTAAAGTGGAATGCTTTAATTCTATAAATCTAAGGGCGATCCTCACATTTTGGGTGGAATTTAAGTGGTAAAGAGTTTTGTGCTAGTCATATAACTTCCTATCCATGAGACGCTTTATTAAGACTAATGGCCCACTCCTACATGTCATGAAAAATTTTAAATTTGGTGCCAAAATTACCCTAACCGATATTTCTCATGGTTTATTACACAAATGAAATTAGACAAGGCAAATAGTCAAGGATAAGCATAGTTTCAAAGTTCCCGTTTTATTTTCCTTCCCTACACTTAAACTAAACATTGTCCCCAATGTTCTCCGAAAGTATCAAAGTTATGATAATGGAAGGTAATTAAAAATGAAATAAACTAATACTCCACTGATTAGCTTGGTAGGATCCGTGTGAAGTAGTGGTTAAATTCTTCTCCAAGTAGAACGTATGCGTGAAAAGCTCCATCCAATCTTATGTATCTTCTTCTTGATAAATAAAACCTGCACACTTGAAGAAAACAAATGAAACCTTCACGTAAAATCGGCGGTAACACTATATATGACTCTACTAAACTACGATATAATGCTTGTGGAATGGATGTTTACAGATATTCTGGAAAATTAAGACCTAAGAAATTCCAAAAATTTATAAGTAGCACAGAAAACGAGAAAAAGTAATTAGCTGTTTCTACTCCTCCTGACGCCGTCAGGTTGCAATCCTGACGTCATCAGGTTATCCTGAGAGAAACTGGTCTGCGATTTTCTGAAAAAAATTCTGGAAAATTTATATCTTTAGAATCGGAAAATTTCACCAAAACATCCATTATGACTCAATACAAGCATTTGACTCAAACAAACACACATGTATATCTTATTAATAATCGTAATTCTCATGTTCACGTCCTTTTTGAAAACGTGTGTAATCCTCCCTACACTTAACCCTTTTGTAAAATACCTTTATATGTAATTAAGACGAGGTTAAAGACAAAATAAAGCATTTTTACAAATTCAAACATGAGAATAAACAATCAATAAAAGATATACGACACACAAACAAGCAAACAATTAAGCATGGGTTGCCTCCCATGAAGTGCTTTTCTTTATTTATGAGTCTTGTAGCTAGACTCAAGTCGCGCCCCCACGTGACTTCGTATGCGCCACCTTCTTCCTCGTGACGGCCTCTATTGGGGTTTTCCATGTTATAGTAATGCCCTATTATGCATCTTTCTAAGAAGTCATCTTCTCCCCAATTTGTTCTATATTCTGGTCCTAGTTTCAAGCAATCCTTATAGAACCCAAAAATCTTGTTCATCACATAATCAACTCCCTTCTCCTTATCTTCCTCATTCCTATAGTAGACCGATAGCTTAAGTTCTTTTTCGTCATTGGATAATGATGAAAATTTCTCAATCTTAAAGGGCATTTGGTAAGCTACATCATCGGTCTCATCCTTGAATCTCACTATTCCTAACGACGGATCATAAGTCATCCTGGTGTTTTCTATGAAAGGCTTTCCTAAAATAACGTGGTACAAGATAGGATCTATGGCCGTACTAATATCATTCACAACTATGAAATCCGTAGGAAACGTGAAACTACCTACATAGATGGGCAATCCCTTAACTCTACCAAGAAAATTGCAACTAACCCTAGGATTATCGAGGTCTTGCCTAGTCGAGATAGGCTTCTTCATTACCCAATTATAGTAGGTGCTAGTCATGATACTTATCGGGGACTTGCGATCAATGTAGGCCTTTGCCACAAAAATGTGTCCTATGCAATATGGTATGTTAAGATTCCAAGGGTTTCCAAACTTGATCCTAGGGCTTTTCCTAAAATACATGTGACGGAGGTCGCGTACTAAGTGTGGGTGGCGAGAGAGTTCTTCTTCCGTAGGAAACTTATTGAAATAGTCATTTCCTACTTCATCTACTTCCTCGGTTGTTTCATTCATAGCAGTTTCACTAACCTCAAGTACCGTCTCATGGTTCGCTTCATCATTTGTCCTATTAGGTTTCACTAAGGTGATGGTATTGATGAATTGAACGTGCTTAGCTGACTTACTTAGGTCCTTAATCTCTACACCAGAATCTTCGGGAGTTGAGATAGCATTAACCTTCCTATCACTATTGGTCATGGCTTTCAAAAGGTTATCTATCTTCCTATCCATCTCGGCTTGTTGTTGGTTAAAGCGGTCCGAGAGCTTAGCTATTTGAGCTTCTTGGGATGTAACTAGGTGTTGCAACATCCCTTCTATATTTTATTGGCTAGGGCCATGAGATGAGGGCCATGAGAAATCATTAGATGTGAATTCTTTGGTTTGTCCCCAATAGAAGTCGGGTTTGCCCTTCCATGCTTCTCGGCATCATTGAAAGTCCTAGGTCCGGTGTTGTAGGGAATCTTCCTCCTGCTCCATTGGTACGCGAGGATGCGTAGTCAACCGAAGCTTGTTCGGGGAGTCTTGTGCAAGTGCGAGTGTCATGAGGACCACTACATAGCTCACACAAGGAAGAAACTTTGTTCACTTGGCGTGAAGACTTAGGATTTTCGTAGGAGCTCATTAGGAATTTGACTTGATCTTCAAGCTTGAGCATCCTATGGTCGGAAGGTTGTGAATCAATGGGAGGCAAGGAGATTGCCTTTACGGTTTTAGGCAACTCACGGGGGTCATTCCAACTTTCGTTGTCATAGAGAGCAAGGTCCTCTATTATACCCCATGATTCTTCCGCGGTGAGATCACTAAGTTTACCACCAGCCGCTTGGTCAATGGATTGCTTAGTTGGGAAGTTAACATGATCATAAAAGAGTTGGACTTGAAGCCAAAGATTAATGCCATGATGAGGGACTCTATGGAGTAAGTCCTTGAATCGAGTCCATGCTTCGTAGAGAGATTCACCTTGGCGTTGTTAGAACATCAAGATTTCATTCCTAAGCTTAGTAGTTCTCCCTGGTGGGAAAAATTGGGCAAGGAAATGAGAGGTGAGATCATCCCAACTTGAGATGGAGCTCATGGGAAGTTGCTCAAGCCAATTACTAGCTTGGTCCCGTGAGAGAATGGAAGAGACGCAAGCGTGGTCTCCCAAGTAGTAGCATCGAGGTCGATGGAATCGATGATTTTAAGGAAATTTTAAGATGTTGATTAGGATCTTGAATGAAGTCCATGGAATGCAAATCCGCTTTGCACCAACCGGATGGTGTCGGATCGAAGGGCCATAGTTTGGGCTTGGTCGGAAGCTCAATGGTGTTTCTATAGCCTAGGTGGCTTGGTCTTGAGTATTCACCAAGAGTACGGCCTCTTGGCGGGTCATTTGGTGGTGGGTTGATGAGTGGTGGTTGATTATCACCTTCCATGATGAAAAGTGACGGGATTACTAACAAAGGTCATGAAGAAAGGGATAGACTACGAGGAAGCTAAAAATGGGAAAAAGCTTACTTGATAGGAATCAAGCAAGGAACCTAAACGAGGTGGAAATCTAACTAGCTATTCTATTCCCGGCAGGCGCCTAAAACTTGATACGCTGCATAACACGCTGCTCGGGGTCAAAGGAAACTTTGTTAATATAAATAAGTCGAAAACGCTTTATTTATATTTTACGATCTTCTAATGTTTTGTCGATAACAAACGTAAAATCATTTTAATGAAACAAATAAAATACGTAAATGGTTTGAGCCAATAGTTTTCTAACACACTTACGTTTTCACATAAAACACTAAAACAAGTTTAAGTGATTTTATGATTTAATAATACATATGTACAACAACTAGTGTTTACGTATTGGGTAAATATATATATAACTAGTATGTATTATAATGGGTAATACCATTGGGTAGAAACTTAAGTATTTGACCCATTGACCAAATACATTGAATGTAGTTTGGTACAACCCAAAGTCCATGACCCATACCCATGGAACTTGACCCATAACCCATTGCATGACATCATGCTTAAGTCATACATGGTTTTAATCCATGGCCCATAGTTTTAATCAATGAACCATGGACTAGATGCATTGCATCTTGGAGATACATTGTATCTACTTTGATACCATGATCCATAACCCATGACCCATGACCCAAAACCAATGGGCAAGGGAGCGTCCCACGATCCCCAAGATATAATCGACGGATCCTCAAGTGAGGATCCGTGGGATCCGTGGAACAAGAGATACTTTTCTTCTATAAATAGTGAGGCATTTCTTCCTTTGGGTTGCCACCCTACACATACTTTCCCCAAGTATTGTAACCTTCTAACCACGATCCTAAGGATCTTTCCTATGTAGTTTTTCTTTGTTTTGTGTGATTCTCTAGGTTCCTCTTAAAGGCGAGATCACCACTTCTTGAAGTCGAGCAAGCTCAAGTCCATGAGTTGCCATGCTTCGTCATCATCAAGACTATCGAGGTTCTCTTGTTGATAGTTCTTTCTTCCTCCATAGAAGTGTTGTGTCAAGGCATTTGTGAAGGATGCCGAAAGAGTCAAGACGAAAGCATTAGTGAAGGATGCTTAACGTCCGTGTCAAAAGCATTAGTGAAGAATGCTAAAGAAGTCAAGACGAACGATTAGTGAAAGATGCCTAGTAGTCAAATCAAGTGGCATTATTGAAGGATGCCAAGGTCGATAATCGATGAGGTGCATCGTTATACAAATAGTGATAGCTTGTTTCAAGGATGTTGATATCCTTGATGGTGTTGTAATAAGGAGTGGGTCTCCTTTGGGAATAGGTGTTGTGTAGTGTTGGGTAGTAGTTCCTCCATTGTAATGGAAGTCAAGATTTAGCCTAGTATCGGATAAAGGGTAGGCGACGTTGTGGTAGGTGTGGTTCTCCTGGTGAAAGAACCCGGTGGTTAGCCTAGTACCGTAAAAAGAGTATGCGACGTTGTAAGGCTTCTCCGCCATAAGGAGTTGGTGTCGTGTGATTATGAACTCTCGAGTAGGTGACTCGGGAGTGGAGTAGGCAAGGAAGGTGTCCTTGTAGCCGAACCACTATAAATACTCGTGTCGTGGTTATGTCCTTCTTACTCTTTATCTTTCATTACACTTTTATATATCTATCTATCAACGTCCAACATACACATCCAAATAGATTGACATATGTCAATCCAAATATTTTAAAACGAAGTTTTAATTGGTAAAACTATTCAACCCCCCCCCCCTTCTAGTTTTCCACAATTGGTATCAGAGCTTCGTTACCAAGTTTCTTAGAGTATGATGTACTTTAAAAACTTGATACGATCCGTGTATGTTTGAAAACTACAAAGAAGGAAATCTTTTAAAACATTTTTTTTTCTCATGTTGGATATTGATAGATTATTCTAACATTTTCTTTTCAAGAAATCTTCATGCTAGGATCTCTTCAAAACCTTCATTTCTATTCAAAGAATAATGAAGTCAACTTTCAAGAAAGAACCTAAAAGTAATCACAACCTACTTATTCTAAGTACAACGGATTACTTTAAGAGCTCATGAAGTACTTTTGGTCTTATGTCTTCACAAACCAAAATCAAGAGCATAGAGGTATGTTTACTCTTCATTAGCTAGCTTATATCTACATGAATATGTTGATACCATTTTTTTCTTAATAATTGCTAGTCATTTAAAAGTCTCCTTTCGCCACTTTCCCGACTTACTCATCATCGAGAATAGTATTCTTTTTTATCTCATCAAACTAACGCCAATGTCACAAATGAATTCTCGATAATTAATTTATCAAATCCCGTTGACCAAACATTTTTTAAAAACCCCAAAAATATTTTTGTTCCATTAGCTATTTTATAACTTATAACAAAAATATTGCCAAACACTATTTTTCTGACTATAGTAGCGGATCCCTCTAGTTGTACTAGCCGGATCCCTTATACAAGGGATCCGGGGGAACCGTAGGACAGAAACTAGCTACACGCCTTTCAAAATCAACCCTGCTCATTTTCCCTCTCCTCACAAAACACAAAAATGACCCAAGAGCTGGTTTCATCTCCATAGGACTCCATATCCTCAAGCATTCATCTCTAGAACATCATTGTAAGTAATTACACTAACATGTTCTAATTTTCTTCATCCTCATCCTAGGGTTTATGGTCTCTTAATTTTTTAAATCAATTGATAAAATTAGGTTTTCCAAAATTAATCATTAGAAAGGGTTTTCACATAACTAAGATTACATTGTGCTTACAACATTGTTAATACAAATCAAAACCATAAACCCATCTCAACAAAATTTGCCTAATTGGAATATTTGTGTTTCTAGGACCAACCATGCCTAAAGCCACCCAACAAGACCACCATGATACCGTCCATTACCTCACCTAATACTATCGAAAAGAAGGCTTGTAAAACCGATCGCAAAGTCTTCAAAGACTTGAAAACGACTTATCCATGAAGGTCGGTGGTCAAGGAATGTTTCCTTGAAAATACCGATATTCGCCAAGTCTTCTCGGCAATCAACTTTGATTGTCTTCTTGATATTGATGAACAAAGTTGTCCAGTTTTCATCTTTGAATTCTACAAAAGCGTTAGGATCATTCCAAACACCGATGATAGAATTTCAATCGCCTTTATCGTCAATAAATGAAACTTCACTCTACCTCTCAACACATTTGCTCAAATCCTTCGCATTCCTTATGAAGGAATTTGTATGTACTCTCAAGATTGGGCAATATCCACTCAATCTTTTGCTCTTGATCCCAAATCAATATACCATACTCCTCTTGATGAACGAAACCATTCGAGACACTATTTTCAAAATTAGAGCCGACCAATCACGTCTTAACCGAAACAAAAAGCTCATTCACCGTAATCCCTTTCAAATGAAACTCTTTGAAATGCACCCCATTTTCAGAAAATGGGAATAAATTCTAAGGGAAAACGTCATTAGCTTAGTCGGTAACAAGGATCATCCAAATGCATGTCTCGTGCAAATGATTTATTGCCTTATTCACCAAAAGCCATTTAATCTCGCCTATTACATGGTGAAGAGAATGGTCGGGGTATTCAAAGTTGCCAACATGGTACTTCCGTATGGTATGCTCCTAACATGGCTTTGTAAGTATGTTAGTGCATTGCAACCATCTCCTATCAACGATGATCATTTCCTTTCCGATCACGTCATGGTACCTCTTACCAAACAACCCCCTAAACGGTTCATGGTCAATGGAAGAAAACCTAAGGCTCTCCCGAACTCCTCGGACGAAGAAGAAGAAGAAGAAGTAAATGTCAACCCCGAAGCTAACATCGACTTGGTCCCCTTTGACTACTATCAACAACTTCCAACTCTTCCAAACGAGACCGCGGAATTCAAACAATTAAGGGGTATGATTCAAAACCTAGCTAACTACGTCATGAAGTCGGGAAAGAGGAAAAGAAAGGATTGACGAAAGAGACTTTAGGATTATGCTTGTTTTAGACATTTGGTTTGTGTATGAATGATTATGTTTTGTAGCACGCTTGTTTGTGTTAGCTTGGATATTATCATTACTGCTATTATCTATGATATGATTTATGTGATAACATGTTTATGTTGCTGTTAAGTTTAATGGTTATTAGTGTATATAATTTGGTGGAAAATCTGTATTACCTTCTATGATGGTTCTGATTTGCAGTTGCCGGATCCCTATGATTAGCCTAGACGGATCCCTCCTCTGAGGGAACCGTGGGATCCGTGACAACAGATGAGCAATACAGATTCCCATACATCAAAACAGCTCACTAGATCACTTCACTAGCTAAACATAAGACTTTAGAACCAACTAAGTCTTCTTCAAAGCATTTGAAAGCTTCACACTCACCCATAGCTTACCTAGGATCTAATTCAAAGTGCTTTTGATTTATCAACTCATCAAAACTCACCATATTTCCGCTTCAATATTCACACATTGTTTCTCTCATCTCAAAACTCTTAGGTGGATATATTTATCAATTTTAGGAAATTGTTTCTAGTCATCCTTATCTCAAAATGGGTCAAAAACTAGTTTTTCAATTCTTTTATTTTTTGAGGATTTTTCAAACTCCATCTCAAGCTTACATCTGATCTCTATGATCATTTATTATGACTTGACACCATCAAAATTCCTAGTGTCATCCTTGAACACCCATTGGTGATCATAAAGTCTCATATTCCTTCTATAAAAGGCAATCATTAGCTACATCACTCATTGCCCTTGATCATTCAAGTACCCTTTCATTCAAGACACTTAGATGGACTGAAACACTCAAGAAGATATAGGTATTAGACCTTACAAACATCATTGTTATCTTTTCTTAGCTGCTGAAAGACGGATCCCTAGAATTAGCCTATACGGATCCCTCATTGGAGGGAACCGTGGGATCCGTATGACAGATTCATGTCAACTCTAGCTAAAACACTCATTTCAAACTCATCTTGCTAACTTGAACACTCCATCTTATCTTAATTAAGTTCCTCGATCTGTACAACTCTGAAGTTGACTCTTGTGCATGCTAATCATCACATTCCAAGGAATCTTAGTGGTTTAAGTCTTGAATGCACTTGCCAAATTCCTCCCTTTATAAGTCATCTTGCTAGAATTCCTTAGTCATCAAACACAACATAATTCTAAGCAATTAGAAACATCTTCTTTAGTCATTTCATCATGAGGAAAGCTCCTAGTGCTAACTCATCCACCCAAGAAACTTGCTCGTTTTGTACACGAAATCTCTGGTCAAATCCACAAATGCTAGGATTTCCCCTCCACCAACTCAACCAATCAAACCAATCCCCAAGAGGATTGTTCCCACAAAAATATCATCACCAAACTCTACAATTCTTACTAAACCAAACACACCCTTTTCAACCCAACCAACATCATTGGTGCCTAGAGCCATATCATTTAACACCTCACGATCATCTCTACATTCCTACAACTTAGAGGACTTACCCCCTAGGCTATCTCATCCTCCACCATTACCGACACACTCTTCACTAGAGAAGATTGTACAACAAAACCAAGGTGTTGAATCAACACTTGCACCGATGTCCATTTCTCCATTTCCCTCTAATGGTCCATTTTGGATTATGAGGAGACATCAAAGTCAGCCACCCGACCACATGGAAGTTGACACTTCCCTACCTCCACCATCAACCCTAGTTGAGCCACCACTTAATGTGCCTCCACCAATCCCTCCTTCATTTGAGGATCCTCAACCTTCTTCACTTGAACCTCCACAATCTTTACCACCACCCTTTCAAAACCATGACAAGGATTGCTATCATTGTCAACATGTTGAAGGGTTGATACATGAACTACGTGAGGAGCAAAGTTTCATGTTTTATCACCTCCTCAAACGTTTCGATGAGGTCAACAAACCAGAACAACCATGAGCCTAAGGATTAAAATGGTGTCCTAGTCTCAAACTTAACTTAGATCGTTTAGAAATTCCATTTCATGATTAATCATCTTCTTGAAAGATAGGACCCAATCAACAAGTCTACTCATCCTTAGACTCAAGCACATTGTTGCTTCTTAAGTTTTTAGTCACTTATTAGTATTAGTAGAATATGTATTACATGGCTAAGTCATTCTCTTATCTTTAGAGATTTGTTGATAATCTCTTTTGTTTTATTGAATGATAGTTTATATGCCATATTGCTTTGAGTATATGTTTGTTGCTTGAATACATATCTCACTTTGATGTCAACATTATTTGTTATATCACCATTGCTAAATTCTATCATCAGACAGACGGATCCCTGAAATTTGCCTAGACGGATCCCTCAAAGGAGGGAACCGTGCGATCCGTGCAACAGAAGACCAATTTTCTACTAACTTGAGTCTTATTTGCAGGAAATTATGCAATATATACTTGTTTTGTAGATTTTCAAAATACACATGAATACTTTGACACCCTAAGCTAGGGGGAGCTTTGTGTCAAACCATACATTGCAAAACCATTTGCAATATAATCCTCATATGAATTACATTTCGTTACGTCCCCTTGCAAAGTTGCAATCATCAAGGGGGAGCGTTATCGTCACTAAGACGAAACCACTTGCAAACATAGTTGCAATGCATTAGCTTAATAGTTTTTATTTACTTGACGCCACAAAGGGATGGACTCGTCAAGGGGAGTTAAGACAAGAACTTTTCCGTCACTTGCTTTCTAGATTTTTCCTTTTTACATGTTTTCTTAAAACATTGAGTTAGTTTCTTTTCGGCGCTCTTTTGTTTCGACAAAAGGGGAGAAGAGTAAAACTCAATTCAAATTTTACAAATTTTAGTTTTCCTTAAAATAATTTTATGTTTTTTCATCAACAAAAAGCGGGAGATTTTTAGTACAAATAAGCCGTAAAAACGTTTATTTATATTTTACGATCTTCTAATATTTTGTCGATAATAAACGTAAAATCATTTTAACGAAACAAATAAAATACGTAAATCGTTTGAGCCAATAGTTTTCTAACACACTTACGTTTTCAAATAAAACACTAAAACAAGTATAAGTGATTTTATGATTTAATAATACATATGTACAACAACTAGTGTTTACATATTGGGTAAATATATACATAACTAGTATGTATTATAATGGGTAATACAATTGGGTAGAAACTAAAGTATTTGACCCATTGACCAAATACATTGAATATAGTTGGGTACAACCCAAAGTCCATGACCCATACCCATGGAACTTGACCCATAACCCATTGCATGACATCATGCTTAAGTCATACATGGTTTTAATCCATGGCCCATAGCTTTAATCCATGAACCATGGACTCGATGCATTGCATCTTGGAGATACATTGTATCTACTTTGATACCATGATCCATAACCCATGACCCATGACCCAAAACCCATGGGTAAAAGGGAGCATCCCACGGATCCCCAGTATTACACTGGACGGATCCCTCAAGTGAGGGATCCATGGGATCCGTGGAACAGTAGATACTTTTCTTCTATAAATAGTGAGCCATTTCTTCCATTTGGGTTGCCACTCCCACACATAGTTTCCCCAAGTATTGTAACCTTCTAACCACAGATCCTAAGGATATTTTCTATGTAGTTTGTCTTTTGTTTTTGTGTGATTCTCTAGGTTCCTCTTAAAGGCGAGATCACCACTTCTTGAAGTCGAGCAAGCTCAAGTCCATGAGTTGCCATGCTTCGTCATCATCAAGACTACTAAGTTTCTCTTGTTGATAGTTCTTTCTTCCTTCATAGAAGTGTTGTGTCGAAGGCATTTGTGAAGGATGCCGAAAGAGTCAAGACAAAAGCATTAGTGAAGGATGCTTAATGTCCGTGTCAAAAGCATTAGTGAAGAATGCTAAAGAAGTCAAGAAGAAGGCATTAGTGAAAGATGCCTAGTAGTCAAATCAAGTGGCATTATTGAAGGATGCCAAGGTCGTATAATCGATGAGGTGCATCGTTATACAAACAGTGATAGCTTGTTTCCAAGGATGTTGATATCCTTGATGGTGTTGTAATAAGGAGTGGGTCTCCTTTGGGAATAGGTGTTGTGTAGTGTTGGGTAGTAGTTCCTCCATTGTAATGGAACTTGGTACTTAGCCTAGTACCGGATAAAGGGTAGGCAACGTTGTGGTAGGTGTGGTTCTCCTTGGTGAAAGAACCCGGTGGTTAGCCTAGTACCGAAAAAAGAGTAGGCAACGTTGTGAAGGCTTCTCTGCCATAAGGAGTTGGTGTCGTGTAGTGATTACGAACTCTCAAGTAGGTGACTCGGGGAGTGGAGTAAGGAAAGGAAGGTGTCCTTGTAGCCGAACCACTATAAATACTCGTGTCGTGGTTATGTCCTTCTCACTCTTTATCTTTCATTACACTTTTATATATCTATCTATCAACGTCCAACATACACATCTAAATAGATTGACATAAGTCGATATAAATATTTTAAAAAGAAGTTTTAATTGGTAAAACTATTCAACCCCCCCCCCCTTCTAGTTTTTCACAACTTCCTTTTCTTCGAGCAAGTTTTTCAACCACCTAGGCAGTGAACCTAATCGTTGTAGTGTAGTATTAGGGTAAGCCTCGGGATTGATATCGTTCTCTAGGGGAATAGGTATGCTAGTGAGAAATTACTACACTAAGGTGCGGGTTGAGGAAGATTTTTTTTTATCTTTTTTATATTTTTTAGAAAATTGAAAGGTACGAATCTCGGGGTATTGGATTTGGGGGTTGGTATTTCTACCGATTACTCTATGATGAGGTTTTAAAATGTACCTTTTTGAGGGGTCGTTTAAGCCCTTATTTGATCACTTTTGTATCCGTTATTACTTAATATCATTCCTTTTCACTTTTAGGTCTCTTGAAGGCAAATTCTTTGGAATGGCACTTATTTGGACGAAAAGCGGATATACAAAGAAAATGGCCAAAGTCAAGAATCGAGACTCTCAGTCATTGAAATACAAGGGGCGTCGGGTGTTATTTATACTGCCGGGAGCACTTTTGTGACGGCTCGGTGGCAAATTGCCTATTTACAAGTGACGGTGTCGGGCTTTAAAAGAGTAGGTCGTCGCAACTCGGGCGGCCTAGATTTGATCCAGGCACGCGTCGAGAGGAAGAGGACGGCGTCACAAGCATAAGGTGACGTCGTCGCAAGACTAACGTGGCCAAGACAAAACCCTAATGACGCGACCGACGCGCCACAAATCAAAGGGTGACGCCGTCGCGATTGTAATCTTATATATAGAATCCGAATTTTTAGTTTTCAGAGTGTAGTCTTTTGGGTAAAACCTAAACCGAACCAAGGTCTGTCTTGTACAGATTTTAGGGTTCCAAACCCTATCTTACATCAAGATAAGTGTTTTACTTCATTAATTTAATTATGTCTTCAATTACTTGTGTGTATGCTTGCATGTTCTCCATGTCCAAGCTAATTTACTTGTGTGTTTGGTTAGGAATATGAAACTTAATTATTGAATATTGATTGGTTGTCTCTTATCTTAATTTTTAATGATCTAGTAATGCGATAGGTCATTCGTTGTGTAGTTAATGCTTGATTAATCTTTGTGAACCTTAGACTATGACACCTAGGGTAGTTGTAGGCTAAACCATCCAAAGAGTACCTTAGAGTTAGAGTCTATAATTCCTAGAGATTTGTAGACGAGACCCTTTGGTAGTTTCAAAGAGTTAGGGATCAACGCATACCCTACAACTTTAGACACACAACGCGATTAAGAATAAGGACGTGACAATTCAACCATCAATAGGAGATAATTAAGGAGTACTAAAACCTAAGTAAACACATCTTTAAATCATCATACGAGCACAAAATAATTAGACATAGACTACCCTCACCTTAGATTAGATAATTAGATAAGTAGAGTAATCGGTAGAAATACCAACCCCCAAATCCAAACCCCGAGATTCGTACCTTTCCTTTTCCTAAAAACATAAAAAGATAAAAAATAATCTTCCTCAACCCCAACCTTAGCGTAGTAACTTCTCACTAGCATTCCTATTCCCTAGAGAACGATATCAATTCCCGTGGCTTACCCTAATACTACACTACAACGATTAGGTTCATTGCCTAGGGTGTTGAAAACTTGCTCGACGAAAAAGGAAGTTCCTTTGACCCCGAACGACGCGTGTAGCGTTATCAAGTTTTGGCCCATCACGAGAATAGAATAGCTAGTTAGGATTCCACCGTTTAGGTTCCTTGCTTGATTCCTATCAAGTAAGCTTTTTCTCATTTTAGCTTCCTTGTAGTCTATCCCCTTCTTGTGTTTGTGTTCGTAAACCCTTTTCATTTGTCGCTATGGCAAGTGAAGTTGCATTTGAATCATTAACAAATGAGGAACAAATGAATTTCGCAGATTGGATTGCTTTTATTGTTCTAATGAATTTGTGAGTGATCTTAGAGATATCCAAAAGGAGACGGGTGTAAGGTTGGATGGATTTGATAAATTTTGTGCTTGTCTTTTCTATTCAACGATCATTGTTAGAATCAACTCCTTTAGTGAGACCTCGGAAATTTTTGAGAAAAGCCTCCTAGCATAAACCATCGGTTGTCACAACTTGAGGAAATGAATAAGGAGGATTTATCCAACCTTAGGCATCATGATAAAAAAGACCTAGTTTTTAAGAACATGGAACCTAAACCCGAACAAGATTGTGAGATGGTTATAGTTGAACTGCCTAGTTGCATGCGTGGGATAGATTTCAAAACATATGACACGCGTGAGGAATCCTTTAGGCAAATAGAACATAGTGATCAACTTTTGAGAATAATTCTTATGAATCGGACCAAGAATTTGAAATGGCTAAAGAAGGATTTGAGATACTTAGGAGTGTATTTGGGTTAGATCATACTAAAACACATGATGAACTTTAGGAGATCTAGATATAATGGAGAATGAGGTGGAAACTCCAAGCCCACAAGCCCTACCATCACTGAGGAACACACATCGCCTATAACTTACCCTAAGAAGTAGAAGAGACTATAGAACCCCGATTGATATAGAACCTTTGGACCAAACGCCACTAGAGAATGTAGGTTTAGATGCTTGTTGTCATGACCTCTCTCTTAGTCCTAGGGAAGTTCCTAATTTTGATGAACCAGAGCCTCAACCAAAAACCTTACCCAATTCTCCGTCTTTAGATGTGAATCTTGGAATTGAATTAGGCCCCAATCCACCCATCAAAATAAATAATTCGGGTAGTTGCTTGATAAAGGTGGTAGACTCTAGGCCATGTAGAGTGGAAGCTAATATAGGAGTAACCCATGACCTTACACACTTATATCACCCATTTGTGGTTGATAACAAGAAACATTATGGTTTTAAACCGGGTGTATTAGGTCAAGATGGATCCTTAACTAAGAATCTTTTGAAGTTGATAGAAGATGGTCCATTTTAAGAGAGATTTGATTCACCCCTACACCAATAGAATTAGGTAAGGTTATAATGAATGGAGCATACTCCTTTGAGCATATAAATCACCCATCACCTCTCCTCACGTAGCAAATTTCCACCCTAAGGGTGTGTATCGCTACTATCACCCGCACTTAAACTTAAGTGTAGGGAAAACCTCCCTTTATCGGTTAAATAAGGGTAGAGTCGGGGCTCATGACTCGAACAAAAACAAGCGCTTCTTGGGAGGCAACCCATGTGTATTTGTTTTCATTTTTATTTGTGTGTCGATATCTTTTATTGATTGTTTATTCTCATGTTTGAATTTGTAAAATGCTTTATTTTGTCTTTAACCTCGTCTTAATTACATATAAAGGTATTTTACATAAGGGATAAGTGTAGGGAGGATTACACACGTTTTCAGAAACGTGAACATGAGAATTATAATTATTTAAAAGATATGCATGTGTGTTTGTTCGAGTCAAATGCTTGTATCGAGTCATAATGGATGTTTTGCGTGAAATTTTTCCGATTTTAAAGATATAAATTTTCCGTAATTTTTCCGAAAATTGCATACCGCCGCCAGGATAACCCGATGGCGTCGGTCGCAACTGACGTCGAGGAGAGAAAAAGACTTCTAACTTTTCTCGCTTTACGTGCTACTTATAAATTTTTTGAATTTTCGGTCTTAATTTTATAGAAAATCGCAAACATCCATTCCACAAGCATTATATATTATTTAAGTCTGGAATTACATCTTGTTGAGATTTTTCTTTGTTCGGTTTGATGCGTTGGGTTGTTTGTTTTCTTCAAGTGTGCAGGTTTAATTTATCAAGAAGAAGATACATAAGATCGGAAGGAGCTTTTCACGCAAACGTTCTTCTTGAAGAAAGATGTAACCACCACTTCACACGGATCCTACCGAGCTAATCAGGGGAGTACTAGTTTCTTTCATTTTTTTTATTACCTTCCATTATCATGACTTTGATACTTTCGGGAACATTGGGGACAATGTTCATTTAAGTGTGGAGGAAAATAAAGCGGAACTTTGAAACTATACTTATCCTTGATTATTTGCTTTGTCCAATTGCAATTGTGTAAGAAACCATGAGAAAATGTCGGTTAGGGTAATTTTGGCACCAAATTTAAAATTTTTCATGACATATAGGAGTGGGCTATTAGTCTTAACAAAAGCGTCTCACGGATAGGAAGTTATATGACTAGCACAAAACCCTTTACCACTTAAATTCCACCCAAAATGTGAGGATCACCCTTAGATTAGTAGGAATTAAAGCATTCATCTTTAATGCTTAGTGTGTGAACCGGTAGTATAATAGATTCTAGAACTTGTTTTGTGATGCATCCCGAGATCGCTAGTAAGACTACACTTGTGTAGTTAGGAATAACTAAATGATAAGAGGCATTAGGATAACCCTTGTTTGATACCCGTAATATAATTACTTCTTCCACATCGGTTGAGTAATTCCCCCACACCTTTGCGTTGTACTCATCTTTAGTACACGATACCCCTCAGAGCCTATCCTTTTCGCGGTTCTCGTGATGTTTTGGTTTTTCCGGAATATCAATGAAGAGCATTGTTTACACCCCACCCCAAATGTACACCCAAATCTCCTTAGCCTACCCTGTATGCACTCACTTTTAGTGAATTATTGTTATCACCCTAAAAACCCTTAGTTCAATTATCTAGTTGCTTGCATGAGTTGCTAAATCGAGTCATAGCCTTTGTACACAGTTTTGGGATGATTGGGACTCATGGGAAAAGTTAAAGTTTATAAAATGACGGTAAGGGAACGTAGGGTATGCGTTTTTCCCTAACTTTTTCAGACAACCTTAAGGTTATTGCTTACAAAATCTCTAGGATTCATAAACTAACTCTAAGGTTACCTGTGGATGTTTAGCCTACCATAACTCTAGGTGATTATAAACTAATGTTCAAAAAGATTACTCAAGCATTAAAAACACAACGAATGACCTATCGCAATACTAGGTCAATCACAATTAAGATAAGAGACAACCAACCAATATTCAATACCTAGGTTTCATAGATCTAAGCAAACACACAAGTAAATTGGCCGGACATGGAAAACATGCAAGCATACATACAAGCAATTGAAGACATGATTAAATTAAAGAAGTAAATCACTTATCTTGTTGTAAAATAGAGTATGGAACCCTAAGATACTGTCAAAGACAGCCAAAGTTCGTTTTAGGTTTTACTCCACAAAACTACCTCTCTAAAATTCTGAAAATTCGAATTATATATATAGAGTTACAACACGCGACGTCGTCACTCTTTATTTGTGACGCCGTCAGATTGTCGCCATTAGGTTTTCGTCTTGGCCACGTCAACTTTGTGACGGCGTCACCTTATGGTTGTGACGCTGTCGGCTTCATCTTCTGACGCCGTTAGGATCCAAATCTAGGTCGTCTGAGTCGTCACAAAGTGTGTTGCGACGGCGTCGCCATTTGGCCGATCTTGTCAGCCACCTTCATTCCACAGCTTGAGTGTCTTGATTCTTGACTTTGGCCATTTTCTTCATATATTTGCGCCTTTTTCCGAATAAGTGTCATTCCAAAGAATTTGCCTTCAAGAGACCTAAAAAGTGAAAAGGAACGAAATTAAGCAAAGAACGGATATAAAAGTGGTCGATTAAGGGCTTAAATGACCCTCAAAAGTGTACCTTTAAATCCTTATCGGTGGAAGCTAGTGTTATTGATGGTTTGCTTCTCTTTGAACTACGAAGAAATGGTGAACAATCTTGGAAAAGATGAAGTATTACTTTCACATAGGAAATTGGTAAGTAGATAAAATTTAGAACCTAATTACTAACTGCTTTGTTAACAATTATATGATATTGTTGATTTTGACAATGACAAAACAAATGGTGGATGTACCAAAGAAAGATCAGGCTAAGCAATATAAAGCTTTCCTTGGAAGCCTGACAAGTGAGTTTGAAGACAAACCAAATGACAAATCAATGCAACATATAGAAATGGTAATAACTTATTTCACTTATTATGAAAAAAGAGATTCGACTTTTATTTGAATTAAAATGAATATAATTTTCTTTCAATTTATACAGGCATTCTTCCTAGTAATCGCTCATGAACACTTCTATGTCGTTGTATTCAATCTAGTCAAAGGAACTTCAGTGATCATTGACAACTCCAACTCTGGGCAGACGTATGATACCAAATACAATAAAGAGTGTGATCTTTTGGTAAGTAACTCAAACTAGGCATGGAAAGATCATAATTGTATTTAATATTAGAAACTATAATATGACAGTAAAATATCATATATGATATAATTGTCTTTAATATTACAAACTAAAATATGGTAGTAAAATATCATATATGATAAAACACTAGTAAGTAAATTGAATCTTTTGTTTGAAATATCAGATATGATAAAACACTAGTAAGTAAATTGAATCTTTTGTTTGTGCAGAAAAATTGTTTTCATAGTATCTGGAATCATACAACCATCCAAAAGCAAAACAGATAAACAAAAACAAGACATCAGTCATGAAGCTCAAATGCGGAACAAGAGAAAAGGTGATTGATTGCGAGTTTTGTAATGATGCACATGGAGATGTACAATGGCGGCGGCAAAGAAGCGGGAGTTGAGCTTTCAATGTAAGAAGAAGGACAGGGGAACATGCATTAATCAAGTTGAGTGAAGTATGCAACCAAAATGTTAACACATGAAATTAACATTCACGAGAGCGAATCGATGAAGCACATGCGTTTGCAAGGAACACAGACAAAGCATTGAAACAAAGATACATATTGGAGCGAGAGAAGAAGAAGAAAGAAGAAGATGAAACACATGTTGCCGGTGTAATTTGAAGGTAAAAGTTACTAGTAGACAGCTTGATTGATGGTAGGAGTTGACTTAATAGATAGAAGAAAAAGTCGCTCTTTTTGGGGTAAAGGTGGAGTGACACTGGTGATGCGCTTAGAAACTAACTTTAGTTAGATTTGGGATGTCGATGCCATTTAGAATGGTTTAAACATGTTCGTAAACATGTTAGAACAATATGTTATGTCGTATGGTACAATGTCAGTATGTTATGTCGTATGCTACAATATCGTAACTAGTATTACATTCTATCTGAAAATGGTTATGTAATGAATATGGTGGCACATCTGCGGATGTGATTTTGGATTATATGTGTTGTTGTATAAGTTTTGTTACACAAAACTGATATATTTGATAAAATGATGTTGCTAACCGACTTCGTGTTTTATAACACATTGGATAAAAAGAGTAAAACTATAAAAAAATCAAAAATATGATAGTTGGATATGTACAAAATACAATTTGAAATCATATGATGTGAGATGTGATTAACAAATGTGCTAATGGTAGTATCACATATGATTTATTGAAAACAAAATATAACAGTTAAAAATCAAATGTGATTTTGTATGTATATCAAATATGATATATAACAGGAAAAATCAACAAGAGATAAATGAAATGTGATAATTCTCATAAAAGTAACCACACAAGAAAAGATGAATCACTTAACACCAAAAAAAATCAAAATCCATTTCATAAAACAAATCTGTAAACAATCAAAGAAGGTTCAAAGTACTTCAATCAGAATTCTTAAAAAAGAAACATACTAAAAAACAAATCTGTAAAAGATTTATGATGTAACTTGAGATTGAACCAAATCATCTTCTACTCTATACTTATTTGGACAGGTCCTCTTGTTGTGGCCATCTTTAGCTCCGCATATTGAACATGAATTCCTATTAATTGAACCCTCATTGTGACAACTGGCAATTTAGGGAGTCTATTTTAGGTAACCGCATTACGTTAAACTAAACTGAGATTTGCCTTTAACACTATTTTTATAAACCATGACTTGATTTTATATCATCTATTGGTTTTTATGATTTAATTCATTATTAAATGAGTTATCGTATGAGTTTTAACTCTATTTGGTAGGCACTATTCGATTCGGCACTAGAAAAGCCTAAAACAAGAATTATTGTAACTTGTAGACCGTAATCAAAATTGACAAATAAATAGTCAAAACTAGTGAAAAACATAAATAACGATGTTGGAAAGTTGAATAAATGTTGTGGGACACTGGGGACAATATGTGAGCTCGAGAATAGGAAAACGGGATAGTTACGAAAAATTACAACCCGATCCCTCCCCTTTTCCCTTGTAGCCGGCACCCCCTCCTCCCAAATTAATTATTTTGAGGTCCCTAGTGGCCTAGTATAAATACCCACTCAAATCCTCATTTCACCTCATTTATTTCTCTCTCTAAAACACACACACAAGCATTTTCTCTCTCTAATCTCTCTCTAAAATAAACCCTATCCGCCTCTTGTTATCCGCCACTGCTCCACCAATTTCCCAGACACCGCACACACACCCAACACCTCTACCACCAAAAGAAAGATCTCTTTCTCCTCTTTCCAACCATATATCATACTCACCATTTGGACTTCAATAACACCTTCAAATCTTTGAATCAAGATTCGTACTTTTAGGGTTTCAAAGGGGTTTTGCAATTGGTGATTAGATAAGGTAAATGGAACAAGTTTTGAACTTGATTGGGCAATAAAAGCCACTTAATTGGGAATTAGGGTTTCAATTCTATGAACAAATTTGGGGCTTTTGGGTGAAACATGAAATTAAAGCTAATTAGTGACTAAATAAACAAGTAATTAGTGTTTGTACATGTGTGGTGTATTAATTTGATGAGTTTGTGCATTTAGGGTTTAGTTGCCTATTTTGGTTAAGGTAGATGATGGGTTTTGTGTTTGGTAAGTGTTTGGAGCTTGAATGATTGGATTTGAGTATTGTGGATTGGATTTGGTTGTGTTTGGTTGAGGAACATGGGACGTACGAACCACCATGGCCACGTACGTGGCTCATGGGTTGGTGTCACGTGACCCACTGGGTCATGGGTCCAAGTCGGGTCGACGGTAGCTTGTTGGTTGATGTAGTTGAGGTTTGGATGAGACGCGTGGAGCCGAAAAGCTTCTAGAGCTTGTTTGGTTCACGTGGTCTTAATCAGACCGTGTCATGACCATTAGGGTCATAACATTGGTTTCGGTATGTTTGGTTGATTGATTGGTTGGCGAGATTGGGTTGAGTTGTTTTGGGATTGAATTGCGATATTATGACTTTTAATTATGGACTTGATATATATATTGTTGACTTTGAGCTACGTCAGCGTCACTTTGACTTTTTAGTCAGTAGTTGACTCCGACAAAGCCGTAATATGGACTTTGATATAATTTGGACTATTGATTGATTAAAAGCCGGAAGTTATGACTCTTGCTTGTGGACTCGAAACGAATAACGATATGAGATTTATAATGGAATTTGATGAAATAGATATATATATATATATATATATATATATATATATATATATATATATATATATATATATATATATATATATATATATATATATATATATATATATATATATGAAAATGCTAATAAACTATGAAATAGAGATAATAATTGGCTTTTGTACCAAAAATGTCGATAACAAGTCTTATCTTGTTATTTACTATTTTAAATGGAAACTAACGACTAAATTGGAAATGTTTTGTAATAAATAAGTAATTAATGTTTCGAAAGTACATCGCTATCAATAAATGTCAATGTGGACATTTAATACTAGTTTAAGTACTTATTTGCTTACGCTTGTGTGCATGGGTTACGGATAACCTAGCATTAATAGTGTTGATCCGACGTGGGTAGCGGACTTATTAGGTTGACGAATCTAATAAGAGCCCGCTAGGTACGTTGGGTAACCCTATTAATGGGTGATTTATCCTTATGACTCTTTAGGATACGATTGATTTATGGGATAATAAGCGACACGAATAAATAAATGAGTTTATCGAGTTGACGAATTCGATAAGGTCTACTATTTATTCCGAAACTTATTGAACTATGGAGCTTATCTGTGACAACCGGCAATTTAGGGTGTTTATTTTTGGTAACCGCATTACGTTAAATTAAACTGAGTTTTGCCTTTATCACTATTTTAATAAACCGTGACTTGATTTTATATCGTCGATTGGTTTTTACTGTTTATTTCATTATTAAATGAGTTATCGTATGCATTTTAACTCTATTTGGTAGGCACTATTCGATTCGGCACTAGAAAAGCCTAAAACAAGAGTTATTGTAACTTTTAGACCGTAACTCGAAAATTGACAAATAAATAGTCAAAACTCGTGGAAAAACGTAAGTAACGATGTTGGAAAGTTAAATAAATGTCGTGAGACACTGAGGGACGATATGTGAGCTCGGAACGGTAAACGAGATAGATACTAAAAATTACAACCCGAACCCTCCCTTTTAATCAGTATGGCGCCCTCCAAATTAATTATTTTTGAGGTCCCTAGCTCCTATGTATAAATACCCACCAATACCTCATTTCACCTCATTTGTTTCTCTCTCTAGAAAACACACACACCACTTTATCTCTCTACCTTTCTCTCTCTACAAGAAATAAACCCTAACCCTAATAACACATTAGTGGCCGCCGGCCACTATTCCGGCCACCACCGCCATACGCCGGCGCGTCCACCACCACCTCCACCACCAAAAGATAGATCTCTTTCTCCTCTTTCCAACCATATATCATACACTCCATTTGGACTTCATTAACACCATCAAATTCAAGAATTAAGATTCGTACTTTTAGGGTTTCAAAGGGCTTTTACAATTGGTGATTAGATAAGGTAAAGGGAACATATTTTGAGTTTGTTTGGGTGATATAAACCCACGAATTTCAAATTAGGGTTTCGACCTAATCTTGAATTTTTATGGCTTTTGGGTGGAACATGAAATTAAAGCTAATTAGTGACTAAGTAAACAAGTAATTAGTGTTTGGTACATGTGTGGTGTATTAATTTGATTGGTTTGTGCATTTAGGGTTTAGTTGCATGTTCTTGATTAAGAATAGTTGATGGGTTTTGTGTTTGGTTAGTGTTTGGAGCTTGAATGATTGGATTTGAGTGTTCAGATTGGATTTGGTTGTGTTTGGATGGGATTGAGAGGCGTGACGACCACCATGGTCACGCACGTGACCCATGGTTGGTGTCACGTGGCCTATGTTGGTCATGGATCTAGTCGGGTCGCTTTTGGTAGCTTATTGATTGATTGGCTAGATTGTTTTGAGTTGGTTTGGGATTGAATTGCGATATTGTGATATTTAATTTGAACTTGATATATATAATGTTGACTTTGAGCTACATCGGCATCACTTTGACTTTTTAGTCAATAGTTGACTCCGACAAAGCCGTAACATGGACTTTAGTATAATTTGGACAATTGATTGATTAAAAGCGAGAGAAGTTATGACTCGTGCTTGTGGACCCAAACTAATAATGATATGAGATTAATAATGGAATTTGACAAAATATATATATATATATATATATATATATATATATATATATATATATATATATATATATATATATATATATATATATATATATATGAAAATGCTAATAAAACTATGAAATATAAATAATAATGGGTTTTGTACTAAGAATATCGATAACAAGATTTATCTTGTTATTTACTATTTTAAACGGAAACTAACGACTAAATTGGAAAGGTTTTGTAATAAATAAGTAATTAAGGTTTCGAGTACACGCTTATCAATAAATATCAATTGTGACATTTAATATTGGATAAGTAGTTATTTATTTGCGTTATGTGTGCATGGGTTACGGATAACCTAACGTTAATAGTGTTGATCCGTGAGGTAGCGTGCATTTATTAGGTTGACGAATCTAATAAGAGCCCGCTAGGTACGTTGGGTAACCTTATTAATAGGTGAATTATCCTTATGACTCTTTAGGATACGATTGATTTATGGGATAATAAGCGACATGAATAAATGAATGATTTTATCGAGTTGACGAATTCGATAAGGTCTACTATTTATTCCGAAACTTATTGAACTATGGAGTTTATTGTTTAGAGGTCTCGTTGTGTCGCATTGAGTTATATATTGGTTGTTTTAGTGCATTCATGGCATCATATTGAGTCGATACACCCACATGAGGATACCAAACACTAGGATTAAATGGTGAAACGAGACGTTTTTGGAAATTAAGAAATGAAATATATTGAGGTAGATAACGTTGATTTTGAGGAATATGTGTATTAAAGTTTGTCTACATTAATAGGTTGTGCCGAGTCGATAGTTGATGTGCTGTGAATTCTGTTATCTTCTGCTAGTGATAATTGTGCATTGATTGTGCGTTGATTTCTTGAGTGAGTTTCATAGCCCCACTTTTATCTACGTTTTAACCACGCTTGAACTACTTTAGGGTGAGAATCATGTCATTGCTTTTGGACCGTTAAAAACTATTTGGATTTGCTTATATGCTTGATTGTTTAGATAGATGTGTGGTAGTTGCTTTAGTTTGGGTTAGCGCCTAACTAAGAATAGACTTCTACATCGACCTAGTCCGGGTTGGCAATTGTTCTAGATTTTGCCACGACAGCTAGACTAGAGTCATGAGCTCGAGTTGTCCCCGGATGCGGGGCGTGTGTTATGATTGGTGATCCGGCATGGATCGGTGAAACGGTGTTTATCTATCTTAGGTCTTGCATAGCAAATCAACTCTTATTGGTCCACTATGATTTTGTTGAACTTAAACCTATGAACTCACCAAATGGTGACCTTTAGCATGATTTCGGGTATTTGAAAGATGTTTGATTATGTGGATTGTGGAAGCTTAGCAAGAAGGCGGGGTTCAAGGATCATTTCTGACTCTGATTGTAACGCCCCGACCCGCCAAGGGTAAAGGAATCACAAGTAATGGTGTCATATCAAAACCAAACATTCATAACCAAAAGAAAGTCTAACATAAATGCGGAAAAATCCAAGTCAAATGACTTAAATACATAGGTCCCAGCGGAAGCATAATAAACTTCAAACATAATATCCGAAATAAATAAGTCTAAATGGCATCATAAGAAATCAAAGCTAAAATCTCTAAGGTAAGTCCACTCAAGCACTCATCCCAAAGCAACCCAGCTTCCAATGCTTAGATACCGCCGGAAGAAAAGAAAAGTGCGGCCGAGCTCAAAAGCCCATGAGCAATGATATGGAAACAAAAGCGAATACTAAACGATAACGGATATGAAATAAAGTGAATGAGCAATAGCAAAATCATAATCATTTTATAATCATAAATCGTAATTTCAAAAGATATTTATAGTCAACTACCACGAGCCCAGAACTTATATCAGATCACATTCATATTCACACAAGGCAACATTTTGTAGGGGAGACCTACCAGAGTTATGAAGGACGTGCACGCACGCAAAGATCAATCATCGATAACATATAACATATAATGATAATGATCTAGGATGCATCCATACGCCCTTCCTACATATTCACAAATATGCTTCACCATCCGTAGACGCAAGAACATCACTCTATCGCCCTAGAGTCATATCGAGGTGCATCATCGACACGGACATGGAACCCCATGACTAGTTAAATATTTGGCTCGGGTGTCAAACTATCTTAGGTCAAATCGTAATGTCATAACCGATACGATCATATTTATCGAAAATCATTCATATTTCCAAAATCATAGTTTTCATATCGATAGTTCAAAATCGATGTTTCATAATTCGTAAATCAAAGTTCGATAAGCAATAGCTCAAACAAATCGATTTGGGATTCATAGCAAAGGCTTAGGAAAACCTAATACTGAAAGAAAACATTAAGAGAAACCTTTACCGAAAAGGTCGAATATCTGCACCTTATTCCAATGCAAAGATCGAAAGCGTAAAGATGAAATCAAAGGATTACTCCTCTTCACGTAACCTATAGACATTAACGGTCGTCCACGTTATTAATGATTCCATAATCGTCAAAATGGTCTTTTCATATTTAGTATTCATACTTTAATGATCTTCATACTTTTAGGGTTTTATTAATAAGTCTTAAATATTTTATAATTAATGTTGTATATTAGGTTCATTATATCATTTATTAAAGTCTAGGTTAAATGTGAAAATAGTTTTATAAGTTATAACTCACACATGAAATAACACTTACTATATTTAGCTCAAACCCTAATATATTCTCATTTACGTTCTAGGGTTTCTTACTCTTTAATATCTCATTAATATGCATTTATTTTACATGTTACGCCTTAATGACTCTCCACTTAACCTAATACGTAATTAATAACCTCTTTACTTTTACACTTTATCATACAAGTTTATGATTTCATGTGACCATAAGTTATTAGGGTTTTAGTATACTTCATACGCTTTACATAATAAACTAGGGTTTATATTTACGTAACCTTTACTTATTAATTACACGTCCAAAACTCATATATATGTATTCGATACACCTAGGGTTTCGCTAGCATGTTTTACACAAGACCCAGCTCATTTAAACATGTTTCGTAATACAAGTTAATATGTTTTAAACCCCATTCGAAACTCATGCATGCCTCGGTCCAACTCATGCATGTCTCGACTTATATTAACTCAACATATACATGACCCGATTCAATATTACTTATCACTTCACACGTTCCTTATTAATTACAAGTTAAAATAAATTAGGGTTTCCTTGTTTCTTGGTTAGCATCTCTCGGCCAAAACAAAAAGAAAACAAACGTGACTAAACAAAGTATATCTCGACATATACATGCATAATACGTTAAAAGGAAGATGAATAAACGATATACCTTCACTTGAATAAGAAAAATCGACACCAATGGTGTGTTGGGAACTCTCGGCCGAGCAAAAGAAAAGGAGAGACAAACCAAAACTAGGGTTTCAATTTAATGATTATGTGTTGTATTTATAGTTGTAGTATTTGAGTTAGAATAGGAAAGTGATTGGGTTTGGGTTGGCTTGGGTCCAACCGAACACACACACACAACACCACATGGGCTTCGCCCTCCTTGGCTCACACGAACACAAACAAACACCCTTTGGGTTCGGTTTGGCGAAAACAAAAGAAAAGGAAACGAGTCCATTAAACAAACGAACGCCCAACTTTAGCGAAACATTTACATCCTTCGTCGTACCAAAGTCGCTCACGAAATTATATTCGTTAAGTTTTATTTATTAGGTTTTTAATTTCGTAACTTTTATTATAACGTATTTTACGATTTTATTATTCTTGGTTCCAAGGGTATTTTAGTCTTTATATAGGTTTTAGATTTTCGGTTTTACAACTCTTCCCTCTAAAAAAAAATTTCGTCCTCGAAAATTGAAATGAAACGAAACGAAAACGATAACGAAATGAGAACATACCGAACTATTCAAAGAAATGAGGATAACTAGCTCAAGATCGACTCTTCGGTCTCCCAAGTAGCCTCACGCCCGGTGATTTTTCCAAAGAATCTTAACGAACGGAATGACTTTACTTCATAATTCTTTCTTGTCTTTCCGAATAGCTTCGGTTCTTCGAGATAAAGACATATCGATCGAATCGATCAAACGGATACGAAGCAACGTGTAATGGATGATAATTGTATCCCCAAGAGAGATACATGGAATACATCATGAACATGCGATAACCGAGGCGGAAGTGCCAAACGATACGAAACTTCTCCTATGCGTTCGAACTTCAAACGGACCAATGAATCGAGGACTAAGCTTGCCCTTGATTCCAAAACGCTTCACACCCCTAAACGCTGAAACTTTCAAAACACACGATCTCCAACTCGAAACTCTAAATCACGACGATGCTTGTCGGCATAACTTTTCTCGACGAGACCTAGCCTCCTTCAACTTCTCTCTAGCAATGCCTACTTTCTCATTAGTGATCTCAATCATTTCCTGACCTTCGATTAGACGCTCACCTACTTCATCCCAACAAGTAGGTGATCTACATTTCCTTCCATAAAGAAGTTCAAACGGTGTTGCCTTAATGCTAGCATGCCAACTGTTGTTGTATGCAAACTCTACTAAACACAAATATTCATCCCACCGCCATCCATTCCAAAGCACAAGCCCTTAGCATGTCTTCTAAGGTCCGAATAGTCCTCTCGATCGACCATCCGCTTAAGGATGAAAAGCCGTATTAAAATTAAGTCGAGTACCCCAAGCTTTCTGCAAACCCTTCCAAACGAGAAGTAAAACGCGGATCCCTATCGACACACAATAGCCGTAGGAGTACCATGAAGTCTAACTATCTCTTGTTGAAAAATCTCGATAACCGCCAATACCATAATCCTTTCTAATTGGTAAGAGTGAGCTGATTTGGTTAGTCGATCAACAACCACCCAAATCGCATCATGCTTCTTCTTAGTAAGTGGTAGTCCACCACAAAGTCCATAGATATCTTATCCCACTTCCATGTCGGAATATCCAATGGTTGTAACAACCACTAGCCCTTTGATGTTCAATCTTCACTTGTCGACAAATCATACACTTCGACACAACGCCGCCACATCTTGCTTCATGCCGCTCCACCGAAATATCTGTTTCAAATCCCTATACATCTTGGTAGAACCGGGATGGATAGTGAAAGGAGAACTATGAGCTTCACCATAACTTTCTCAATGGCACCGATCATTGGGAACGCAAAGTCTATCTTTATACCATATAATCCCATCGTTATCAACCTTAAACTCCGCTCCGCTACCTTCTTCAATATTCGAGCTACGCCCACAACCGTCATCTTTCTCGAGCTTCCTTAATTTGCAGATAAGGTTCGACTCCACCTTCATACTAGCCCAAGATCCACCGTAACCTCGTCGCACAACTCAACATCCAAACGCTCTAAGTCACGAATGATCCTAGGCTCAATCTCAATACTTGCAATCATACCGATTTCCGGCTAAGTGCGTCAAGAACTACATTAGCCTTACCAGGATGGTAATGAATGTTAGTGTCATAATCCTTAAGAAGTTCTAACCATCTTCTTTGTCTCATATTTAGTTCCTTTTGAGTAAAAATATACTGAGACTCTTATGGTCGGTGAAAATATCACACGCTCTCCATACAAGTAATGTCTCCGGATCTTCAATGCGAACACCAATGAGCCTAACTCAAGATCATGAGTTGGGTAATTCTCCTCATAAGGTTTCAGCTTGTCTTGAAGCGTAAGCTATCACCTTACCATGTTGCATCAAGACACACCAATCCTTTCTTAGATGCATCATCAGATTTGATATCCTCTGAACCGGTTGGAAGAGTCAAAATAGGAGCCGACACCAATCTCCGCTTTCAACTCTTCAAAACTCTTCTCTCGCTCATCCGTCCATACAAACTTTTCACCTTTCCTCATCGCTTGGGTTAAAGGCAAAGCTAAACGAGAAAACCTTCAACAAAACGTCGATAGTATCCAAAGAAGTCCTAGAAAACTCCCTCGATCCAACATCGTCGAGGTCTTGGCCACTTAGTGATAGCCTCAACCTTAGACGGATCCATGGTTATACCCTCACCGACACGATATGACCAAGGAAAGCGACTTGTCCTAACCAAAATTCACACTTCGAGAATTTGGCGTACAACTTCTTCTTCCTCGTAATCTCCAAAACTATCCGAGATGTTGTTCATGCTCCTCTTCGCACTTAGAGTAAACCAAAATGTCGCCGATGAAAACAATAACGAACTTGTCGAGAAACTCATGGAAAACACGATTCATCGATCCATAAACACAACAGCGCGTTCACAAACCAAAAGGCATAACGAAAACTCATAATGACCATATCCGTGCGAACGCGGTCTTAGGAACATCTTGCTCCTTCACACGTAGTTGATGATAACCGCACCTCGATCAATCTTAGAAAAGAACTTAGCTCCTTGCGCTGATCAAACAAATCGCCTATGCGCGGAAGAGGATAACGGTTCCAATAGTAATACGGTTGAGTTCACGGTGAGTCGATACATAAACGCATACTTCCATCCTTCTTCTTCACAAACAACACAAAGCGCCCCTATGGAGAAACACTAGGTCGAATGAATCCATTTTCTATCATCTCTTGCACTGTTCCTTCAACTCCTTCAGAGTTCTATAGGTGCCATACGATACGGAGCTTTGAAATCGGTTTAGCACCGTGAATCAACTCAATACTAAACTCAACTTCTCGAAATGGAGGAAGTCCAGGAGTTCATCGAAAACGTCGGTGAATTCACAAACAATGTAAAGATTTTCAATGTTAGGACTCTCCAAAGATATGTCCTTAACGGATGCTAGAAAACCTTGACACCCATGAGCAATCATGGTCCGCGCCTTCATAGCGTAAATGAACTTAACAGATTTGAGTGGTTTAGAACCATAATAAGCGAATTTAGGATGTTTTACGTCTCCAAAGATCACAGTTCTAGCATAGCAGTCGATGGAAGCTCTATGATAAGCCAACCAATCCATGCCTAGAATGATATCAAAGTCGACCATATCGAGAGGATACAGATGTGCATGGCGAATACGATCATCAAAACGAAGAGGACACTTAACGATTTATGATCAATGATCATGCGACTTTTCATAGGTGTAGATATCGATAAGTGATTCGTTAGAGGTTGTGGCTTCATATTAAGTTTCTTAGCACATGTGATGATATGATAGAGTGTGTGCGCCAGTGTCAAATAAAAGCGAAGATGTAATAATCATCAATGAAAAGAGTTCCGTAATGGTACTCAAGTATGCTCCGCGATTCCGAGTAGTAGCATAGACACGTCCGAAGGTAGGTGGCGGCTTGGTATAGTTTCCGTGAATCGTCGAGTTCCTCTTAGGGCAATCCTTGATCTTGTGAGTAGTAGAACCACAAGAGAAACATCCACCGATGGCCTGAAGCACGGTCCCGGATGAGCCTTTCCACAAGTAGTACAGAGATAGGTGGGGAGGCAAACTTCACCGTCCTTTGTCGACTGAAGATCCTGAAGCACGACCACGATTCGATCCTCGAGTCGATCGATCTTTGTTGTAACGCGGTTATTGTTACCACGATTCGACGATCATTTCCATTCTTACCAGGCTCTGCTATCCTCGACCCCTCGCCTCGGGCGCCTAGAGTCCACATTCCTTCCCGATGACCTCACCGATCATAACCCTTATCCACTTGTCCCTCGAATCATAACTCCCGCTAGTATTTCCTTTATACTCATTACTTTGAGTCCTACCTTGAATCCGATCACCATCGCGATTCGCTTGTTATAACCCGAACCTCATGAAAGATCTCAATATTACGAGTGCGCATCATTGCAGCCGACACATCCTCATAGTCGGTGTTAAGCGATCGGTCCAACACCCACTTCTTCGGTCCCCATTTGAAATGCTTAGCTTGGCGCCTACCATCTCCAAAGAATCGCTCCAACAAAGCTTACCAACCTCATAAACCTACTCATGTACTCGTTGGAGTTCTCATTATCAAACCGGTAGATCGCTGATAATCCTCTCATACCTTTGTTGCTCAAAGATCGTGGAAGTAACGGTTATAGAAGATAGTCCGAACTCCGCCCAAGTACAAGTCACAACAAAGCATCTCCTCCTCGTGCTTGTTTCAATGCTTTCCACCAATTCAAAGCATCACCTTCCAATTTGAATGCGACTAAACGAGTCTTAAATCCATCTCCACAACCCAAGACTTCAAACGACTTCTCAACATGAGTGATCCAGTCCTCGACTTCAGGGAGTAGCGGCGAAGCTAAAAGAAAGAGGCTTGAGCTTACAAACGCTCGAGCCAAGTATGAATGCCGACGGGTTGAGCACCTCCACCGCTTCCAAGGTTCACCGTCGATTCGAATATTGTTGATCACTGCTCCATCATCTCAGGTGTAGTCAAACCAGGGAAAAGAGAGTTGAGAGCATTCGCAATCGCAGCATCCATGTTAGGAGCATCATCGTCATCATCCAAATGTTGACGAGTTCGAACCATCTGAAGGATATTCAAACGATTAGCAAAATGAACAAAGATGAGATACGAAATGGAAGTTCGCAGAAGGAAACCTAAGTCTACCCAATCCTCACAGGTCAAATCTTAATTCTAAGGAATAACTTAAGGTTCTCATGTTCACAGGTCCTGACTACAAGTCGTAAACCTGGGCTCTGATGCCATAAATTGTAACGCCCCGACCCGCCAAGGGTAAAGGAATCACAAGTAATGGTGTCATATCAAAACCAAACATTCATAACCAAAAGAAAGTCTAACATAAATGCGGAAAAATCCAAGTCAAATGACTTAAATACATAGGTCCCAGCGGAAGCATAATAAACTTCAAACATAATATCCGAAATAAATAAGTCTAAATGGCATCATAAGAAATCAAAGCTAAAATCTCTAAGGTAAGTCAACTCAAGCACTCATCCCAAAGCAACCCGACTTCAATGCTTAGATACCGCCGGAAGAAAAGAAAAGTACCGTGAGCTTCAAAAGCTCGATGAATGATATGGAAACAAAAGCGAATACTAAACGATAACGGATATGAAATAAAGTGAATGAGCAATAGCAAAATCATAATCATTTTATAATCATAAATCGTAATTTCAAAAGATATTTATAGTCAACTACCACGAGCCCGTAACTTATATCGATCACATTCATATTCACACAAGGCAACATTTTGTGGGGAGACCTACGAGTTATGAAGGACGTGCGCACGCAGACATCAATCATCGATAACATATAACATATAACGGATAATGATCTAGGATGCATCCATCGCCCTTCCTACATATTCACAAATATGCTTCACCATCCGAGGCGTGGCGTAACATCACTCTCGCCCTAGAGTCATATCGAGGTGCATCAACGATACGGACATGGAACCCCATGACTAGTTAAATATTTGGCTCGGGTGTCAAACTATCTTAGGTCAAATCGTAATGTCATAACCGACACGGATCATATTTATCGAAAATCATTCATATTTCCAAAATCATAGTTTTCATATCGGATAGTTCAAAAATCGATGTTTCATAATTCGAAATCAAAGTTCGAGATAAGCAATAGCTCAAACAAATCGATTTGGGATTCATAGCAAAGGCTTAGGAAAACCTAATACGAAAGAAAACATTAAGAGAAACCTTTACTTGAAAAGGTCGTAATATCTGCCTTATTCCAATGCAAAGATCGAAAAGCGTAAAGACGAAATCAAAGGATTACTCCTCTTCACAGAACCTATAGACATTAACGGTCGTCCACGTTATTAATGATTCCATAATCGTCAAAATGGTCTTTTCATATTTAGTATTCATACTTTAATGATCTTCATACTTTTAGGGTTTTATTAATAAGTCTTAAATATTTTATAATTAATGTTGTATATTAGGGTTCATTATATCATTTATTAAAGTCTAGGTTAAATGTGAAAATAGTTTTATAAGTTATAACTCACACATGAAATAACACTTACTATATTTAGCTCAAACCCTAATATATTCTCATTTACGTTCTAGGGTTTCTTACTCTTTAATATCTCATTAATATGCATTTATTTTACATGTTACGTCTTAATGACTCTCCACTTAACCTAATACGTAATTAATAACCTTCTTTACTTTTACACTTTATCATACAAGTTTATGATTTCATGTGACCATAAGTTATTAGGGTTTTAGTATACTTCATACGCTTTACATAATAAACTAGGGTTTATATTTACGTAACCTTTACTTATTAATTACACGTCCAAAACTCATATATATATGTATTCGATACACCTAGGGTTTCGGCTAGCATGTTTTACACAAGACCCAGCTCATTTAAACATGTTTCGTAATACAAGTTAATATGTTTTAAACCCCATTCGAAACTCATGCATGCCTCGGTCCAACTCATGCATGTCTCGACTTATATTAACTCAACATATACATGACCCGATTCAATATTACTTATCACTTCACACGTTCCTTATTAATTACAAGTTAAAATAAATTAGGGTTTCCTTGTTTCTTGGTTAGCATCTCTCGGCCAAAACAAAAAGAAAACAAACGTGACTAAACAAAGTATATCTCGACATATACATGCATAATACGTTAAAGGAAGATGAATAAACGATATACCTTCACTTGAATAAGAAAAATCGACACCAATGGTGTGTTGGGAACTCTCGCCGAGCAAAAGAAAAGGAGAGACAAACCAAAACTAGGGTTTCAATTTAATGATTATGTGTTGTATTTATAGTTGTAGTATTTGAGTTAGAATAGGAAAGTGATTGGGTTTGGGTTGGCTTGGGTCCAACCGAACACACACACAACACCATGGGCTTGGCCCTCCTTGGCTCACACGAACACAAACAAACACCCCTTTGGGTTCGGTTTGGCGAAACAAAAGAAAAGGAAACGAGTCCATTAAACAAACGAACGGCCCAACTTCTTAGCGAAACATTTACATCCTTCGTCGTACCAAAGTCGTTCACTAAATTATATTCGATTAAGTTTTATTTATTAGGTTTTAATTTCGTAACTTTTATTATAACGTATTTTACGTATTTTATTATTCTTGGTTCCAAGGGTATTTTAGTCTTTATATAGGTTTTAGATTTTCGGGTTTTACACTGATAAACTATGGGGACCTATTTTATTAAACTATGTTTGGGCCTAATATTTATATTTTGGATTAAATGTTTTGAATATCTAAATTTGGGATTGGTTTTGAATGGTTAAATGGTTATGTTTTATTATACTTGTGGCGATACCAATCCAATAGTGCGCCTAAAAACTTGATTAAGTCTTCATTGTACCGAGATTTGGGGTGTTACAGATGATATCGAGCTCAGGTTATAGAGAACTAGGTATTTTATAAACCCTAAACTATAACCACTTTTGAGAAAATTGATCATCGACCGACGACGCCTTGCGCTTGCTGTCAAGCTTCTTATTTGATTATGGTATGAACTATGATTTGAATTATCAGATGATATGTTAAGGGATATTGTGAACTGATTATGGAAACGTTATTATTTGGATATATGACTATTGGTTTTGGAAATGAGATATGATTATTGGTTTTGGGAAAATGAGATGTGATTGTCGAGATATTGCGGAATTTGAATTGAGTAAACGGTATATTATGATTTTGGAATGTTGAACTCGATTGATTTGATATGGGATTATCTGATGGAACGGAACTTATGTGTTTTATTTAAGGGAAAATGACAAAAAAATGCATCGAACTTGACACTTGTTGTCATTGTGTAGCCAACTATTTTTTTTTCATTGTAACACAAACCTTTGAATTTTGTCATTGTATGTAGCCGATTAGGTGAATTTGTGTTATTGTATGTACCCAACGAGGCTTAGCGTTACATCGTTAGTCCTTATTTACTAACGATCGTTAGTAAATAACTTAAAATTTCGTTCTCTTACGTTTTATTCGTTTTCATCCGTTATTATACTTTTCATCCGTTTTATACTTTTTCGTCCGTTTTATACATTTTGGTCCAATGCTTTCATCCGTTTTTACATTTTCGTTTGTTTACTTACGTTTTCACGTTTTCTTACGTTTTAGTCTCGTTATTATACGTTTTCGTCCGTTTTATACTTTTTCGTCCGTTTTATACATTTTGGTCCAATGCTTTCATCCGTTTTTACATTTCGTTTGTTTACTTACGTTTTCTTACGTTTTAGTCCGTTATTATATGTTTTCGTCCGTTTTATCGTTTTAAATACTTTTCTTACGTTTCATCCGTTTTATGCGTTTTGTCCGTTTTTTACGTTTTCATTCGTATTTACACGTTTTCATCCGTTTTCTTCGTTTTCAATTGCTTTTATACATTTGCATTTTTAAAGTTTTCGCCATTTTCTAACATTTTCATCTTTTTTATACGCTTTCGTTAGTTTTCTTACTTTTCGTTCATTTTCTTACTTTTTCGGATGAAAATGTATAAAACTTAAGAATACGGACAAAACTTAAGAAAGCGGATGAAAAAATATAAAACGGATGAAAACGATTGAAAATGTATAAAAGCAGATGAAAACGGATGAAAACTTATAAAACGGACTAAAGCGTATAAAAGCGAATGAAAGCGATAAAAGCGGACGAAAACGTAAGAAAACGGACGAGAATGTAAGAAAACGGCGACGAAACGTAAAAACGGGAAAAGCAACGACGAAAAGTATAAAACGGACAAAACGTATAATAACGGATGAAAACGAATAAAACGTAAGAGAACGAAATTTTAAGTTATTTACTAACGACTGTTAATATAAAAGGACTAACGATGTAACGCTAAGCCCGACTGGTACATACAATAACACAAATTCACCTAATCGGCTACATACAATGACAAAATTCAAAGGTTTGTGTTACAATGAAAAAATAAATAGTTGGCTACACACAATGACAACAAGTGTCAAGTTCGATGCATTTTTTTGTCATTTTCCCTTTATTTAAAGGCATGTTTTGAGTAATGCGGTACCTCTACTTTTAAAGCTTTCATTATGTGATATGTGTTTTGGTTAAGTTGATGCGCTCATTAAAACTAGTTGTTTCGAACATTTATACCTACCCTATGCCGTTGTCACAGACTATGCCTTCACTAGCTTTTGATGTGTCCGAGGGAGGTCCTTGTTGTTGCTAGTTCGCCATGACATTGACTCTCATGACGGTTGCGCAGGTGATCCTTATGAGATTGCCCGTCACACTAGTTCATCATCATCGATCGTCTAGCTCATCTAGGCGGCTCACTTTACATCGATTTTAGCGAGCCTGAGACTCTAGGCTTGCTTATAGACTTTGCATGTCCGTGAGACCACCATCATCACTATCCGTTTAGCGCCCCACTCTCTTCCTGTCATCACCACCAAGATCACCATGTCTTAGGAGGCCTAGATCTCCTAGTGTACCACCTCGGGATTTACTCAAGACAGAGACTCAGACTCATGGACTCTCCCCATGGATGAGGGTGAGGAGGAGCATGAGGTCGAAGAGAGGATGATATTGAGGAGCGATATGTTGATGAGGATGAGGATCCTCGGGAGGAGGATGTTGAGGATATCCCGGAGGGGTACTCCTCCTGCGAGTCTGCACATTCTCTGGACCGAGTTCTCCTTTGCACGAGCTCGAGTCCCTGGATGACCTTTTGGTTTTGATACACCACCTTACTCACCTTATATAGGTAGCCCGTTAGGATCTGAGATACCGTCGGAGGTTGCTTCTGTGCCAGAGGAGTATGGTGAGACGGGTCTGATGTGGGAGAGGATTACCTCATAGGGTACTAGGCTGAGTAGATTGACAGATCATTTGGTTGGAGTGTCTAGAGCTAGTATAGAGGATCTTAGAGCTGATATGGGTACTGTAGTCAGGAGGACTAGGGTTTTGCACGATGGTATGTCGGAGCTCCAGGAGCGGGTTGGGGACACCTTAGAGGGTTCGCGACGACTCGTGATCTTGATAGAGCGATTTGGCATAGGATTGGTGAGTTAGAGAGAGAGGTTGCGAGCTTAAGAGTGATCGTGGCGCCGGCGTGTTGAGTTAGCATCGTTGTGGAGAGAGGTTGATGACGTTAGGAAGTCAGTGAGTGATATTCGTAGACGTGGCTAGTTAGTATTAGATTTCTGGTTTTGTACCATCTTGAAACTAAGTAGTACTTGGTTCGAGATGTAGGATTATCATAGTTATTTATTATTATCGTCGCTAGGATCGTTTTTGATTTCTTCGTATCCTTCCATGTATTTCCACTTTTGAAAACTTATGAGTTATGGTTATGGGAACGTGCATCCTTAGTTATGATGCGGTGTCTGATTGTTTCGCTCTAGTATAGTGTTATCCCTATTGGCCTTGATTATGTATTCAAGCATTATTGAGTGACCCTTGGAACCCAACTATATTTTACAGCGTAAATTGTGAACTTATGAAACCGTTTTTCTTGCCTCCAGAATGGTGGCAACAAGAAAAACTTGCTTAGGAACAACCGAGCAGCTCCTGCTGCTGTTGTTGCCCCTGGTCGTCGAGGTCGTCATCCGACCCCGACCACACCACATGTTGAGAACCCGAACATTGATAACCCAACAGAGAACCCGAATGTGAGCGACCATGCCGGGAATGGTCTGTTCACAAAACCCTCCACTTGTGAACCCAACCCACATTGACCGGCTAGTGTCGCGTGTCGCTAAACCGCTAGGCGAGGCTAATCTTTCTAACACTTCTAGTGGAACCCCAATCTTGAATCGAACTCGAGGTTGTACCTACAAAGAGTTCCGATTCGTGGTCCCATTGATTTTGGAGGAATTGAGGGAGTAGTTTACGACTAGGTGGTTGGAGAAAACCGAATCTGTTTCTTTGTGAGTAAGCGTGATGAGGATTGTAAGGTTAAGTATGCAACCTTCACTTTGAAGGACGAGGCGTTGACTGGTGGAACAATTACCACGAGCGGTAGGAATTCTTGTAGCTTATGGTATGACTTGGACTCAATTTAAGGCTCTCGATTAAGACTTAATGTCCTAGGAATGAAGTTAAGTTAGAGTGAGTTCGGAACCACAAAGTTAAGGTCTTGACATGGCGACTTATACTAAATCGTTTCCAAGAGCTATCCTTGCTTTGCCCTAAAATGGTTCGTCATCAAGAACTTAAGATTGAAAGGTATCTTGATGGATTACCTTTGGCTACTCGAAATGATGTCATCATTGCCAAACCAAATCAATTTGCAAGAGGTAATTTCTGTGGCTCAGAGTTTGATGGACTCATATGTGCTAGAAGTAGGAAGCAAGAGTAAGAGTGATAGGAGTGATAAGAGGAAGAGGAACGAAGTTGCTAAAGGGAATGGCAACAAACGGCAAGAGACAGCCATAGTGTTCGCCATAGGAAATGGAGGTAGGAATGATTATGAGGGTAGTAAGTCTGTGTGTGGTCGTTGTAACCGACACCACCACGGACCGTGCCCGAATGCATGTTGGAAGTGCTCTAAGGTAGGACATATGGCCAAAGACTGTAGGTCCCGACCACTTGCTTGCACTCAACCGCAGGGGATCGGACCGAAGGCCACCGTCACATGTTTTGGATGTGGAAAGAGCGGACACTTAAGGAATGAGTGTCAAGAGCCGTGGATGAGAGGAAATCCCGGTAATGTAGGAGGATTGCTAACCGAGGTGTAGGAGGTAATGGCTTAAACCACGTGAGCGTGAGGTTGTGGGAAACACAGGAAACTAGGGTGCTAGGAATCGTGAGAGAGACATGGGACCAACACGTGTTTACGCTTATGGGAAGGAAGGCTGGTGAGGACCCTAACGTAGTTCTGTGCGTTCCTTCTCAATAATCGCTATGCTTCCATCTTGTTTGATCTTGGTGCGGATATGAGTTTCAGATCCACCAATTTTATGCCATTACTAGGAATCTCCCAAACACCTCTGTTAGCCTTAATAGTTTTTATTAGAAGTGATGGTCATTCACATTTAGGAACTTTATATAATGTGTTAGATATCGTGATAGAATAGTCAACGGGCTCGTGGATTGGACTAAGATAAATGGGTATTAGTTTAGTTAAGCTTGCCTTATATCCAATCCAACCCATGTCCAAGCCCACGAAAGCCCATGGAAAGCCTTTTAGGGCATCATGTATTCCAACTATAAATACCCCTCAAATGGTCATTTGAGGGGTGTGCTTGAAAGTGTGTGTGTGTGTGTGTTTTTCCTTTGGAATATACAATTTATTGTGTTCATCTTTATCTCACAACATACACGGTTTTATAAACATCAAGTCACCAACATCTTAATCTTTCCTTCTTTATTTACGCATATGTTTGTGTTTGTGGTGTTCGTGCTCTACGCATAACGTGTTGGGTTTGTGATAAGGTTGATAAAAGTAAGGTCGTGCAATTGGTATCAATCGCCTAACAATGGTTTAGGAGTGTTTGTGTTTGTTTTTGAAGTTTTGGTGCCATACGCGTAAAGCTCTCGCTATACATCTTTGACACGCTTAAAGCTTTAATTTTTGCACTTAAAAATTCAAGATTCTTGTGGTTTAAGGTGTATTTGGTGCTAAAGTTTCAGTTTTTTGCAAAATGTTCGAAGCTTTACGTGTTCTTCATCATTTTTAAACTCGTACGAATTGGGTAGGTCATTTCTACGCATAAGCTATCTAAGCACTTTGGGTGAAAAAGGTCAACATTTTTGTGTTATTCGAGTGTTTTAAAGGCTGTTTGTGCAAGAGAAATTGTTTGAATCATTTGGAAATTTTTACGCGTGGGTTAAAACCCTAGTTCTCACGCGTGAAAAGTCAACACCCTATTTCTACGCATAAGTTTCTACGCATAAGAGTTTTGTGCGGTTTCTTGAGCTATAACGTTGACTCGGTTGCTTCCTCACTTGGATAAGTTTGTGGAACACTTCGACTTTTGGATATCTTTTACATCGTGATAGTGTAAAGGATTTTGGGCAAAACCCTAATCTTACGCATAAGCTTAGACTTACGCGTAGAACACTTTACGCCAGTATTTTTCTTACGCCTAAGCCTTGTCTTACGCATAAGCTAAATCTTACGCATAAGTTTTTCACGCCTAACTTTAAACTTACGCATAAGCATTTCACACGCCTAAGGAATCCTACGCCTAAGCCATCCTACTCGTAACTTCTTGGTCTCGCCTAAGCTCTTCAATTTTATTTATTTTTTTTTTTTTAAAAAAAAAAAAAAATTAAATTTTGAGGAGACTAAACGTTCAATTTTACGCGAAATACAAATTTTGGTATAACTTGGAAAATTTTGGTCAAAATTCAAATTTTGGACCCAAATTCAAATTTTTCGGTCAAATTTGGCCAAAATTGTCAAAACTCAAATTTTCATACGACCTTAGAATTGATTTTTAAAGTGAATTTCAAATTTTGGGAGAAAAAATTTTAGGCCTAAGAACCAAGTTCACGAGTACGACTTTCGAAAAACTTCAAACGGCAATATCTTATTCAACACAACTCCTTTATCGTTGAATCGATCCTACATCAACTTTATCGATCATACCTTCATCAATGGCAACTCAACAAGACATTCATGCACCGTCCGTGCGAAAACCGTCCTCCTATGTTGGAAAAAGGTGGTTATCTTCAATGGACAAGTCGAATGCTTCGTTACATCAAGACAAAACCTAATGGAAAATTGATGATCAAATCCATTCGGATGGACCCTTCATACCTCGACAAGTCCAAGACCACGAAATGTCGATGCAACACCTCCCGTCCCACCATTTTTCGTCTTCAAAAGAATCGGAATACTCAAGAGGATCGGAAAAAAGTCGAGCGTAAGACATGGCAATTCATATTGTCCAACTGGGTTTACCAAGAGACATCTTTCTTCTTGTGAGCGGTTGTGAAACTGCTTCGATATGTGGGAGCGTGTTAGACGGCTTTGTCATGGAACCGAAATTGGTCAACAAGATACGGAGAACAAGTCGCTAATCGCTTGGGAGAAGTTTACATCCACTCCGTGAGAATCCATTGAATCCTACTATGGAAGGTTTTGCACTTTAATTAATGAGTCGATCGAAACAAGTTGACACCCGAACTATCGTGAGCAACATCAAGTTCTTGAACAATCTACACGAAGAATGGGGACGATATGTCACTATTGTCAACCAAACAAAAGACTTACATCAAGTGAACTTTGATCAACTCAACGATTTTACGAAACAAAACCAAAATGAAGTGAATGAAGTCGCAAGAAAGATTAGCAAAGAATCATGATCCATTGGCACTCATTGCAAAGACTCAAACTCCGGTGAATACACAACAACAAGCTTCATCATCTTCCACTAACAACAACTTGCGAAGAATACATTCCACAACAACAAGTCATTATCTCTCAACAACAAACCTATCCACCGAACAACAACATTACGGGAACAAGGAATCACCGATCTTGAAATGGAACCGAAGAAGCTTTGTTACAAGTATTTTATTTATTGGGTAAAGCATTCGAGGTCGCTATTCCACACCAACTAACAACAACCAAAGGATTTCATCAAACACTCGCAGCAGTGTTGCACACCGAAAGTGAATATGGGTCATCAAGGACAAATGGTTGGAGTTATTGGGAATCGGCAGGATATGCTCTTGGATTTCGTATGGGTAATCAAAGTGTTCGAATCGTGTCATCGATGGGTCGAATGTTGGAAATAGAGCGGTGGGTAATCGAAATGGGAATGTTGCAGCCCAGAGTTGGGAATTATGGAAATGTGAATCGAGGCAATCAAAGTTAAGTGTTATAACTGTCAAGGATTGGGTCACATGGCAAGGAATTGTCCTACTAAGCGAACAAGAAGGCTCACCGACTATCTTCGAAAGCTATGTCTTGTTAGCACGAAAGATGAAGCGTGATTAAAGTTGAGTCTTGAGGAAAATGACTTTATGGCTATTATGGATGATTTGGAAGACCTCGAGGAACTCAATGCAAAGCGCATCTTCATGGCAAATCTTGAGGAGACTAAGTCGACATCGATTACGACGCACCTCCCGCTATGACGCCAACGCAGATGTCGAGGTACCAATCATCGATCCATGCTATAACAATGTCATATTTGATGTGTTTACTCATGACGAACAACGATTCTCGTAACATCGGTACCTACTTATGATACATACCGGACAATCCGAGTTGTAGCAATACTAACTCGAGACTCCGGATGTGGATCCTAGTGGAGACCGTGTGCACAAAATCTTGAGGCCGATGAGGAAACACGTGCTTATTTTGAATCATTAATCAATAATCGTGGCATTGAAATTGAGAAAGTTAGAGCGGTCAATCGCGAAGTTAAGGCGCGAATGCTAAATTGACCGTTGAGCTTGAGAGTTACAAGGAGAACATAAAAGCCTTTGAATTTCATAAAACAAAGAATCGAAATTAGAAATTGGTTATCGAAATTTGGTTTCTAATGAAAACGTTTGCAAATCAAGTATAACACACTTGATGTGAATTTGAACTTAAAAATTAAATCTTTAAACAAGGAAATTTCGATTTAAATAACCAACTTTCTAAACAAAAGAAATGTTTTCTAATCTTGAAAAGAGAAGAAGCGCTTGATAACTAATTTTTCAAAGCGAGAAGATTCTCTTCTTGATGAAATTCTTGATAAAAATGAGAAAATCAAATCTTTGGACAATTTGCTTCTTACAACGGGTCATTCGGATAAAACAAACAAAATGCTTTCTAACCAAGTAAATCAACGTTTCATACTTCACATAAATGGCACTTGGTAATCGACCCTTCTTCGCTCCTCAAGAAAGCTCGTAAATCTCGAATGTGTTAAACAATGGAAATGTTTTACATGAACCCATTATTGTTCGTGATTCTCTTGAAGCGTAAGAACTATCGAGGAGAGTAGATCAAAATGAAACAAAAGAATTAGAAATCAAACCAATTGATTATAACAAATGGAACAAAATTAACGGAATTACTTTTGTTAATCAAAAGAAAAGTCAAAGTTTTCCATCACACCAAGTGTTTCAAACAAAGAGTCAACACTGCTTTCAAAATCTGCTTCAAAACCATTTGTGGTCTCAAATTCTCTTCGAACATTGAACAAATGTCTTCAAACAATCCTTTTAACACAAGTGATGCGAGAAGTATTTTAGACAATGTGAAAACTAGAATTATGGATCTTCAAGACACCATTAAAGCTAAAACCACTATTACACCTAACAACCGGTTCTCTAGTTTTGACATCGAACAAAGAAAGTTTTTGAAACTCAAATTGCCCTCAACCGAATGCCATCGGTGCAAGGGTAATTCATTTTGAACAAGCGTTTTTGAAAGAAACAATTGACTTTGTCAAGGACCATAAATCATCGGTAAAGCAAGCTAATGATTGTGTTGAACAAGTTAAAGTTTTGGAAAATTTAAATGACTCTCTCTTGAAGATGTTCGACTCATCGATATTATGTCCATCATTTTCAAACATATTTTGTTGAAGATCATGAAAGACTCGATGCGAGACCTCCGAAATTGTTTTAAAATATGAAAACCTCTTGAAAAACTTGAAAACAAAATGTGTCATATTTTAAACAACTTGATCGAAAACCGAGGAATGCAAATATGACAAGCGTCGGTATGAGCGTGCCTACAATGACATGAAAGCGAAAAATGATCTTTTGAGGGCTCACCGGAAAGTCAAAAAGGAAAGGCGATGGATCTTGTGACTAAAAACCATTGATCATGGAGAAAGCAAATGATCCCAAACAGTTTCCAAACCAAAAATGTCATTTCTATGCCTCCTCCAAAAGTCAATGAGAAAAATGCTTCATCAAACCAACACTCCACACCGCCTACCTAAACATAATGTTGATAAGGAAAAGCGGTTATCGAGAAACCAAAAATTTTAGCACCGGCCTTTTTAAGATGAGTACCACTAATGCGTCGCCTCCACATCTAAACCATATGGAACAAACGACATAAGTTTAGAAAAGCACTCTAAAGAGACTAGGATAGCCGGAACCACTTCTCTAGATACAACAAGGAATCCTAATGCGTGTGCTTTACCTTCTACAGACTAGGAAGCACCTCTAGGAGCAGCGAGACTAAAGCCTAAGAGCAATACAAGGAACAATAGAGTCTCGACTGCCTCTAGGAGTAGTAGCTTGAATAAAGAGAAGAAAGTAGAAGAACACCCTAGGAATTTATCGCTTTTGAATAAGAAAGACATTTCATCTAAATGTACTGAACCTATGAAACTTGCTAAGTCCAATGCATGTGTTGAATCTCTTTGTTTAACTTGCAAGAAATCTTTAGTTAATGTTCAAGATGATTGTGTTTCTAAGAATGTGAATGATAAGCCTGTTAAGAAGAACGTTCCAAAAAGATCTTACGCTAAACAAGTAGGAAGACTAGTTGCAAAACTTAGGCTTTTCACTCTTGACAAGAACTATAGTGTATACTTTAGGGATGATATTTGGAAACCCACGTAGAACTTTCACACTCCGTAATGGTAAAATGAGTGATAAACCGTAATTCCACAGAAAACCTCTTTGAGTGTGATCAGATTTTACCTCTAACCCAAAGGAACCAAAATCAAAACGGTTTCCACAATATTCTTTTTCTCATTCTTGTGTTATCGAAATTTGTCTTTGGATCGTCGACTCGGGTTGCTCCAAGCACATGACCGAATCAAGTCACGATCAATTTCGTCTCGAAATTCATGGAACCGTGACGCTTTGGAAATGATCATGTAGCGACTATCATGGGTTATGGAGATCTACCTTTGGAAATTATTTGATCACTCGGGTTTACTATGTCGAAGGGTTGGGACACAATTTGTTTCGATCGAGCGGTTATGTGATGCGATTTAGAGGTTACTTTAGGAAAAATGCTTGCTTCGTTAGAAACTTGGATGGCAATGATCTCTTAATCGGGAATCGTGATACAAACTTGTATGCTATCGACATCAATCAAATGGACTCTTCATCACCAATATGTCTTATGACACGAGCATTTGGAACTCATCTGGTTGTGGCATTGAAGGTTATCCCATCTCAATTTTGACACCATCAACAATCTTGCCAAAGACAACATCGTCAACGGACTTCCAAAGTTCAAATACACCAAGGATCACTTATGCCCATCATGCGAACAAGGAAAAGCAAAAGAGCATCATATAAACCCAAATCCGCACTCTAGTTCGGAAGCAAAGTTGCATATGTTGCACATGGACTTATGTGGCCTAATGAGAGTTGAAAGCATTAATGGGAAAAGTATATTCTTGTTATCGCCGATGATTATTCAAGATATACATGGGTTAGGTTCACGAGATCAAAAGACAAAGCACCGTGCATCATCATCACCTTTACAAGCGTATTCAAGTACTTCTTCAAGCTCCAAGAGTTGTAAGAACGTAAAACGCACGTAATTCACAAATCGGGAGTTAAGAACTTATTTTGAAGATGTTGGAATTACACATCGACATCGCTTGTTAGAACTCCACAGCAGAATGGGGTAGTTGAAAGAAGAAATAGAACTCTTGTGGAAGTCGCCGCACAATGCTAATTTATTCTTGTGCAGTTATTTCCATGGGGATGCTATTGCCATTGCTTGTTTCACTCGTAACCCATCCCTAATCCATCCTAGATTCAATAAAACCCCGTATGAGCTTGTGAACAACAGAAACCCGATATCTCTTACTTTCACGTGTTTGGCGCTTTGTGCTATCCAACGAACGATGAGAAGATCTAGGTAAATTGAAAGCTAAAGGTGATATTGGAATCTTCATTGGATATTCGAGATAACTCGAGGGCATTCGGGGTGTATAACAGAGAACTAGGAGGATCATGGAGACGATGAATGTGAAATTTGATGAACTTTCACATATGGCTTCCGAGAGACTCGCTCTAGAACCCGCACTAAACCCGCAGACTTACGGACACATCGATTCGGGACTCGTACCTCAAAGAGCTCAATCAACTTCGCTTGACAATCCTAAAGAACAAGAATGGGAGAATTTCTTGAGTTAATGTTCGATGAGTACTATAGTGGAACTTCGACAAATGCATCAAACCATCATTCCGTCAAGACCGCTCAAAATCATCCTCCACCACCAACAAGATGCATCTACTACGATCGAAACCAATGCACCAACTCCATCAACATCATCTATATCTACTTAAGTTCTTGCACCCGTTCTACCAAAGGTTGATGAGAAAACCAAAACCATAACGATGCAACATTAGATGAAGACTTATTTGAAAACCCGTTTGCTACGGAATCACCGAATCTTCTTCAAGCTTACGAGAACCATCTAACTCATCATCGTTTAACCAACGGTATCCTTCTACTCTGAAGTGGACAAAAGACCACCCAATTGAACAAGTTATTGGTGAACCTTCAAGGCCAATTCAGACGAGACGCCAACTTGCCACCAATTGTGACTTATGCATTTACCTTTGCTCCATTAGCAATATAGAGCCAAAGAACATTCGCGAGGCAATGGCAGATCCCGCATGGATAGAAGCAATGCAGGAGGAACTTCTCCAATACCGTCTACATGAATCTTGGGATATGGTTCCAAGACCCATTGACGTTCGCGTCATAGATCTTAAATGGTTATGGAAAACAAGCGGGATGAAGAAATGACCACATTCGCAACAAAGCTCGTCTTGTGGCCAAAGGATACGATAAGAGGAAGGATAGACTTTGAAGAGTCATTCGCGCGGTAGCTAGACTTGAAGCGGTCAGGGATATTCTTAGCCTATGCACTCACAAAAACATCACGGTTTATCGGATGGACATTAAGACCGCGTTCTTGAATGGAACTCGAAAGAAGAAGTGTTAGTGAGTCGGCGGAAGGCTTCATCGACTTGGAACATCCGGACTCGTCTACAAACTCAAAAGGCAATCTATGGATTGAAACAAGCTCCGAGGCGTGGTATGATGAATCGTCCTCTTTCTTATCCAAAACAATTTCACCAAAGGAACAGTTGATCCTACCTAGTTTACACAAAATGCAAAACGACATTTTGATTGTTCGATTTATGTGGACGACATCATCTTTGGGTCCACTAATCCAAATCTTTCAAAACATTTTGAAAATCTCATGAAAAGCAAATTTGAAATATCCATGATGGGGAACTAAAATTCTTTCTTGGTTCACAAATACATCATCCTACGTGGAATTTTTATAAATCAAGCTAAATACACAACCGAGATTTTGAAAAATCATGGTATGGATAATTGTGACTCGGTCGAACACCAATGGTAACTTCACCAAAAATTGGAGCCGATTTGTTTGGGAAACCTATTGATCTGAAGAAATATCGAGCATGATTGGTTCTCTCATGTATCTTCGCTAGTCGACCGATATTCATTTTGTTGTTTGCTTATTAGCATGGTTTCGAGCAAAGCCTCATCGAATCGCACCTCAAAGAGGTTAAGCGGATCTTCGATATTCATTTTGTTGTTTGCTTATTCACATGGGACTTTGGTATCCAAAGGAATCGGATTTGATCTAATTGCCTTTTCGGATCGCGGACCACGCGGTGATCAAGTTCTGACAAAAGTACATCCGGAGGAGCACAATTTTGGGTGAAAAGTTAGTCACCGGTCTTCAAAGAAACAAGATTGCCTTGCACTTTCAAAAGCCGGTTGAGTATGTGTCTCTATCTGCGTGTTGTGCTCAAGTTCTATGGATGAGAACACAACTCACAGATTATGGCTTTACTTTCGATAAAATACCTATGTATTGTGACTCAAAAAGTGCCATAGCCATATCAGAAATCTGTTCATCACTCAAAGACTAAGCATATCCGTGTCCGCTACCACTTCATCAAAGAGTACGTCGAAAATGGTCTTGTTGAATTATTCTTCGTGAAGATCGATTACCAACTCGCCGATCTATTAACTAAAGCCCTTCCAAAAGAAAGGTTTGACTATTTAGTTCGACGAATTGGAATCGAAGCCTAACCCACGAGGAGTTAGAACGTCTTCTCGAATCTTCTTGAAAATGATTTTCCAAAAGCTTATTGTAAATACTTTTGAAAAACAAAATACAAAATTTGAAAAACCAACAAAAGAAAAATATAAAATATAAAACTTTCAAAAATACAAAAACAATAGAAAATCAAAATCCAAAATATTCTTCTCACGACATGTCTCTCAGATAATCGATATTCATGCGTTCCTAGAAATGTCATTCAACAATTATACGGTATGTCTGGATGCTTGGGCGAGAGTTCTTTAATATGTTTTCTAAAACATGTCGTTTCTCAAAATTTCTTCAAAATGGCTTTCAGTATACATCGATCGAAACCCTAACGAAATGATGACTTGTGATTATTTTTCAAATCAAAACTCGTGTTTTTATGAAAATCACTAGTGTACGCTTGATTGCACTACATTTAAAATGGTGAGAATCATCATCATCTTGAGCACCTTTTTCAAGATTGTTCAAAAGATTTTCAAAATCTTTCAAAATATTTTGTGCTCAAGATAACTCCCTCTAAAACCCTTTAATGGTTTATGCTTTATTAAAGGGGGAGTATAAAACAAAAATGTTCCAAATTCATGCTTAAATCAAATCCGTCTGTCTTCCCAAAAGTTTTTATGAATGCTGTTTAATCCGTTGATTTCAAAAATATCACGAATATGCTATTTTTGAGGGGGAGGAGACGTGATTAAAATGTGATCAAAATCGTTGTTTGAATCTCAAAATGAGCTCGACTCAGACGGAACCAATGAATTGACGAAGAAAAATGTACCATCTCGAGAAACTTTTTATGGACTTGACCAGGACGGGTAATAATTTCAAGCTAGTTCTCTAGTGATGTAAACGTGTCTCGAATCGGTCTAGTTCATTTAAAGTCGATCAATTCAAAAGTGCGAACTCTACCCTCTATGTGCGATTTACTGTCAAAACTTATAAGCACATGTGAAGGGGAGTGTTTAAAAATATAAAACTCTCGGAGTGTCTCAAACATGTTTTCTATCATAAACATTACGAGAGATTTTCATGAAAAATGGTTTTATGGCAACAATAGGGCGGTCATGGAGTTATAAGGTGACTAAGGATAGGAAATTAGTCCTATGATCCGCCAGAGTCGGAGGGATCTACCCAAGGACATCACAAATAGTTAGTATTAGAAGTCCTTAGGAATGATTGAAAAAAAAGGAGTAATATGAGAAAGGAGAAAGAAGGGTTGAAGAATTAAAAGAAAAAGTAAAAGAAAGGGTGAAAAGAAATAGCCTCCATATTCAACCTTAGAGCGTAAACCGGGTTCAATACATATGCTCTTGGTAGTCACTAGATGACACCGGTATTGAAGACAAAGACGTCATGGACCCGATGGACGCCCGCACTAAACCTTCTAGCCACTCAATTCCTCTCAAAGGTTTGTTTCATTCTCACTGGGAACCCTACATAATCTATCGACTTTCTCTTAGATATTGTTGGTATTGAAGAGGAGACCCTCTCCCTAGTCTCCGCCGGAAAACCAAAATGCACTATTGAGTCTAGAGCCACGAGATTCATCAAAAGATCTCATAGGAACACATGACATGACATCGCTTGTTGTTCATCAATAAGGGCACAAGTGATATATTATAGAGTCCACGCGAGATCTTAGCAATGCCGAAACATTTATGAGAGGTTTCACAATTGTGATCCTCGGTGATTGAATGGAAACTCATGTCGGGGTTAACATCAAACAGCCACGGCAGTCACTCGGTAACTCCCGTGGATTACGCTTAGTGTGTCTCAAACGGTCTCTGATCGTGGGGTGATGCTTGATTGTACCTCGACTCATCTGAATCTGAGGTGTATTTCGACATCGCGTTATCTCACTTGTGGGACTCCAGGTTCGAGGCGGCCTCTGTGAGAATTAGAGACGTGTTTTCACACTATCTTGTTAACACCCTCAAAATTCAAATTTATAAGTGCCTAATCCGCTTATTTCTAACTTTGTTTTATGTTTTCTTCTTATGGAAGCTCGGGCGGATTGATCGTCTGATTCTCCACATGTTCATACCAACAACACATGAAAGTTCTCATCAAAATCAAAGGCTACTCAAGGTTAAAGACTAGAGAACTACATCATTGGTAACAAAATACAAATGCAAGTGTGAGCATGGTGGAGAAAGGCGTGGAGACACCAAACCAGCGAAGTTGACAATGGCAGACAACCACATTATCTGATCACAAAGCATGAAGGAACAATGAATCGAGACTATTCTATATCTACACACAAAGTTCTAGCTCGAGAAAAGTAAAGACCAAATCAAGTGGAGCGTCTTTTGAATGACCACCCCTTAGGGGGAGATTGTTAGCCTTAATAGTTTTTATTATAAGGGATGGTCATTCACATTTAGGAACTTTATATCGTGTGTTAGATATCGTGATAGAATAGTCAACGGGCTCGTGGATTGGACTAAGCTAAATGGGTATTAGTTTAGTTAAGCTTGCCTTATATCCAATCCAACCCATGTCCAAGCCCACAAAGCCCATGGAAAGCCTTTTAGGGCATCATGTATTCAACTATAAATACCCTCAAATGGTCATTTGAGGGTGTGTAAAAGTGTGTGTGTGTGTTTTTCCTTTGGAATATACAACTTATTGTGTTCATCTTTATCTCACAACATACGGTTTTATAAACATCAAGTCACCAACATCTTAATATTTCCTTCTTTATTTACGCATATGTTTGTGTTTGTGGTGTTCGTGCTCTCACGATAACGTGTTGGGTTTGTGATAAGGTTGATAAAATTAAGGTCCTACAACCTCTAGGGTTTAGTTACGATGTGGAATTAGCGAATGGAATAGAGAAGATAGATACCGTAGTTCGAGGTTGCACCTTAAGTTTCCTAGAACGCCCGTTTAGTATAGATCTATTGCCAGTTACTTTAGGAAGTTTCGGCGTCATTATCGGAATGGATTGGTTATCAAAGAACGGTGCACACATCATTTGTGATGAGAAGATTGTGCGTTTACCGTATGGCGGAAAAGTTACGAGTATACAAGGAGATCGAACAATTGTGGAATTCTTTCTGGTTGAGCATCATCTCTTATGTTAAGGCCGAGTACATCGATAGAGGAGGATGTCTTTTCTTGGCTCGAATTTACGAAAAGAAAAGCGAGGAGAAGAGTGAAAGACACCTCAATGATGTACCGTCGTTAGAGAATTTCGGATGTGTTTCCGACGATGCGCCAGGATTCTACCTATTCAACAAGTGGAATTCCAAATAGAGTTGATACCGGTCTGGCACCGTAGCCCGGCACCTTATCGACTTGCTCCAAGAGAATGGAGGAACTGTCTAAGCAGTTGGCGGTTGTCGAGAGAAGGATTCATTCGACCAAGTTAAATCAACGTGGGGAGCACCGATGTCGTTCGTGAAGAAGAAGGATGGATCGTTTGGATGTGTATCGACTATAGGGAATTGAATAAGCTAACCGTGAAGAACCGATATCCGTTACCTAGAATAGATGATCTATTCGACCAACTCCAAGGAGCTAGTGTATTTTCTAAGATCGATTCACGATCGGTTATCACCGACTTAGAGTTCGAGAGAGGATATCCCAAAGACGTTTAGGACTCGTTATGGACACTATGAATTCCAAGTGATGTCGTTTGGTTTGACCAACGCACCAGCGGTTTTCATGGATCTCATGAACCGAGTATGCAAGCCATATCTGGATAAGTTTGTGATAGTATTCATAGACGACATCTTGATATATTCTAAGAGTAGTGAGGAGCACGAAGAGCATTTGAGGCTCATTTTAGGATTGCTAAGAGAGGAGAAGCTGTATGCCAAATTCTCTAAGTGTGAATTCTGGATTCCGTCCGTGCAATTCTTATGCCATGTGATAGATAGTCGAGGTGTTCATGTTGACCCAGCCTAAGATTAAGGCCATTAAGGAATGGGCGCTCTAAGAACCCATCGAATCAAGCGGTTTCTAGGTTTAGCAGGCTATTATAGGAGATTCATTGAGGGATTTTCTAACACAGAAGGATGTTAAGTATGAATGGGGAAAAAAGGAAGGAGAAGCATTCCAACTTCTGAAGGAGAAGTTGTGTTGTGCGCCCATCCTAGCTTTGCCTGAAGGTAGCGAAGATTTTGTCGTGTACTGCGACACTTCGCATAAAGGCTTAGCTGTTGTTTTGATGCAACGTGAGAAGGTGATTGCTTATGTATCCCGACAACTTAAGAAGCATGAGAAAAACTACACCACCCATGATTTTGAGTTAGGTGCAGTAGTGTTTGCTCTTAGGATTTGGAGACATTACCTGTATGGAACCAAGTGTGTAGTATTACCGACCATAAAAGTTTGAAGCATATCTTAGATCAGAAGGAACTGAACATGAGACAATGTCGTTGGTTGGAATTTCTTAGTGATTATGACTGTGAGATTCATTATCATCCTTGTAAGGCTAATGTTGTGGGCGATGCACTTAGTCGTAAGGAGGACATTCCACCCTACTTGTTAGATCCTTAGGAATGACCATTGTTTCGCCTTACCATCTCAAATTTTAGCCGCCCAAGCAGAGGCATTGACGGAAGAGAACCGTCCTTATGAGAATCTTCATAGAATGGTAGAAAGTGAAAACGGCTGAAGCGTTCGATGGAACATTATGCTTTAGAGGCGAAGTGGATACCATTTCATGGTGGAATCCGTGAGTTGATTATGCATGAGTCGCATAAATCAAAATACTCTATTCATCTCGGAGCCGATAAGATGTATCGGGATCTTAATAAACTTTATTGGTGGCCCAATATGGCGATATAACTCGGTATGTTAGTAGGTTCTGACTTGTTCTAAAGTTAAGGCGAACATCGAAACCATCGGGACTTTTAGTTCAACCCGAACTCCCGAAATGGAAATGGGAGCGAATAACCATGGACTTTATCACTAAATTACCGAGAACGGTTAGCGACAATGGCCATGTCGGGTAATAGTTGATCGTTTAACTAAGTCTCGCTCACTTCTTAGCTATTAGTGAAACCGATAGTCTTGATAAGCTTGCTCGATTGTATCTTAAGGAGATAGTGTCGCGTCATGGAGTACCGATATCTATCATTTCGATAGGGATAGTCGTTTACATCCCACTTACGGAAGTCGTTACTGACGACGTTAGGAGCAATTTGGATATGAGTACCGCTTACCATCCACGGACCGATGGTCAAAGCAAGAGAACTATTCGAGACTTTAGAGGATATTCTTAGAGCATGCGTTATTGATTTCGGCAAGGTTGGGAGAGACACCTCCTTTGGTGAATTCTCTTACAACAATAGTTATCACTCTAGCATTAAGGCCGCCCATTTTAGGCAATCGTATGGCCGAAAATGTCGTTCTCTGTTTGTTGGGTTGAAGTTGGCGAGTCAACTTACAGTGTCCCGAACTTGTCTTAGAAACCACGAGAAGATAGTGCAGTTCGTGTCGGTTGCAAACCGCTCATGATAGACAAAAGAATTATCTTAGATAAGAGATGTAAACCTTTAGAATTTCGGGTTAGAGATCATGTTATGTTGAAAGTTTCTCCTTGGAAAAGAGTGATTCATTTTGGGAAGTGTGGAAAACTCAATCCCGATATATTGGTCCCTTTCAATCACGGAAAGAATCGGACGGTAGCATACCGCTTGGAGCTACCATCGGGCCGAGTAGTGTACACAATGTCTTTCGTGTTAGTAATCTTAAGTGTCTTTCGGAAGAAAACATAGTTGTGCCCTTAAGAGATATTCGTGATTATGAGAAATTGAATTTTGTTGAGGAACCGATTGATATTATGGATCGTGAGATTAAGAGGTGAAGAATAGCAGTATTCGATTATTAAGGTTCGTTGGAACTCCGGCATGGACGGAGTTCACTTGATAACGTGAGGACATTTTCATAGGAATTATCCTAAACCTTTCATGACATCAAGCAACTCGGAGTGAAACCCGGAAGGGTTTCTTCGAGGTCAGGAGGTTGTGACAACCGGCAATTTAGGAGTTTATTTTAGGTAACCGCATTACGTTAAATTAAACTGAGTTTTGCCTTTATCACTATTTTAATAAACCGTCACTTGATTTTATATCGTCGATTGGTTTTTACGATTTATTTCATTATTAAATGAGTTATCGTATGTGTTTTAACTCTATTTGGTAGGCACTATTCGATTCGGCACTAGAAAAGCCTAAAACAAGAGTTATTGTAACTTTTAGACCGTAACTCGAAAATTGACAAATAAATAGTCAAAACTCGTGGAAAAACGTAAGTAACGATGTTGGAAAGTTAAATAAATGTCGTGGGACACTCGGGGGATGATATGTGAGCTCGGGAACGGGTAAACGAGATAGATACGAAAAATTACAATCCGAACCCTCCCCTTTTAATTGTAGCCGGCGCCCCCCCCCCCCCTCCAAATTAATTATTTTTGAGGTCTCTAGCTCCTATGTATAAATACCCACTCAATACCTCATTTCACCTCATTTGTTTCTCTCTCTAGAAAACACACACACCACTTTATCTCTCTACAAGAAATAAACCCTAACCCAACTAACACCTTAGTGGCCGCCGACCACTATTTCGGCCACCACCGCCGTACGCCGGCGCGTCCACCACCACCTCCACCACCAAAAGATAGATCTCTTTCTCCTCTTTCCAACCATATATCATACACTCCATTTGGACTTCATTGACACCTTCAAATTCAAAAATTAAGATTCGTACTTTTAGGGTTTCAAAGGGCTTTTGCAATTGGTGATTAGATAAGGTAAAGGGAACATGTTTTGAGCTTGTTTGGCCTAATCTTGAATTTTGGGGCTTTTGGGTGGAACATGAAATTAAAGCTAATTAGTGACTAAGTAAACAAGTAATTAGTGTTTGGTACATGTGTGGTGTATTAATTTGATGGGTTTGTGCATGTAGGGTTTAGTTGCATGTTCTTGATTAAGAATAGTTGATGGGTTTTGTGTTTGGTTAGTGTTTGGAGCTTGAATGATTGGATTTGAGTGTTGAGGATTGGATTGGAGAGGCGTACGCACCACCATGGTCACGTACGTGACCCATGGTTGGTGTACGTGGCCTATGTTGGTCATGGGATCGAGTCGGGTCGTTTTGGTAGCTTATTGATTGATTGACGAGATTGTTTTGAGTTGGTTTGGGATTGAATTGCGATATTGTGACATTTAATTTGGACTTGATATATATAATGTTGACTTTGAGCTACGTCGGCGTCACTTTGACTTTTTAGTCAATAGTTAAATCCGACAAAACCGTAACATGGACTTTAGTATAATTTGGACAATTGATTGATTAAAAGCCGAGAAGTTATGACTCGTGCTTGTGGACTCGAAACGAATAACGATATGAGATTAATAATGGAATTTGACAAAATATATATATATATATATATATATATATATATATATATATATATATATATATATATATATATATATATATATATATATATATATATATATATGAAAATACTAATAAAACTATGAAATGTAAATAATAATGGGTTTTGTACCAAAAATATCGATAACAAGATTTATCTTGTTATTTACTATTTTAAACGAAACTAACGACTAAATTGGAAAGGTTTTGTAATAAATAAGTAATTAAGGTTTCAGTACCGTTTATCAATAAATGTCAATTGTGGACATTTAATATTGGATAAGTAGTTATTTATTTGTGTTATGTGTGCATGGGTTACGGATAACCTAACGTTAATAGTGTTGATCCACGTGGTAGCGGACTTATTAGGTTGACTGAATCTAATAAGAGCCCGCTAGGTACGTTGGGTAACCTTATTAATGGGTGAATTATCCTTATGACTCTTGATTACTGATTGATTTATGGGATAATAGCGACACGAATAAATGAATGAGTTTATCGAGTTGACGAATTCGATAAGGTCTACTATTTATTCTCGAAACTTATTGAACTATGGAGTTTATCGTTTAGAGGTCTCATTGTGTCGCATTGAGTTATATATTGGTTGTTTGAGTGCATTCATGGCATCATATTGAGTCGATACACCCACATGAGGATACCAAACACTAGGATTAAATGGTGAAATGAGGCGTTTTGGAAATAAAGAAATGGAATATATTGGGGTGAATAACGTTGATTTTGAGGAATATGTGTATTAAGTTGGTCTACATTAATAGGTTGTGCCGAGTCGATAGTTGTTGTCTTTGTGATTTCTGTTATCTTACGCTAGTGATAATTGTCGTTGATTGTCGTTGATTGCTTGAGGTGAGTTTCATAGCTCCACTTTTATCTACGTTTGAACTACTTTGGGGTGAGAATCATCTTCTTTGTTTTGGACCGTTAAAAACTATTTGGATTTGCTTATATGCTTGTTGCTTAGATAGATGTGTGGTAGTTGTTGCCTTAGTTTGGGTTAGCCGTGCCTAACTAAGAATAGACTTCTACATCGATCTAGTCCGGGTTGGCAATTGTTCTAGATTTTGCCACGACAGTCTTTGGACTAGAGTCGCGAGCTTGAGTTGTCCACGGATGCGGGGCGTGTGTTATGATTGGTGATCTGACATGGATCGGTGTGAAAGCGGTGTTTATCTATCTTAGGTCTTGCATAGCAAATCAACTCTTATTCGCCCACTATGATTTTTTTTTGAACTTAAACCTATGAACTCACCAAATAAGTGACCTTTTAGCATGATTTCTCAGGTATTTGAAAGATGTTTGGATTATGTGGATTGTGGAAGCTTGGCAAGAAGGCGGGGTTCAAGGATCATTTCTGACTCTGATAAACTATGGGGACCTATTTTATTAAACTATGTTTGGGCCTAATATTTATATTTTGGATTAAATGTTTTGAATATCTAAATTTGGGATTGGTTTTGAATGGTTAAATGGTTATGTTTTATTATACTTGTGTGCGATACCAATCCAATAGTAACGCCCCGAAAACTTGATTAAGTCTTCCGCTGTACCGAGATTTGGGGGTGTTACATTATCGTTTAGAGGTCTCATTGTGTCGCATTGAGTTATATATTGGTTGTTTGAGTGTATTCATGGCATCATATTGAGTCGATACACCCACATGAGGAATACCAAACACTAGGATTAAATGGTGAAACGAGACGTTTTTGGAAATAAAGAGATGGAATATATTGGGGTAGATAACGTTGATTTTGAGGAATATGTGTATTAAAGTTGGTCTACATTAATAGGTTGTGCCGAGTCGATAGTTGTTGTGCTGTGATATTGTTATCTTCTGCTAGTGTTTATTTGTGTGTTGATTGCTTGCGTTGATTGCTTGCGGTAGTTGTTTCCTTAGTCTAGGTTTAACCGTGCCTAACTAAGAATAGACTTCTACCTCGACCTAGTCCGGGGTTGGCAATTGTTCTAGATTTTGCCACGACAAAGTCTTTGGACTAAGAGAAGTCGATAGATTATGTAGGGTTCCAGTGGTCCACGGATGCGGACATGTGTTATGATTGGTGATCCGGGTAAGATCTGTGAAAGCGGTATTTATCTATCTTAGGTCTTGCATAGCAAATCAACTCTTGTGTCCACTATGATTTTGTTGAACTTAAACCTATGAACTCACCAGTAAAGTCGACCTTTTAGCATGATTTCTCGGTATTTGAGAGATGTTTGGATTACTTGATTAGTGGAAGCTTGGCATTAAGGTGTGGTTCAAGGATCATTTCGACTACGATAAACTATAGGGACCTATTTTATCAAACTATGTTTTGGGCCTAATATTTATACTTTTGGATTAAATGTTTTGAATATTTAAATTTGGGATTGGTTTTGAATGGTTAAATGGTTATCTTTTATTATACTTGTGTGCGATACCAATCCAATAGTAACGCCCAAAACTTGATTAAGTCTTCCATATCGAGATTTGGGGTGTTACTGATTGGTATCGAGCTCAAGGTTATAGAAAATTAGGTATTTTATAAACCTAAACTATAACCACTTTTAAGAAAAATTGATCCTCGACCGTAGCCCGCTTAGCTGTCAAGCTTCTTATTTGATTATGGTATGAATCATGATTTGAATTATGAGAGGATATGTTAAGGATATTGTGAACGATTATGGAAACGTTACTATTTGGAGATATGATTATTGATTTTGGAAATGAGATATGATTATTGGTTTTGGAAAATGAGATATGATTATCGAGATATTACGGAATTTGATTTGAGGAAACGATATATTGTGATTTTGGGAATTTTGAACTCGATTGATTTGATATGGGATTATGTGATAGAACGGAACTTATGTGTTTTATTTAAAGGCATGTTTTGAGTAATGCGGTACCTCTACTTTTAAAGCTTCCATTATGTGATATGTGTTTTGGTTAAGTTGATGCGCTTATTAAAACTAGTTGTTTCGAACACTTATACCTACCCTATACCGTTGTCACAGACTATCGTTCACTAGCTTTTGATGTGTACGAGGAGGTCCTTCTTTGTTGCTAGTTCATGAAGATTGACTCTCATGACGATTCTTGAGGTGATCCTTATGAGATCGCCTGTCACTCTAGTTCATCATCATCGGATCGTCCTAGCTCATCTAGGCGACTCACTTACATCTGGTTTTAGCGAGAGCTGAGACTCTATGCTTGCTTATAGCATTGCCCGCATGTCCGTGAGACCACCATCATCACCTATCCATTTAGCGACATCACCATGTCTTAGAGGCCTAGATCTCCTAGTGTACCACCTCGGGATTTACTCACAGAGACTCCGACTCATGGACTCTCCCCTATGGATGAGGCGAAGAAAGCATGAGGTTGAGGAGGAGCATGAGATTGAGGAGCGGTATGTTGATGAGGATGAGGATCCTCGGGAGGAGGATGATGAGGATATCCTGAAGGGGTACTCATCCATTGCGAGTCTGTACATTCTCGGGACCGGGTTCTCCTTTGCTCGAGCACAGGTCCACTGGACAACCTTTAGACATCGACTCACCACCTTACTCACCTTATATAGGTAGCAGTTAGGATCACGAGATACCATCGGAGATTGCTTGAGCCCGAGGAGTATGGCGATCTGGTGCGATCGGAGGAGGATTATAACCCGGGATATTAGCCTCGATAGGTTGTCAGATCGATTAGATGGAGTGATGAGGACTGGTGTAGAGCATTTGAGGATAGATTTGACTAAGATAGGTAAGAAGTTGATGGCCTTAAGAGAGCGCTGTGGGACTCTTTGGCGGAGTTGGAGGCCAAGCATACAGAGTGCTTGACAGCCTTGGAGGCAGACCAAGCGCTTCAGCGCAAGGTCGATGGTTTGGAGAAGGAGGTCGTGAATCTAAGGAAAGATTGCGACTCTCAGCGTTTGGGGATTTTGTCTCTATGGAGAGTGATGGATGATGTTTGGAGATCATTTAGGAGTGCTCGTAATCGTGGCTAGATAGTATTAGATTCATGGTTTTGTACCATCTTTAAACTAAGTAGTACTTGGTTCGAGATGTAGGATTATCCCAGTTATTTACTAATATCGTTATTAGGATCGTTTTTGATTTCTTCGTATCCTTCCATGTATTTCCACTTTGAAACCTATGAGTTATGGTTATGGGAGCGTGCATCCTTAGTTATATCCTGTTGGCCTTAATTATGTATTCGAGCGTTGTTGGGTGACCTTGGAACCCAACTCTATTTTAGAACGTGGTTGTGAACTTATGAAGCTGTTCTTCTTGCCTCGAGAATGGTGGCAACAAGACGAAACTCGCTTAGGAACAACCAGAGCAGCTCCTGCTGCTTTGTTGTTGCCCCGGTCGTCGAGGTCGTCGTCCTACCCCGACCACACCACATGTTAAGAACCCGAACATTGATAACCCGGTTGAGAAACCCGAATGTGAATGATCGTCTTGAGAATGGTCTGTTCCACAAAACCCTCCACTTGTAAACCCATCCCACATTGACCCGGCTAGTGTCGCGTGTCACCGAACTGCTAGTGAGGCTAATCTTTCTAACACTTCTAGTGGAATCCCAATCTTGAATCGAACTTGAGGTTGTACCTACAAAGAGTTCGATTACGTGGTCCCATTGATTTTGGAGGCCGGGGAGTAGTTTACATGACTAGGTGGTTGGAGAAAACCGAATTTGTGTTTCTTTGTGAGTAAGCGTGATGAGGATTGTAAGGTGAAGTATGCAACATTCACCACGAAGGCAGGCGTTGACACGTGGAACAACTATCACGGATCGGTAGGAATTGATGTAGCTTATAGTATGACTTGGACTCAATTTAAGACTCTCCGATTAAGACTTCTTGTCCTAGGAATGAAGTTAAGAAGTTAGAGAGTGAGTTACGGAACCATAAAGTTAAGGAATCTTGACATGGCGACTTATACTTGTCGTTTCCAAGAGTTATCATTGCTTTGCCCTGAAATGGTTCGCACCGAAGAGCTTAAGATTGAAAGGTATACTGATGGATTGCCTTTGGCTACTCGTAATGATGTCATCACTGCAAAGCCAGTTAATTTGCAAGAGACAATTGATGTGGCACAGAGTTTGATGGACTCTTATGTGCTAGAAGTAGGAAGCAAGAGTAAGAGTGATAGGAGTGATAAGAGGAAGAAGAACGAAGTTGCTAAAGGAAATGGCAACAAACGGCAAGAGACAGCCAGAGTGTTTGCCATAGGAAATGAAGGTAGGAAATATTATGAAGGTAGTAAGCCTGTGTGTGGTCGTTGTAACCGACACCACCATGGACTGTGCCCGAATGTGTGTTGGGAGTGCTCTAAGGTAGGACATTTGGCCAAAGACTGTAGGTCCCAACAACTTGTGCAACCTGGCGCACAAGAGGCGGACATGAAAGCCACTGTCACCTGTTTTGGATGTGGAAAGAAGGGAAACTTTAAGAATGATTGCCGAGAGCCATGGATGAGAGGAAATCCCGGTAATGTAGGAGGATTTTCTAACCGAGGTGTAGGAGGTAATGGCTTAAACCCTGTGAAGCATGAGGTTGTGGAAACCATGGTGCTAGAAATCGTGAGAGATACATGGGAGCAGTAGCGTGTTTACGCTATTAGGAAGGAAGTTGGTGAGGACCCTAACGTGATTACTGAGTGCGTTCCTTCTCAATAATCGCTATGCTTCCATACTATTTGATCTTGGCGGATATGAGTTTCGTATCAACCAACTTCATGCCATTACTAGGAATCTCCCAAACACCTCTAGGGTTTAGTTACGATGTGGAATTAGAGAATGGGAATAGAGAGAAGATAAACACTGTAGTTCGAGGTTGTACCTTAAGTTTCCTAGATCGCCCGTTTAGTATAGACTTGTTGCCGGTTACCTTAGGAAGTTTTGACGTCATTATCGGAATGGATTGGTTGTCGAAGAACGGTGTACACATCATTTGTGATGAGAAGATTGTGCGTTTACCGTATGGCGAAAAAGTTACGAGCATACAAGGAGATCGGAGCGATCGTGGAAGTCCTTCCCGGTTGAGCATCATCTATTGTATTAAGGCCCGTAGTACATCGATGAGGAGGTTGTCTTTTCTTGGCTCGAATTTACGAAAAGAAAAGTGAGCGAAAGAGTGAAAGAAACCTCAACAATGTACCCGTTGTTAGAGAATTTCGGTTTGTTTCCGACGATCGCTGTGGAATCCACTGTCCGACAAGTGGAATTCCAAATAGAGTTGATACCGGTGCGGCACCCGTGGCCGGGCACCTTATCGACTTACTCCAAGAGAATTGGAGGAACTGTCTAAGCAGTTGGCGAATTTTCGAGAGAAGGTTTATTCGACCAAGTTCGTCACCGTGGGAGCACCGGTGTTGTTTGTGAAGAAGAAGGATGGATCGTTTTGGATGTGTATTGATTATAGGGAATTGAATAAGTTAACGATGAAGAACCGATATCCGTTACCTAGGATAGATGATCTATTCGACCAACTCCAAGGAGCTAGTGTCTTTTCTAAGATCGACTTACGATCGGTTATCACCACTTAGAGTTCGAGAAGAGGATATCCCTAAGACTGCGTTTAGAACTCGTTATGGACACTATGAATTCGAAGTGATGTCGTTTGGTTTGACCAACGCACCAGCAATTTTCATGGATCTCATGAACCGAGTGTGTAGATAAGTTTGTGATAGTATTCATAGACGACATCTTGATATACTCTAAGAGTAGTGAGGAGCACGAAGAGCATTTGAGGCTCATTTTAGGATTGCTGAGATAGGAGAAGCTATATGCCAAATTCTCTAAGTGTGAATTTTGGATTCCGTCCATGAAATTCTTAGGTCATGTGATAGATAGTCGAGGTTTTCATGTTGACCCGGCTAAGATTAAGGCCATTAAGGAATGGGCGCCCTAAAACCCATCGAACCGACAATTTCTAGGGTTAGCGAGCTACTATAGGAGATTCATTGAGGATTTTCTAAGATAGCTAAGTCACGAACAAACTAACGAGAAGGATGTTAAGTATGAATTGGGAGAAAAGGAAGAAGAAGCATTTCAACTTCAAGGAGAAGTTGTGTAGTGCGCCATCCTAGCTTCCTTCATCCTAGCTTTGCTGAAGGAAGTGAAGACTTTGTCGTGTCTTCGCGACGCTCGCATAAAGGCTTAGGTGCTGCTTTTGATGCAACGTGAAGGTGATTGCTTATGCATCCCACAACTTAAAAGCATGAGAAAAACTACACCACCCATGACCTTGAGTTAGGTCTTTGTAGTGTTTGCTCTTAGGATTTGGAGACATTACCGTATGGAACCAAGTGTGTAGTATTTACCGACCATAAGAGTTTGAAGCATATCTTAGATCGGAAGGAACTAAACATGAGACAACGTCGTTGGTTGGAATTGCTTAGTGATTATGGTATGAGATTCGTTATCATCCGGTAAGGCTAATGTTGTGGTGATGCACTTAGTCGTAAAGAGGACATTCCACCCCTACTTGTTAGATCCTTAGGAATGACCATTGTTTCGCCTTACCATCTCAAATTTTAGCCGCCTAAGCGAGGCATTGACTAAGAGAACCGTCCTTATGAGAATCTTCATGGAATGGTAGAAAGTGAAAACGCTTCTTGAAGCGTTCGATGGAACATTATGCTTCAAAGAGGAAGTGGATACCATTTCATGGTGGAATCAATGAGTTGATTATGCACGAGTCGCATAAATCAAAACACTCGATCATCCGAGCCGATAAGATGTATCGGGATCTTAAGAAACTTTATTGGTGGCCCAATATGAAAGCCGATATAGCTCGGTATGTTAGTCGGTGGTGACTTGTTCTAAAGTTAAGGCCGAACATCGAAACCATCGGGACTTTTAGTTCAACCCAACACCGGAATGGAAATGGGAGCGAATAACCATGGACTTTATCACTAAATTACGAGAGCGCTTAGCGGCAATGACGCTTATCACGGGTAATAGTTGATCGTTTAACTAAGTCCGCTCACTTCTTAGCTATTAGTGAAACCGATAGTCTTGATGAGCTTGCTCGATTGTATCTTAAGGAGATAGTATCGCGTCATGGAGTACCGATATCTATCATTTCCGATAGGGATAGTCGTTTACATCCCACTTTTGGAAGTCGTTACAGACGACGTTAGGAACAATTTGGATATGAGTCGCTTACCATCTACGAATCGATGGTCAAAGCGAGAGAACCATTCGGACTTTAGAGGACATGCTTAGAGCATGTGTTATTGATTCGGCAAAGGTGGGAGAGACACCTCCTTTGGCGAATTCTCTTACAACAATAGCTATCACTCTAGCATTAAGGCCGCCCATTTGAGGCACCGATGGCGAAAATGTCGTTCTCTGTTTGTTGGTAATGAAGTTGGCGAGTCAACTTACGTGTCCCGAACTTGTCTTAGAAACCACCGAGAAGATGGTTCGATTCGTGTCGGTTGCAAACCGCTCGAGATAGACAAAAGAGTTATGTCGATAAGAGACGTAAACCATTAGAATTTCGGGTTGGAGATCGTGTTATCTTGAAATTTTCTCCTTGGAAAGGAGTGATTCGTTTTGAACGTGGAAAACTCAATCCCGATATATTGGTCCCTTTCCAATCTCGAAAGAATCGGACCGGTAGCATACCGCCTGGAGCTACCATCGGAACTGAGTAGTGTACACAATGTCTTTCATGTTAGTAATCTTAAGAAATGTCTTTTGGAGGAAAACATAGTGGTGCCCTTAAAAGATATTCGTATTGATGAGAAATTAAATTTTGTTGAGGAACCGATTGAGATTATGAACCGTGAGATCAAAAGGCTGAAGAATAGTCGTATTCCGATTATTAAGGTTCGTTGGAACTCCCGGCATGGACGAATTCACTTGGGAACGTGAGGGCGTTTTCCGTGGGAATTATCCTAAACTTTTCATGACATCAAGCAACTCGGAGTGAAACCCGGACGGGTTTCTTCGAGGTCGGGGTCAGGACAAGCGGCAATTTAGGAGTCTATTTTAGGTAACCGCATTACGTTAAACTAAACTGAGATTTGCCTTTAACACTATTTTTATAAACCATGACTTGATTTTATATCGTCTATTGGTTTTTATGATTTAATTCATTATTAAATGAGTTATCGTATGAGTTTTAACTCTATTTGGTAGGCACTATTCGATTCGGCACTAGAAAAGCCTAAAACAAGAATTATTGTAACTTGTAGACCGTAACTCGAAAATTGACAAATAAATAGTCAAAACTCGTGGAAAAACATAAATAACGATGTTGGAAAGTTGAATAAATGTTGTGGGACACTCGGGGGACAATATGTGAGCTCGAGAATAGGTAAACGGGATAGTTAGGAAAAATTACAACCCGATCCCTCCCCTTTTCCCTTGTAGCCGGCGCCCCTCTACCAAATTAATTATTTTGAGGTCCCTAGTGGCCTAGTATAAATACCCACCCAAATCCTCATTTCACCTCATTTGTTTCTCTCTCTAAAACACACACATAAGCATTTTCTCTCTCTAAAACAAACCCCAGCCTCTCTTTGTTATCCGCCACTTTGTTCGACAATTTCAAAGACACACACACCCAACACCTCCACCACCAAAAGAAAGATCTCTTTCTCCTCTTTCCAACCATATATCATACGCACCATTTGGACTTCAATAACACCTTCAAATCTTTGAATCAAGATTCGTACTTTTAGGGTTTCAAAGGGGTTTTGCAATTGGTGATTAGATAAGGTAAATGGAACAAGTTTTGAGCTTGATTGGGCAATAAAAAGCCACGAATTGGGAATTAGGGTTTCGACCCTATGAACAAATTTAGGGCTTTTGGGTGGAACATGAAATTAAAGCTAATTAGTGACTAAATAAACAAGTAATTAGTGTTTGGTACATGTGTGGTGTATTAATTTGATGAGTTTGTGCATTTAGGGTTTAGTTGCCTATTTTTGGTTAAGGTAGATGATGGGTTTTGTGTTTGGTAAGTGTTTAGAGCTTGAATGATTGGATTTGAGTGTTGTGGATTAGATTTGGTTGTGTTTGATTGAGGAACATGGGACGATCGAACCACCATGGCCACGTCACGCGCTCATGGGTTGGTGTCACGTAACCCACTTGGGTCATGAGTCCGAGTCGGGTCGATTTGGTAGCTTGTTGGTTGATGTAGTTGAGGTTTGGATGAGACGCGTGGAGCCGAAAAGTTTCTAGAGCTTGTTTGGTTCACGTGGTCTTAACCGTGACCGTGTCATGACCATTAGGGTCATAACATTGGTTTCGGGTATGTTTGGTTGATTGATTGGTTGGCGATATTGTGTTGAGTTGGTTTGGGATTGAATTGCGATATTATGACTTTTAATTATGGACTTGATATATATATTGTTGACATTGAGCTACGTCGGCGTAACTTTTACTTTTTAGTCAATAGTTGACTCCGACAAAGCCGTAACATGGACTTTGATATAATTTGGACTATTGATTGATTAAAAGACGAAGTTAGGACTCGTGCTTGTGGACTCGAAACTAATAACGATATGAGATTTATAATGGAATTTGACAAAATAGATATATATATATATATATATATATATATATATATATATATATATATATATATATATATATATATATATATATATAAAAAATGCTAATAAACTATGAAATAGAAATAATAATTGGGCTTTTGTACCAAAATGTCGATAACAAGTCTTATCTTGTTATTTACTATTTTAAATGGAAACTAACGACTAAATTGGAAATGTTTTGTAATAAATAAGTAATTAATGTTTCGAGTACACGTTATCAATAAATGTCAATTGTGGACATTTAATACTAGTTTAAGTACTTATTTGCTTACGTTGTGTGCATGGGTTACGGATAGCCTAGCATTAATAGTGTTGATCCACGTGGGTAGCGGACTTATTAGGTTGACGAATCTAATAAGAGCCCGCTAGGTACGTTGGGTAACCCTATTAATGGGTGACTTATCCTTATGACTCTTTAGGATACGATTGATTTATGGGATAATAAGCGACACGAATAAATAAATGAGTTTATCGAGTTGACGAATTCGATAAGGTCTACTATTTATTCCGAAACTTATTGAACTATGGAGCTTATCGTTTAGAGGTCTCATTGTGTCGCATTGAGTTATATATTGGTTATTTGAGTGCATTCATGGCATCATATTAAGTCGATACACCCACATGAGGAATACCAAACACTATGATTAAATGGTGAAACGAGACGTTTTTGGAAATAAAGAGGTGGAATATATTGGGGTAGATAACGTTGATTTTGAGGAATATGTGTATTAAAGTTGGTCTACATTAATAGGTTGTGCCGAGTCGATAGTTGTTGTCTTGGTGATATTGTTATCTTCTGCTAGTGTTTATTTGTCGTTGATTGCTTGCGTTGATTGCTTGAGGTGAGTTTCATAGCCCCACTTTTATATACGTTTTAACTACGTTTTGAACTATTTTGGGGTGAAAATCATGCTTCTATTTTTGGACCGTTAAAACTATTTGGATTTGCTTATATGCCTGACTGTTTAGATAGATGTGCGGTAGTTGTTGCCTTAGTCTAGGTTTAACCGTGCCTAACTAAGAATAGACTTCTACCTCGACCTAGTCCGGGGTTGGCAATTGTTCTAGATTTTACCACGGCGGTCTTGGACTAGAGTCGATGGGCCCGAGTAGTCCTGGATGCGGACATGTGTTATGATTGGTGATCCGGTAGGATCGGTGTGAAACAGTATTTATCTATCTTAGGTCTTGCATAGCAAATCAACTCTTCGTGTCCACTATGATTTTGTTGAACTTAAACCTATGAACTCACCAACAGAAGTCGACCTTTTAGCATGATTTCTCGGTATTTGAGAGATGTTTGGATTACTTGATCGGTGGAAGCTTGGCATTGAGGTGTGGTTCAAGGATCATTTCGACTGATAAACTATGGGGACCTATTTTATCAAACTATGTTTTGGGCCTAATATTTATACTTTTGGATTAAATGTTTTGAATATTTAAATTTGGGATTGGTTTTGAATGGTTAAATGGTTATCTTTTATTATACTTGTGTGCGATATCAATCCAATAGTAGCGCCAAAACTTGATTAAGTCTTCCACTGCATCGAGATTTGGGGTGTTACAGATTGGTATCGAGCTCAAGGTTATAGAGAATTAGGTATTTTATAAACCCTAAACTATAACCACTTTTAAGAAAAATTGATCCTCGACCGTGCAGACGCCCACATGCCGAAGCTTCTTATTTGATTATGGTATGAACTGCGATTTGAATTATGAGATGATATGTTAAGGGATATTGTGAACTGATTATGGAAACGTTACTATTTGGAGATATGATTATTGATTTTGGAAATGAGATATGATTATTAGTTTTGGAAAATGAGATATGATTATCGAGATATTACGGAATTTGATTTGAGGAAACGATATATTGTGATTTTGGGAATTTTGAACTCGATTGATTTGATATGGGATTATGTGATAGAACGGAACTTATGTGTTTTATTTAAAGGCATGTTTTGAGTAATGCGGTACCTCTACTTTTAAAGCTTCCATTATGTGATATATGTTTTGGTTAAGTTGATGCGCTTATTAAAACTAGTTGTTTCAACACTTATACCTACCCTATACCGCTGTCACGCACTATGCCTTCACTAGCTTTTGATGTGTCCGAGGAGGTCCTTGCTGCTGCTAGTTCGCCAAAGATTGACTCTCATGACGATTGCTTGCAGGTGATCCTTATGAGATCGCCCGTCACCTAGTTCATCATCATCGATCGTCCTAGCTCATCTAGGCACTCACTTTACATCGTTTTAGTGAGAGCACGACTCCTAGGCTTGCTTATAAGCTTTGCTCATCTAGGCAACTATTACCATGGTGCTAGAAATCAGCAGAGACATGGGAGCAGTAGCGTGTTTACGCTTATTGGGAAGGAAGTTGGTGAGGACCCTAACGTAGTTACGAGTACGTTCTTCTCAATAATCGCTATGCTTCCATACTATTTGATCTTGGTGGGATATGAGTTTCAGATCAACCAACTTCATGCCATTACTAGGAATCTCCCAAACACCTCTAGGGTTTAGTTACGATGTGGAATTAGCGAATGGGAATAGAGAAGATGACACCGTAGTTCGAGGTTGTACCTTAAGTTTCCTAGACCGCCCGTTTAGTATAGACTTGTTGCGGTTACCTTAGGAAGTTTTGACATCATTATCGGAATGGATTGGTTGTCGAAGAACGGTGCACACATCATTTGTGATGAGAAGATTGTGCGTTTACCGTATGGCAAAAAAGTTCTGAGCATACAAGGAGATCGGAGCGACTGTGGAAGTCCTTCCCGGTTAAGCATCATCTCTTGTATTAAGGCATAGAAGTACATCGATAGAGGAGGTTGTCTTTTCTTGGCTCGAATTTCTGAAAAGAAAAGTGAGGAGAAGAGTGAAAGAAACCTCAACGATGCACCCGTTGTTAGAAATTTCGGATTTGTTTCCGAAGATCGCGGGGAATCCACATGTCCGACAAGTGGAATTCAAATAGAGTTGATACCTGTAGCGCACCGTAGCCGGGCACCTTATCGACTTACTCCAAGAGAATTGGAGGAACTGTCTAAACAGTTAGCGAAATTGTCGGAGAAAGGATTTATTCGACCAAGTTCGTCACCGTGGGAGCACCGGTGTTGTTTGTGAAGAAGAAGGATGGATCGTTTTGGATGTGTATTGATTATAGGGAATTGAATAAGTTAACGATGAAGAACCGATATCCGTTACCTAGGATAGATGATCTATTCGACCAACTCAAGGAGCTAGTGTCTTTTCTAAGATCGACTTACGATCCGGTTATCACCGACTTAGAGTTCGAGAAGAGGATATCCCTAAGACTGCGTTTAGAACTCGTTATGGACACTATGAATTCCAAGTGATGTCGTTTGGTTTGACCAACGCATCAAATGATTTTCATGGATCTCATGAACCGAGTGTGTAAACCATACCTAGATAAGTTTGTGATAGTATTCATAGATGACATCTTGATATACTCTAAGAGTAGTGAGGAGCACGAAGAGCATTTGAGGCTCATTTTAGGATTCTTTGAGAGAGGAGAAGTCGTATGCCAAATTCTCTAAGTGTGAATTTTGGATTCCGTCCGTGAAATTCTTAGGTCATGTGATAGATAGTCGAGGTTTTCATGTTGACCCGACTAAGATTAAGGCCATTAAGGAATGGGCAACCTAAAACCCATCGAAATCCGACAATTTCTAGGGTTAGCAGGCTACTATAGGAGATTCATTGAGGGATTTTCTAAGATAGCTAAGTCACTGAACAAACTAACACAGAAGGATGTTAAGTATGAATGGGGAGAAAAGGAAGAAGAAGCATTTCAACTTCTGAAGGAGAAGTTGTGTAGTGCACCCATCCTAGCTTCCTTCATCCTAGCTTTGCATGAAGGAAGTGAAGACTTTGTCGTGTACTGCGACGCTTCGCATAAAGGCTTAGGTGTTGTTTTGATGCAACGTGAGAAGGTGATTGCTTATGCATCCCGACAACTTAAGAAGCATGAGAAAAACAACACCACCCATGACCTTGAGTTAGGTGTTGTAGTGTTTGCTCTTAGGATTTGGAGACATTACCTGTATGGAACCAAGTGTGTAGTATTTACCGACAATAAGAGTTTGAAGCATATCTTAGATCGAAGGAACTAAACATGAGACAACGTCGTTGGTTGGAATTGCTTAGTGATTATGATTGTGAGATTCGTTATCATCCTAGTAAGGCTAATGTTGTGGTGATGCACTTAGTCGTAAAGAGGACATTCCACCCTACTTGTTAGATCCTTAGGAATGACCATTGTTTCGCCTTACCATCTCAAATTTTAGCCGCCTAGCAGAGGCATTGACGGAAGAGAACCGTCCTTATGAGAATCTTCATGGAATGGTAGAAAGTGAAAGCGGCTTCTCGAAGCGTTCGATGGAACATTATGCTTCAAAGATGAAGTTGGATACCATTTCATGGTGGAATCCGTGAGTTGATTATGCACGAGTCGCATAAATCAAAATACTCTATTCATCCCGGGCCGATAAGATGTATCGGGATCTTAAGAAACTTTATTGGTGGCCCAATATGAAAGCCGATATAGCTCGAGATGTTAGTTGGTGCTGACTTGTTCTAAAGTTAAGGCGAACATCGAAACCATCGGGACTTTTAGTTCAACCCGAACTCCGGAATGGAAATGGGAGCGAATAACCATGGACTTTATCACTAAATTACCGAGAACAATTAGCGGCAATGACGCTTATCTGGATAATAGTTGATCGTTTAACTAAGTCCGCTCACTTAGCTATTAGTGAAATCGATAGTCTTGATAAGCTTGCTCGATTGTATCTTAAGGAGATAGTATCGCGTCATGGAGTACCGATATCTATCATTTCGATAGGGATAGTCGCTTTACATCCCACTTTTGGAAGTCGTTCTGAATGAAGATTAGGAACAATTTGGATATGAGTAATGCTTACCATCCACGCACCGATGGTCAAAGCGAGAGAACCATTCGGACTTTAGAGGACATGCTTAGAGCATGTGTTATTGATTCGGCAAAGGCCGGAGAGACACCTCCCTTTGGCGAATTCTCTTACAACAATAGTTATCACTCTAGCATTAAGGCCGCCCCATTTGAGGCAATCGTATGGCGAAAATGTCGTTCTCCTGTTTGTTGGGTCAAGTTGACGAGTCAACTTACAGTCCCGAACTTGTCTTAGAAACCACCGAGAAGATAGTTCGATTCGTGTCGGTTGCAAACCGCTCGAGATAGACAAAAGAGTTATGCCGATAAGAGGCGTAAACCATTAGAATTTCGGGTTGGAGATCGTGTTATGTTGAAAGTTTCTCCTTGGAAAGGAGTGATTCATTTGGGAAACGTGGAAAACTCAATCCCGATATATTGGTCCCTTTCAATCACTCGAAAGAATCGGACCTGTAGCATACCGTCTGGAGCTACCATCGAATCGAGTAGTGTACACAATGTCTTTCATGTTAGTAATCTTAAGAAATGTCTTTCGGAGGAAAATATAGTGGTGCCCTTAAGAGATATTCGTATTGATGAGAAATTGAATTTTGTTGAGGAACCGATTGAGATTATGGACCGTGAGATCAAAAAGTCAAGAATAGCCATATTCCGATTATTAAGGTTCGTTGGAACTCCCGACATGGACCGGAGTTCACTTGGGAACGTGAGGACGTTTTCGTAGGAAGTATCCTAAACTTTCATGACATCAAGCAACTCGGAGTGAAACCCGGATGGGTTTCTTCCGAGGTCGGGAGGCTGTGACAACTGGCAATTTAGGGAGTCTATTTTAGGTAACCGCATTACGTTAAACTAAACTGAGATTTGCCTTTAACACTATTTTTATAAACCATGACTTGATTTTATATCGTCTATTGGTTTTTATGATTTAATTCATTATTAAATGAGTTATCGTATGAGTTTAACTATATTTGGTAAGCACTATTCGATTCGGCACTAGAAAAGCCTAAAACAAGAATTATTGTAACTTGTAGACCGTAACTCGAAAATTGACAAATAAATAGTCAAAACTCATGGAAAAACATAAATAACGATGTTGGAAAGTTGAATAAATGTTGTGGGACACTCGGGGACAATATGAGCTCGAGAATAGGTAAACGGATAGTTACGAAAAATTACAACCCGATCCTCCCTTTTCCCTTGTAGCCGGCGCCCTCCTCCCAAATTAGTTATTTTGAGGTCCTAGTGGCCTAGTATAAATACCCACCCAAATCCTCATTTCACCTCATTTGTTTCTCTCTCAAAACACACACACAAGCATTTTCTCTCTAATCTCTCTAAAACAAACCCTAGCCGCCCTCTTTGTTATCCGCCCACTGTTCCGCCAATTTCCCAAGACACACACACACCACAACACCTCCACCACCAAAATAAATATCTCTTTCTCCTCTTTCCAACCATATATCATACGCACCATTTGGACTTCAATAACACCTTCAAATCTTTGAATCAAGATTCGTACTTTTAGGGTTTCAAAGGGGTTTTGCAATTGGTGATTAGATAAGGTAAATGGAACAAGTTTTGAGCTTGATTGGGCAATAAAAAGCCACGAATTGGGAATTAGGGTTTCGACCCTATGAACAAATTTAGGGCTTTTAGGTGGAATATGAAATTAAAGCTAATTAGTGACTAAATAAACAAGTAATTAGTGTTTGGTACATGTGTGGTGTATTAATTTGATGAGTTTGTGCATTTAGGGTTTAGTTGCCTATTTTTGGTTAAGGTAGATGATGGGTTTTGTGTTTGGTAAGTGTTTGGAGCTTGAATGATTGGATTTGAGTGTTGTGGATTAGATTTGGTTGTGTTTGGTTGAGGAACATGGGACGTCACGAACCACCATGGCCCACGTCGTGGCTCATGGGTTGGTGTCGTGACCCACTGGGTCATGGGTCCGAGTCGGGTCGATTTGGCGCTTGTTGGTTGATGTAGTTGAGGTTTGGATGAGGCGCGTGGAGCCAAAAGCTTCTAGAGCTTGTTTGGTTCACGTGGTCTTAATCAGTGACCGTGTCATGACCATTAGGGTCATAACATTAGTTTCGGTGTGTTTGGTTGATTGATTGGTTGATTTAGATTGTGTTGAGTTGGTTTGGGATTGAATTGCGATATTATGACTTTTAATTATGGACGTGATATATATATTGTTGACTTTGAGCTACGTCGGCGTCACTTTGACTTTTTAGTCAATAGTTGACTCTGACAAAGCCGTAACATGGACTTTGATATAATTTGGACTGTTGATTGATTAAAAGCCAAAAAGTTATGACTCGTGCTTGTGGACTCGAAACGAATAACGACATGAGATTTATAATGGAATTTGACGAAATAGATATATATATGAAAATGCTAATCAACTATGAAATAGAAATAATAATTGGGCTTTTGTACCAAAAATGTCGATAACAAGTCTTATCTTGTTATTTACTATTTTTAAATGGAAACTAACGACTAAATTGGAAATGTTTTGTAATAAATAAGTAATTAATGTTTCGAGTACGTTATCAATAAATGTCAATTGTGGACATTTAATACTAGTTTAAGTACTTATTTGCTTACGTTGTGTGCATGGGTTACGGATAACCTAGCATTAATAGTGTTGATCCACGTGGGTAGCGGACTTATTAGGTTGACGAATCTAATAAGAGCCACTAAATCGTTGGGTAACCCTATTAATGGGTGACTTATCCTTATGACTCTTTAGGATACGATTGATTTATGGGATAATAAGCGACACGAATAAATAAATGAGTTTATCGAGTTGACGAATTCGATAAGGTCGACTATTTATTCCGAAACTTATTGAACTATGGAGCTTATCGTTTAGAGGTCTCATTGTGTCGCATTGAGTTATATATTGGTTGTTTGAGTGCATTCATGGCATCATATTGAGTCGATACACCCACATGAGGAATACCAAACACTAGGATTAAATGGTGAAACGAGACGTTTTTGGAAATAAAGAGATGGAATATATTAGGGTAGATAGCGTTGATTTTGAGGAATATGTGTATTAAAGTTGGTGTACATTAATAGGTTGTGCCGAGTCGATAGTTGTTGTGTTGTGATATTGTTATCTTCTCCTAGTGTTTATTTGTGCGTTGATTGCTTGAGGTGAGTTTCATAGCCCCACTTTTATATACGTTTTAACTACGTTTTGAACTATTTTGGGGTGAGAATCATCTTCTTGTTTTTGGACCGTTAAAACTATTTGGATTTGCTTATATGCCCGATTGTTTAGATAGATGTGCGGTAGTTGTTGCCTTAGTCTAGGTTTAACCGCGCCTAACTAAGAATAGACTTCTACCTCGACCTAGTCCGGGTTGGCAATTGTTCTAGATTTTGCCACGACGGTCTTTGGACTAGAGTCGCTGGGCCGAGTAGTCCACGGATGCGGGACATGTGTTATGATTGGTGATCCGGGTAGGATCGGTGTGAAACGGTATTTATCTATCTTAGGTCTTGCATAGCAAATCAACTCTTCGAGTCCACTATGATTTTGTTGAACTTAAACCTATGAACTCACCAGTAAGGTGACCTTTTAACATGATTTCTCGGGTATTTGAGAGATGTTTGGATTACTTGATCGGTGGAAGCTTGGCATGGAGGTGTGGTTCAAGGATCATTTCGACTACGATAAACTATGGGACCTATTTTATCAAACTATGTTTTGGGCCTAATATTTATACTTTTGGATTAAATATTTTGAATATTTAAATTTGGGATTGGTTTTGAATGGTTAAATGGTTATCTTTATTATACTTGTGTGCGATACCAATCCAATAGTAACGCCTTAAAACTTGATTAAGTCTTCATTGCATCGAGATTTGGGGTGTTACACTCATCAATAACTTGCTCTTTTCCTCCTTTTATACGCGTCTTTTCACGTCCTTTGGGCTTCTGACGGATTCTTAACAACTACATGAGGCTTTGGCACTCACAAGCTCTTCAAGATTATCAAGCTTGTCCTTTGATGGAGGATTCGAGCAATCGCCTTCGACATCTATCTTTAGCAACTTCAACTTCTCAATAAACACACTAACCTTGTCTCATCTTTACTCAACATATGCACACGGTGATCAACAATAAAAGTAGCCTCGTTTGCATAATTCTCAACAATCTCATTCTTCTCACCATACCGCTCTTTTGTTCCTCAAACCAAGTAGTTATTAAGTTCTTTGTCCAGCGCCTCAAGATGTATTGATTTGGAATCATTTCAACATTCGCATTCTTAAAGACACAAAAATGTGTCTACACAATATTCCAACTCTAACAAATAGTGACATGAACAAACAATCGATCCATCTTCTATGTTTCGCAAAACCTTCATGCAAAAAACTAATACATAGTTCAAAAATCATATATGATATATCATATGTGATACATCATTGATATATCATATATGATATATCACATATGATATATCACATATGATCTATCAAAATTATAAAAGTATAAAATTAACACAAAAAGGCTTAAAGACCATCAAAAAAAGCGGTTAAGAAACTAAGAAACCTTATACATCCATCTTCTCTGTGAAGCGAGTTAATCGGCTCATTTTATCATTATCATTAGCTTTTTCTTTGATTTCTTTTTTCTTTACTTTCTTCTTCCATTAATTCATCAACAAACTTTTTCTCTTTAATAATAGACACCTCATATCCTTCAACCAAACTTTTGGAATCTATTTGGCAAAACCATGTCCCTACAAATATTTCGGCTTGAACCAATTCGAAAAGGGGACGAGTATAAACCTTTGACGCATGACGTTCAATCTTAAGATAGGTTCTAAGTGTAGGAACATAATCAATCGACTTATGATCTAACCTCTCTTGTATATGCCTCTGTTTTTCCATTGCCGTCTCGAAACAATTCATAAAATTCATGAGAGTCGAACCATAATTTGTAAAATGAGAGAAAAAGGAATTCTCACTCTCAGACCTAGATGTTGTCCTCATCAACCACACAAAGCGGAGTCCACAAAAAAAGCAGGAATCCAACATGAAAGTATGCGAAACATCTTTGTTAACCACTTATGATTCTGCAACTTAAACTCATCTAATAACTTTCCCCATTGATACTCAAACTCATCAGGACCAATATACATATTCCACACAATTTGATTGAATTTCCTTTTGAAGTCAGTGTGATCATAAATTTTTAAGCATATCTGCAAACAAATATCACATATGATTTAACAAATGATTTATTAAATGAAAAAAGTATGAAATATCACATATGATAAATCATTAGAAACTACAAGAAAGCAAATAAAATAAAAGAAAGCACATAAAATATCGCATATGATATAACAAAAAAAATACAAGAAAGCACATAATATACCTTTCCAGAAGCTTTTGTGTAATATGCCACATACACAATACGTGTTTCGATCCAAGAAATTCTTGTTCAATTGCCTTTCTCATGGCCCGTCTGATCAACACAACCATACTAGGAGCTTACCAAACGCTTTTAAAAATGCTTTGAGCAACCAAATATAAGAGTTTGCGGTTTCATTCTTCAAAGACTGCGACAACCGTAATGAGACTCTATGATTATCAATTCTTTGTAAAAGGAACAAACATCATTTTGTACACGAAAAACAAAACAAAAATAGTTAAAAACAAATACGAAGAAAAATACAAGTAATACAATAAAATATGATATATATCACTAAAACACTTACTTATTTGTCACATGACGTAGCATCAAAAGAGACAACATCACAAAACTATTTGTAATTGTACTTGGAAACTTCATCACCGTAAAATTGCGAAAGCTCGGCATTCTCAACCAAGTAATCAAACGAAAACTGGGAACATGCTTCTTTCTATTTTCCATCTTAGCTATAAGCATATGCGCATCACTATTGCCTATATAACAATTCACAATCCTAAAAAGTTATTAAAGTCAACGGTTGTACCATGAACAAGCAAATATGATCCCTTGGACCGATCGACAAGTGATGAGCTCTCGTTGCACCTATATTCACGCTAGCAGACTTTAACAATAAACAAATGCTCAACATATGTTAATCGCCTTTCGGTCTTTGACAAATGCTTATATTCTTTACGTTCAAGCTCATGGTTATGTATACTATAAAAACAGTCAACTTATACTTTGTAGAACCAGAATCAACTCAAACATAAAGCGTGCTTTGCAACTTTGTGATATCGCGGTTCGAACTTCTCTTCGCTTGTCGCTATTCTCTAAATCTAGTGTGTCTACATGAATTCCCTTAGGACTGACCTTCCTATTACACACTAGATACTTTTGCTTAACAATACCGCTCCTCAACCTTTTACGATATGATTTCTAACCACAAACCACGCTTTTGAAGCATATTTCATATACGCAATAATGGACTCATCAATCTGAATTATAAGCATTGCCTTTAGCTAGTAAAACGTCAACAGGAACTTTAGGAATATGATAAACCGTTCCAGCAGGAGTATCAAAATTAGAGTGAGTAGAAAATGGTTAAGGAGTTTTCAAAGCATTCAGTTCTGAAAAAACAAAAAGCACAAATAAAAACAGTGATCAAGTAAAAATGAAATAACAAACACATGTTCTTATGAACACATATGATATAACACATGTGCTGTATGTAACACATATATATCACATGTGATATCACATTTGATATCACATGTTATATTAAATGTGATATCACATGTGATATATCATATGTGATATCACATATGATATCAAGTGTGATGCATAATATTATCAAAATAAAAAATGCTTAATTCAATCAAAACATAACTAATAGCTTATTCAAAAGCTTAAACTACTTAATTCAATCAAAACGTAAACTAATAGCTTATTCAAAGCTTAAAATGCTTAATTCATAAAAAACTAATTAACAGCTTAATTTTAATCTAAACGTAACTAATAGCTTATTCAGAGCTTAAAATGATTAACAGCTTATCCATCTTCTTCATCACGTAACCCTAAACTAACAGCTTAGTTCAATCTAAACCTAACTAATAGCTTATTCATAGCTTAAAACTAACTTAAAACTGCTTAATTCAATATAAACCTAAGTAATAGCTTATTCATAGCTTAAAACTGTTATTCAAACAGAAAACACAATGAATAACAAAATTTAAACACATCTTACTCTTAATAGCTGCAGATTCATCACCGTGTTCATAAGCTACAATCGCCTCCGTATACTTAGTAGAAACATCATCACTAACAACAATATCTTCAGTTGTAGAAGGAAGATCAGAAACAACGACGTTTTCAGAATAAGAAGAAAGCTCATTAGCACCAATCTCTTGAGAAAAACAAGAACGATCAGAAGAAACTGAAGAATTTGGAATCGAGTCCATAAAAGAATCGTTTAATTGAAACATAATTAGGGTTACGTGATGAAGGAGATGAATAAACGAGAGAAAAGAGGGAAACACACACTTTGTGTGTGAAATTAAAAAAGCGTTTAATTGAAGCAAATGTAAAAAATGCTTTTTATATTGACTAAAATACCCTTGCAGTGTAAAAATTAAGTTTAATCTAAGCCATTAAATGAAAATGAATGAAAGATAAGGATTGATCCTTTGATATGTAGATAAACTTTTGTCCCTAAATGATCTTATATATATTAAATGCAAAAGATGATGCTTAATTTTCTTTAGTGACAAAGAATAAAGTAAAATTCTCAACTTAGGCTATTTTAATGTTATTTTAAGATGGTAATTGGCACCCATAACTTTCTTTATGAAAAATGATCATATCATAATTTAAAACTTGACAAAAGTATTTTTTCGGTTCATATTTACTTTTCAAAATGTCTTAAAATAATTTTTTTAGTAAAAATTAAAGAATTTAATAACAGAATGTCTTATTTGAAAATTAAGTTGCCATACTTTTATAGGGTTTTGGTAGTATGCAATGAACGTCTTTCTTGCCAAGAGTACCGATCTAAGACGCTGTACTTTTTTTTCCACTTAATGTAACGAACTTTCGCTTTTGTACCAATCTACCCCATGAAACTTGTTTAACCGCACCAAAAAATTTTGCCCATTTTGCACGTTTTGTCCGTTTTGCGTTTTATCCGTTTTACATTTTCGTCGGTTTTAAATGTTTTGCACGCCGCACGTTATCACACGTTTTCATCCGTTTTGCCCGTTTTCGTTCGTTTTCGCACGTTTTAAATCTGTTCGCATGATTTTGAGCGTTTTGCCCTTTTGCATGTTTCATCCGTTTTTGCCGTTTTCGTCCATTTTGCACATTTCACACGTTTTGCATGATTTCATCCGTTCTTACGTTTTGTTCGTTTTACGCATTTTCATTCGTTTTACATGTTTTCACTGTGTTTGCACACTTTTTCGATTTTGCGTTTTGTGCGTTTTACTCATTTTGCACGTTTTGTCCGCTTCACATGTTTTACACATTTTGTCTTTGCGTTTTCGGCTATTTTTGCATATATTCGTCCGTTTCGTCTATTTTTTATGTTTTCGGACGTTTTCATCTTGCATTACGCGTTTCGTCCGTTTTACGTTTTATGCTGTTTTGCATGTTTTCGTCCATTTTGCCCGTTTCATCTGTTTTGCGTTTTACACAAGCGGAAAACATGTGCAAAAGCAGTAAAACATGTAAAATGAATAAAATGCGTAAAGCGAACAAAACGTGTAACGGAAAACGAGCAAAACGGACGAAAACGCAAAATGGATCGATAACGTGCGAAATGTTCAAACGTGCGAAAACATCCGAAAATTTGCGAAACATGCAAAATAGACGAAAACATGCAAAAGGGCAAAAGCGTTCAAGCGTGCGATAACGATTTAAAAGGCGGCGTGCAAAACATGCAAAACGCGGATGGCGTGCAAAATGGACGAAAATGTGCAAAAGCGGTAAGCATGTAAAACGAATGAAAGTGTAAAAGCGATCAAAACGTGTGAGCGGATGAAAAACATGCTAAAGCGTGTGAAATGTGCAAAACGCGGAAACGCAAAACGGACAAAAGCGTGTGAAAATAAAAAAAGTACGTTATATTAAGTGGGATAAAAATAAGTGCAGCGTCTTAGATCGATACGTTTGAAAAATGCGTTCTTATTATCTGGTAAAACCTTTAATAAAAATGTCGGGAATGATGACATGGGGTTTCCAAACTTTTTCGTTGGCGGGTCATCTTTGGGTAGAATGGAACAAAAGCAGAAAGTTCGTTCATTGGTGGAACAAAAAAATGCAGCGTCTTAGATCGAGACACTTAAGAAAGAAATCGTTGGTATTGGTACCAAAACCCTACTTTTATACTATACTTTTATACTATGGACAATAATTTATTTTAAGACTGACGTAGTAAAAATAATAAATAAATAACATAACCATCAAAGTAACAATGAAAACAACAGACTCTTCTCCATTCCACTAAAATAGTGGGAAGAACACAACCAACGAGTCATCCAAAGATTTCTTGAACTTAAGACAACCCATATTACAAAAGTACACACTTGTATGGTATGAAAGCTGTTTAACTTCTTTTTGTAACATGCTAATGTGTTGTTTATCAGGAAAAAAGATGCTATTTTCCTATCATGGGTTTCCTCTAAATTTGTATTCTTAACCCTTTAATATTATCTTGATTTCTTAAACAACCCTTGATTGTTTTGTTTTCTTGATTTCTTTCTAATAAGGTTGTTGTTTAAGTGTTGTTCATATTACTTTCTATCAAGTTGTCTCATTTTTAGAAGATGGTATTAGATTGAAAATATAGTCTAATGCTATGAGGACTTTAGTCATGTTGTTGGTTATTGGAACATTATCAGTTGCGTTTTCGCAATCCGATATGGTGAACATTGGAACCATTTTGACTTTGAAAACTATTAATGGGAGGGTGGCAAGTATTGCCATGAAGACTGCTGTTGATGATATCAATTCTGATCCTAACATTTTGCCTGGAAAAAAATTGAATCTTACATTCCATGATGCAAACTTCAGTGGTTTCCTCAGCATTATTGGTGGTAATGTTGCTCCTTTATATCTTAAATTTAAATCTTTTGAATTTTGTAATTAGGGGGTGTTTGGATCAGCAGCTTATATGAATTTGGAAAAATGCATAAGTCCATTTTTTCCAGCTTATGAACTTATCAAGTTGAGCTTATGGACAAAAAATAATTCATAAGCTAAGTTAATAAGCTCATAAGCGGACCAAAAGTAACCGGTTCATGATGTTATATTAGAATTTCTAGGAGGTGTTTGAAGTGAAGTGATAGTTTAAATGATCAGTTTTTAGTGTGTGTGACTGTTACATACTTGTGGTTTTCTCCTTTTATAGTGGTTGGCTGGTGGCACAAAACCTGATCATTAAAGGATAGAGCAAAGCTATTATACCCTCGTCCAATATACTTATAGATGATGCCCTTGTTTCACCCTTATTTTCTTGCTAATTTTGTAGATAACAAAAGTTTTAGGAAAAGTACAGGTGATTATTGCTTTTTCTGAGCAGCAAAACCGCATCCAAACACTATTGTAGCACAGTTTTTGATTATGTTTAGTATATGACTACATGACGTTCTTACTTTCAGAAGCCTTGTTGAGACACGCCCCATAAGCATGTCTATTAATTAAAAATGTGTATTAATATAGTTCTTTATTTGTTTCATACTTGATCTTCTTCAGCATTGAAATACATGGAGGCTGATATAGTGGCTGTTATCGGTCCACAAAGTTCTGTGATGGCTCATGTACTCTCAAATCTTGCAAATGAACTCCATGTCCCGTTCTTATCATTCACAGCGTTAGACCCCTCACTGACACCTCTTCAATACCCATATTTCATTCAGACAGCCCCCAATGATCTTTATCAGATGACTGCCATTGCTGAAATTGTAAGTTATTTCGGTTATAGAGAAGTAACGGCAATATTCACTGATGATGATCAGTTTCGCAATACTATATACACATTAGGTGATCAACTTTCCGAGAGACGTTGTAAGCTGTCTTATAAAGCACCACTACCACCTGATGCGTGTTATCTCCACAAGATATTCACGATGCTTTAATCAATGTCAGGTCAATGGAGTCTCGAGTCATTGTTGTACACACTTACTCTAAAACTGGCCTCACGATTTTTGAGACTGCTAAGAGTCTTGACATGATGAAAAGAGGATATATATGGATTGCAACTACGTGGTTGTCGACTGTTTTGGATTCCAGTGGTGTTTCTGCTAGTAATGTGTCGTTTCTACAAGGTGTTCTTGCACTTAGGCCCCACACCCCCGATTCACCTAAAAAACGAGATTTTGAAAGTAGGTGGAAGAATCTTAGTAATGGGTCAGTGGGGCTGAACCCTTATGGTTTATACGCGTATGATACAGTTTGGATGATTGCACATGCGATGGACAAGTTTTTTAATGCAGGTGGCAAAATTTCTTTCTCCAATGATTCTCGTTTAAGTGGTTTAAAGGGAACAAGAGGTTTGAATCTTGGAGCACTTAGCATCTTTGATGGAGGAAAACAGTTGCTTGCTAATTTGTTGAAGACAAATATGACGGGTGTAACGGGTCCACTTTGGTTTAATCGTGACCAGACCTTGATACACCCTTCTTTTGATGTGATCAACATGGTTGGATATCAGGGTTTAGTTCTCGGATACTGGTCAAACCACTCTGGGCTATCCGTTCAGCTTCCTGAGACTCTTTATGTGAAACCAGCCAATCGTTCTTCTTCTAACCAACGTTTGAAAAGTGTAATATGGCCTGGGAACACGAATGATAAGCCTCGTGGGTGGGAATTTTCAAACAATGGGAGACCATTACGGATTGGAGTTCCATGGAGAGCTAGTTTTAAAGAAATTGTTACACAAATTAATGGCTCAGATGAACTTCATGGATTTAGTATAGATGTTTTCCTTGCTGCCATAAAGTTGATTCGATATCCAATTCCATATGAGTTTATCATGTTTGGGGATGGTAGCAAGAACCCAAGTTACACCGAGCTTGTGAATAAAGTTGCTTATAACGTAAGCAAAAGGGTGTTTGGCTTTATGTTATATAATGGACTATCTGATTACTGTGACTTGAACTCGTAATAGTGGGTTTTAATGGTTGCATAAACATATTTTGCTTTTGATTTTTTAATGTTTATGGGTCAAATTATCATTTTGGATATGAGGTTCATCAGTTATTCAATTGCAATAAGACAGTTGATTATCAAAGGGTAAAACAAAGTTTACCTACTTAACCCTTATTTTAAAAGTGATTTGGGAGGTTTTTGTTGAAATTTTACAATTGGCCTCTGCTTTTTTCGCAAAGATATCATTTCTTGACATTTATTCTATAATGCCTTAATTTTTTTAAATTTTTTTTGAAAGGCCTCTATACTATATATAATCTCACACATTTGTCCTTGACGGCACTTGAACCCACAAACATATGAGACTATCTTATTATTATACCTTCAAGATGCATATCCAGACATCACCGTTTATGGCCTGTTTTACAGATACTGATAATCTGATTCTTATTATATAATATCACCATTTCATGAGCTATAAGAACAAATGATGTATGCATGGTGTGCAGGTCTTTGATGCTGCTGTCGGTGACATAGCAATTGTCACAAACCGTACAAAGGCTGTGGACTTCACACAGCCATATATAGAGTCAGGTTTGGTTGTGGTCGTCCCCATAAAGAAAATAAACTCGAGTGCTTGGGCTTTCCTGCGGCCTTTTACTCCATTAATGTGGGCAGTCACTGGACTTTTCTTCATCATTGTTGGAGCTGTCGTGTGGATACTGGAACACAGGCTGAATGATGAATTTAGGGGCCCACCCAAACAACAGTTAGTCACCATTCTGTGGTGAGCTGTTTATGATATTGCTTTATTCGTCCGTTTGGTTGACATGTTCGGTAACAGGTCAAAACAGTTTATATAGTTCTAATATCAGTTTTCTAGCATGTGGCCAGTGGGTCCAGTCAGGCCGACCCGTATAAACTCGTTGCATATTCGCTTAGAGACAAAGTATAACATAAAGGGTCAAAATTGCCACCTCTATTTTATGGTCCGGTTATCATCTTTTTTGACGCAGGGTTGTAGCGTCATTGATAGAGTCTTGAAAAACGATGCATAATATGATACTTTAGAGAGAAAATTGATATAATTTGGATTTAGAATATTCCCCAAGGATGTACAGTGAGTCCTTTACACTAAGCTACTAATTTGCAGTGGTTGGCCAATCATGCTCAAGATACTTTATTTCCTTACGTAATATAGTACCTGGTCAATGAAAATTTAAGTTTCATGTATTTTTTATTAAAACGGTAAATAATTAGTCTTGAAAACTATGGGAAATTTGAAAGGGTGTGAGAGTGAATTTTTTTCCTGGTGCTTCTTGCATTCCCAGTATTCCATAAATGGATCGGCCTATTGTGCTATCGTTGTCATCGTTTTCATTATATTTGTTTCTTGTTGTGCAGGTTCACTTTGTCAACTATGTTTTTCTCACACAGTAAGTATCAAACCTCCGAACCTTTAATTATATATTTTAATAGCCTATTAAGGTGAATAGGTGACAAAGCTGAATAATTTCAGGAGAAAACACGGTGAGCACACTTGGTCGGATGGTTCTCTTTATCTGGCTTTTCGTGGTTCTAATTATCAACTCAAGTTACACCGCTAGCCTGACATCCATTTTAACTGTGCAACAACTTTCATCTCCCATCAGAGGAATCGATTCATTGGTCACTACCAATGATCGTATTGGCTTTCAGGTAGGATCATTTGCTGAGAGTTATCTAATGCAAGAACTTAACATACCAAAATCGAGACTTATGGCTCTTGGCTCCCCACAAGAATATGCTGAGAAACTTGAGGAAGGAGTTGTTGCTGCCATTGTTGATGAAAGGCCCTACGTCGACCTTTTCCTTTCAAGTAACTGCAGGTTTCAAGTTGTTGGCCAAGAGTTCACGAAAAGTGGGTGGGGCTTTGTAAGTTTCTGAATTAGCATATTATTAATGATTATAGGTGGCAAGATGCAATGGCGGAGCTAGAAAAATTTTCTTGGGAGGGCCGAAACAAATTTTTTTCGGGAAATACATTAAATGGGAGGGCCGAAATAATTTTTTTCCGGAAATACACATGAAATCACGAAAAAAAATACACTAACGGGCTTAGGCCTAGGGGGGCCGGGACCCTTCCTGGTCCCTTAATAACTCCGCCCTTGGCAAGATGGGAGTGGGTATTGGGTCAAAATGGGTTTGTATTCAAACATATGTGACCCGCTTCCCTTTTAGCTAAATTTACTAATTTGACCCATGAGATAAAACACAACTCAGTTGAACCCATTTATACGTAAATACCTCAAAACATTGCCACTTCTACTAATAATCATCAGCTGTTGTTTTGACTTTTATAGTCAAGCGAGCTAACTCCAATTGGTCATTGATTTTGATTCTTCAAATGAGTTAGAACTAAAAGCTATGTTACATCCAAATGACTCATAACAGATATAGGGTGTATCATTAGTTTGTGTCAAGCAGTCAAGTAATTCATATAGTTTTGAGTTTAAAGAGATAGTAAGTTTGACGTTAAAAGTTAAAATCTGTGATTGTTTTCTCAGGCATTTCAAGGACTCCCCATTGGCTGTTGATATGTCGACTGCTATACTAACATTATCCAGCGGTGAGCTTCAAAAGATTCACGACTATTGGCTCAAGAGAAAACTTGTGCCTTACCAAACTCAGACTCAGATCAACTTCAGCTAGAAAGCTTTTGGGGGCTATTTCTCATCTTTGGAGTAGCTTGTGCTCTTGCTCTCCTTATATACTTTTGTATGGTGTTTCGCGAGTTTGGAAAACATCATTCTGAAGAAGTCCCAGAACCATCTCCAAAGAGCGGGTCTCGTTCAGTGCGCTTGCAAAGGTTTTATCGTTTGCAGATGAAAAGAAGAGATATCAAAGAGCAAGCTGAAGAAAAGAGGAGATGTCGTTAGTCAATGGTAGAAAGCGGACTCGAGGAACAGATCAAACCGAATCCAAGCAGAAGTTGTTGAAGACCAACTGTGAATACTTGATTGAACTGAAATGTCTAACTTGTGTCTTGTGTGTTGTAAAACAATTAAAGGAATTTAGTATTTAGTAGTCATAACATGAAAGGAATGATATAGATGGTAATTTGAAAATATGTAAAACAAACTTTAGATAAATGTAACGGGAAATGAAAACATGTTACTTTAACTTGACTAATCTGGGATAGTTTTCAAATATAATTACGTAAATTGTGTATGTTTGTATGAAGCATCATTAAACAATACACTCGAAATCGGATCAAACTTGACGTACCTTACTCCAATCTAGTTGTTCTTTTGAGCGAAATTTGTAAATATCGTTCGGTGATGCTTGGCGATTGATCCTCGTCAATGTCATATCGGTCTTGGTGACGATATGATATATGATTAAGAAATAATAAATTATAAAAGAATTTATTTAAAATAAATAAATATTAGCACTATTAATGTTTTATTATTTTTAATTGGGTTTTTAACATGTCTTTCTGAGAAAAGATAATGTAAGACACCATGCATGGGCAGATGGATTCACATAAAAGTGCAGACAAATATCTTTATGTGGGTCACGTGTCTTTGTGTAATTATGGTGTCTTAGCATGTCCCTGGAGATATGATTAAAAAACTCATTTTAATTATATTTTGTGTTATATAATTATAAATATCTGATTTGTTCCCCAAATTAAAACAAACTCAAGAAAATCAAAGTTGATCGGCGTGAATATGAAAAAAAATATAAATAAAAAATAAAATAAAAAAAGTAGATCTGAAGTTGACCGGTGTTGACCGACCCGCCACCATGGCCGATTTTAGCCGATTTTGACAGATTTTGACCAAAACTGATAAGTTAGACCGATATGAGAAATATCGTGACAGTAGATCACCGGCAACCGCTATGACGCTGTCATATCGGCCGCCATGGCCGATTTTTACGACACTACTTTTGAGCAACATGCATTCAGATTTCTCTTGATAGTACGTTGAAATGGGAGCTGATCTGTACCCCTACAATACTTCATACATTACATGATACAATATCAACTACAAATAGTACAATAACACACAAGTGTTGTGGCATGTTACGGTGTACAAATCAAGAGCTGAACTAAGTGCTAGATTTCATATATATTGGTTTAGATGTTTAAGTTTAGTGAGGAGATCACGTACTTATATTGTCATTCGATCTCAAAAAAAAATTCGCAAACACTTGAATATAATTCTTTGATATTATTTAAAACTAGTAAGAATTAAAAGCTAAAAGAAATATTCTGCTTTAAATTATGTAAGTGTAAACCCATTGTTAGTAGACACGTTGTTAAGTGTTAACTTTATAGTGGATAACTATGTAAACGGGAACAACATATACTAAAAGAATATTCTTTATTAAGATTAAACTTTCTTTATATTTAGAGGTGTGGGGGCTCGGATAGTATCTCATTCCCACTAATTTCTCAGAAATCATATGAGTTTCTAATAAAAGTGGGGCTCGGATAGTATCTCGGCTCCCACTAATTTTTGTATCCAGGAAAGGGTGGGAGTCTCTTGGTGTCTCTTGACTTCTACCAATTTCTCAGAAAATCCTTTAGTTTTCTAATGAGTGATGTTTTTAAAAACTCATGAAGAAAATGGCAGATATATATTTCACACGTGTTACCCAAATGGCTAAATCCACATTTTGCCTATCTCCTCGACAAACGGCACTCTGGAGGTCGCAAAAGGAGGACTACACTTCAGACTGGCTTAGGGTGGTTCCGATATCTGGGATGGGACAGAATATGAATGCCAGAACTTATAGGTGCGTATTATGTTATCGGCTACGCGTTCCCCTTTTCTCTATTCAGATGATGTGTTCAGCTTACTCCAAGGTTTTCACGGGGGATGTTTACGGGGACCATGTTGTATCGTGTACTGACACTATTGGTATTAAACATCGACACAACCTGGTGCGCGATACTCTGGTTGATATCTGTTGTCGATCTGGAAAAGGGATTTTCTCGTAACTCCCTCATGAATTGTGGCTTTATCTCAAACTGTATATTTGCTTCAATAGCTGGCCTAACAAGCCCCGACCCTTGCTCATCCCGAGTCATTGCGAGGTATTCCTCGAGAGTGAGGTTGTTGATGTCCACAACTGCCATAGTATCTAAAATTGAAAGTAGATCGTGAGAAAAACAAAAAATAAATAAACAAAAATAAAAGACTTAACAAAAATCCTAATATAGCTCCCGGCGGTTGCATAAAATTCGATGCGATATTCAGGCCGGTATTTAAATTACTAATGTCTCGTCTACCTAAGGTCCACCTATTGCACTAACGAGCAGTGAACCCGATCGTGCATAGTATAGAAGGTGGTAAAGCCGAGGTCGTTCCCAAGAGCTATGTAGATGAGGATCTTAATTAAGTCTAGTGTCACGGTTTTAAAAGGTTTAAGTTGAAATGATTAATTATACTAAAAAGTGATAAATAAATGCGGAAATTAAATAAAGGTTGTGAACAATAGAGAGAAAGTGTGCTAACCTAATTATTCTTCCTATCATGTTATGTCTATGTTTCCTACTTACTTTCTATTGCTTTAAGTGGGGGTTCAATTCGCTAGACTCCTTTGGTCAATTCGTCATAGCCTATCAACAAATGTTCCTACCTGACGTCAAAGGCCTACCCTTTGGGGAGACGCGGATCTCTAGCTACCTAAGCCAAGTCATTAAGTACCCTACATGCAAGATTCGAAACAATGTGTGCTCGGCGCTAGCATCATAGACACACATCCCTAACTTCTTAAGTTCCTCCTTCCGAACGGTGATCCTTTTGTTAATTCGCACAAGAGGGATTGGTAGTCCTTTGGTCAATTCTTACCAACCCTCTCTACCTACTTTCGTAGGGTCCTTTGGTCAATTCTCCTAAGCAAGCAAATACGACCGCAACTCAAAACTACCGAAGCTAGGGTGACTACCAACGAACTATGCATGCATACGCTAGAAACAATAATGTAAGAATGAAAACATAAACAACACAATCAAGGAATCATAACTATGCTAGCACCAAAGGTGCTTAGCTGATCATATTAAAACACACAATCAATTCAATGTTTAACATAATTGATGAAGACATGAATTAAAGTGTAAAGAAATAGAAATCGCTAAAGCTTATCGATGATATGATGTAATGTCTCCGTTGGAAATAGCTTCGTATATTGAATATGATCTGCCCTTGGAACCCTCTTCACGTTCTCTGCTTTTTTGTGGTGAGTGAATGATGAATAATGCAGATTTTAGGGCTTGTATTTATAGGCCCGACCATAGTTACGGCGTAACCTAATAATGTGGTTACGCCTTAACTTAATTATCCTCCAAACTCAACTCTTGTAGTGGTGATTACGGCGTAACCATAAGAATAATTATGCCGTAATACAAAGCTCCGTCATAACTTAATAGTTGATTACGCCGTAACTTAATTATCATCCAAACTCAAGTCTCGTAGTGCTGGTTATGTCGTAATTCATGTTTGAAGGTTACGACGTAGCTGATGGAGGCGCGAAATTCCACATGACCTAGATAGTTACGGCGTAAATAAGTTGATAGTTACGCCGTAACTGTTGTTGACTTGGTCTTCACAAACGTAATCCTAGCTACAGCGTAATTGAGAGTAAGAGTTACGCCGTAGCTTCTTCAATAAGAGCATACAAAGGTGAAAATCAATAAGAATATCTCCAAAACCGCGTCTCTAAGCTCCAATGCTCATATATTATCACGGAAGCGAAATATAAAGGAATAAGAGTACATATCCATATAAACAACATAAAATATGAGCATAAGCGGAAATTAACAAAATCGAGGATTATTTGATGTTATCAAAGCCAAAGGGTGTTTTGTAGTTTTTCTCCTCCATTAGTTTTGCTTTTAGTCCTTAACCTTTAGTCTAATGCTCTAAGTCCAAATTTAATATTAAGTAACGTTTAACTAATATTAAACATAAAGCTTTTCACTAGTAACCGTTTTTAGATATAGCGCGCGTGTCCGCATGGGCTCACATATTTTCTAGACATACGGTTTGAATATGTTCATATCCCAACATATGTTTGACGTGATCATGGTCCGAATCTGTTCATTTTGCTGGAAGCTATTGCGTCACAAGACTTATGGATATGGCATGCCTTCTTTAGTGTTTCTGGGTCGAACAACGACATCAACGTTAAAAATCCCTTTGTTTAACGATCTCAAATAAGGAAAAGCATCGGATATTTCGTTTGTTGCTAACGGGGTAACTTTCCTATGGGGTTACTATCTTGTTGACGTGATCTATCCGGAATTGGCGACACTCGTTAAGACGATTCCAGAACAATCAGATGATGACCACAAGCGATAAGGTATAAGCAAATGAAAAAAGAAAGAATAAGTAATATGATGTATACATGCATCATATTACACTAGCAGGGTACCAGCGCGATGGACGGCGGGTGTAAAACCCTAAATATACGAAACGTGTGAAGAGACTAAAATACCCTTGAAATCGAAATTATAAAATACGTAAAATACATTGATGATTCATTTAACGAAATTAAAATCGAACTTGTGAATAATTAAAAACCTAACGAACATATTTAAGGAAATTGCATTTCTGACGAAAGTTAAATGTTACATAATACAAGTTTTGCTTCGTTCTTCGTTTGTTTGTAAATCGTTTGGGCGCTCTTTAGCATTGGGCGGATTGTTTGTTCGTTGGGTTCAAGCCGAGAGCCCAAGTGGCCGAGTGATGTTTGTTTCGGTTGGGTTGAGTCGAAGCCCACACTCGAACCGCATATGATCCGATCGGTACATACACACATATATATACAACACTTTATCACAAATTTGGAACCCTAAAAATCTACAAGGTGCGGTACCCTTTTCCTTTTTCTCTCGGTCGATCGTTTGCACTCCTTGGGCAGTGGGTTTGATCCGGCCTTAAGCTAAAAGGTATAACCAAGTCATCCTCGTCTCACTCTTGATACATGTATCGTTATTATGTGCTTAAATATGTAAAACATGAATCGAGTTTAGTGTATGTCGAGCCACATGATTTAGTCGAGCCGCATGATTGATGCGTATATATATGTGTTGGTTAAATACTTATAACATGCAAGCGTTAGGGATATGTTTTGCGTTAAAACACATATAGCGAAGCTAAAATAGAACCGAAACATGTGAGCATTAATCAAGGGTCATGCATGTGTTGGTGAAACAAGTGAGTTTGTCGTGTTTGTCACGTGTTCATGTTTTCGAAACTAGGTATATGTGTGTGGGTCGATATGTGTTTAAATCGGGTAGTAAATAACTTGTGTTGTCACATAAAATCATAGACGTGCATGTGTATATAAGTTGACGTATTATATGTGTATGAGTAGCGTATGGTTAAAGTTAGGAGAGTGTCGCGTTGAATTAAAGTAAGTAAGTTGAATCACGTGTGGTTTGGTCTCGTTAAAGCTAGAGGTTGATTTGCATGCATGTGTGGAACAAGAGTTAATATGTCGCGAGTTATTGGTATAATTACGTACATGGTTATTTAGCGTAGTCTTTTGAAAAGGTCTTGGCGTGTCGAGTGCATGCATGTTTGAAACAAGAGTTTAAAAGTTGTGTGAGTCGACACGAGTATGGATAAGTGTTTGCATGTGTGTGTGTACGTACATGGTAAAACAAGGAAAGAAAGGTTGTTTTCATACGATCTAGGTTAAAGTAATGAGTTTTAAAAGGCGTAACATGTAAAGTAAATGCGTATTAATATGATACTAAAGGTGGGAAAACCTAGAACATAAATGAGAGTCGATTAGGGTTTGAGTCAATGTGCTAATTCGTTATTTCATGTGAAAATAGTAAGTCATTTAGGTCATAAATCAATTTTGATTTAACGTGTAACAAGCTAGTGTGTAGAGTGTTGTGAGCATGCGTGAGTTGTGATTTTATGTAAGAAACTAAGTGTCATGAATTGAAGTAATGTATGCATGGTCTCATGAGGTTGGCTAATTAATGATTTAAAACCCTAAAACATTGTAATTCTGTCCGTCACTAAGAATAAGAATATACTTACAACTCTAAGAGTGTGAATGCGATAAATCCGTTATAACTTAATGATGCTAACAAGTATTAAATAAATCATAATCCGTGTAGATTCGTTGAAGGAGACGCGACGTTATATCTTCGTGATTTACTCATTCGTTTGCTTTTCTCTCATTTGCTTTAAGGTACAGATATTCTGACCTTTTTAGTAAAGGTTTTCTCATGATCTCCTTTTCTTGTCATTTCCTTATGCTTATTAGGATTCCCTATGCCATTGCTATGATTCCTTACATTTATGTGAATCTCCGTTTATCCGAACTTCATTTGTTGAACCTTGCTATGTTTGAGTATGAATTTACGATTATGAACATCGATTATGAACCTCGATTATGAGCGTATGATATGTATTGTGATATGAACCTTTGATTTACGAGCGTTTGATATGAACCCTTTACGATTTGTTTGATCCGTTGCTTATCCGAAATCTCTCGCTTATTGAACCATGAAACATCGATTTGAACTTATGATATGAAAACTCGATTTGTAAATCTGTTTGACCTTTATGATGAATTATGATCGTGTCATTTATGACAATCTGTTTGACCTAAGTTAGTTTGACACCGAGCCAATATTTCACTAGTCATGGGGTTCCATGTCCGTGTCGATGATGCACCTCGACATGACTCTAGGGGCGATGAGTGATGTTACTCGCCACGCCCTTTACATTATCTCGTTTATTGATAGTATGGCCACTATCTGCATGCGTTGGGGCGTATGGATGCATCCTAGATCGATCATTATCTCGATATGTTTACGGTGAATGATGTCGTGTGCATCTGGCGTCTTCACAAAATTAGAAGCTAGCTACTCCAATTAGTTTATGAGGTTACCTTACGAATAAGAAAGATATTTACGATATGATATGTTACGGGCTCGTGGTAGTTTAACTAAACCCTTATCTTTATGTCGTGTTAAGTATTCTATTTATGATTCGATATTTTCAAAATTAGGTTTATTATATGTTATTGAATGTATTTATAGCGTACTGTTCATGTGATTTACTAATTGTCATGCTAGGATAGGATTAATATGTTTAAACATGATTTGTATATCGATGTTATGTTAGTTTATCATTGTGTGAATTCGTTGATCTGCAAGATGACTATGCTAGTGGGTATTTGATTGTTACGTAAGTTCATTCCGTATAATCTGCTCGATTAATATTGTGAATCTTCATTATTTGTTAATATACCTATTTGTCTATAATTGATCTGCTATGTTTAGACTTTGTTTATGTTAAGATTTGATATGGGAAATGGTTTAGCGTGTGATATCATTACGATAATTGCTAATGGCTATGCTATGTTTTGTTTGGTCTATTTAGTTATAGTTTGCCCTCATGTTTTCTATTTGTATGTGTGTGCCATGATTTGTTGCTATTGTTCATTGCTACTATATTGTTTAAGTGTGTTAAATGTAGATTCATTGACTAGTATGAATGCCATGTTTACTTTCTAGGCTATTTCCGTTAGCCTTTAGACTCTTCGTTTGGGTTATATGTAATCTATTTTTCTTGATATGTTAAGTGTCCGTTATTCGATGTGTTTGCGTTTGTGTCATTAATGTGCTATGAGGTGTTTTAAGCATTATGTGTTCTTCCGGATTTACGTGTATTTGTGTTTCATGAGAATCTTCAATGATTCATGATTCTCATTCCATTGTGATTTACGTTATCCGTATCTTTGTTTTGTTTAGCTTTTGTTTTGTTATATCATTCCTTTGGGCTTTGTAAGCTCGGCCGCATTTTCTTTTCTGCGGCGGTATTAAGCGTTCAAGATGAGCTTATGGGATAGGCGATGCGGGTTGAGAGTAGAGATGAGAGCAAGATTTGAAAATAGGGATCTTAGATTTATTTTGATTATTAAGATATTTATGTTTTCTTTTGTAAGTTTTGTAAAGGTTTCCGTTTTTGTATAGTACTTTAAGTTCTGATATGAAACTGTATTTGTGACATCTTTACCCTTGTCGGGTTGGGGTGTTACATCGGGTACCCTGTGACTATATTTTATGGCAATGTGATGTTATGCGGCCATATTTTTTTAATAATGTAACGGTTCACTTTTTTATTTTTTAGTCGAGTGAGTTATCGGTTGAGGGGACGAACCCTTCGTCAATTTTGGAGCCGATCGACCCACTTTGACCCTTATGCCTGCAATGGCGGTGAATCGGTCGGTCTGTGATGGTCGAATCGGTTGGCCAAACTCTGCGGGCAACCTAATCGTTTAATTTTTTAGTGCTTGGCTTAGTAGCTTGATTAGATTGTATATTGTGGTAAAATGGTTCTATATATTAGTGAAGGAGTGAATTAAATAGTATTTTTTGGAAGCTTAATGATATTGTACATTGTGGTTAAATAGTTGTATTTTTGGGTAAAAGGGTGTTTTTAATAGTGTATTAATTGTATTAGATGAGTAGTATTTTTTTAGTTTTATGTGTGCTTTAAGTACTTGTAAATAATGCTTATAAGGTAGTATTTGCTTAAAAATTTATTTATGATGGTATTAAAATAATTAATAGGAGAGTGGGTATTAAACCCATTATAAGTAGTATAGATAATATGGTTTGAAAATATAAAGGAAATGCGATATCTCCTGATTGGTACCTGGTGTAAGCACATCAATCAGACGACCTCATACGATCAAATGAATAAGTGCGAAAAGTTATGAGCTACATCATATCATCATAAGTGTTAGTCGATTAGTATAAGGCTTAGGCCTGTTATGTGTTTAGGCCCATATTGTGTCCTATATATATTTATCATGTACCAAACATTATATTCATTCAATATACACAAACTTACATGGTACCATACACCGCCTTCTACTTGGCTTGACACGAGCTTATAGTCTTTTACGTGTTTTGGGTGTCTTTGTTACCTCATCTTGATGCGACCACAAACTTGGAGCCGTGCTACACCTTCCATCTTTTAGGCCATGCTACTAATCATCATGGCTACCGTTATGCGGACCTCAACACCAATAAAATAATCATTTCTCGACATATTCGTTTGATGAAAGCAGTTTTCCGTTTGGTTCCACGATACCCAATATCGGTCCTTGTATGATTTTTGGGCGACACCTCAAATTTAATCTCAATATAATCGACGATCACCTACATCTAATCTTGCTTCACCTCGACCTCAACCTAACCCGCTTTGCTCCTGCTATCCGCGCGATGGCGTAATTCTCCTACACGGTCCACCTTCCCAATTGCGCCTCATATTACCACCCGCTTCCACATGCCACTAGCCCATCTAACCAACATCCCCCCGTTTCCATTTCCCAAGATCCACCAACTCAAGCTGTTAATCCGAATCGGTTTCAATTCATCCATGGTCACACGTTCTCTTGTCGGGACTACTCGTCCTAATCTAAGTATCTTTGGTCATGTGTCCACTGTTTCTCCTTCACCTAGGTCGTATAAGGATGCTCTTGATGATCCAAATTGGCGAAATGCTATGTTTGATGAATATAATGCGCTTATTAAGAATAAAACTTGGACTTGTGTACCTCGTCTGCGGGTGTCAATATTGTTAGGTGTATATGGTTATTTCGCCATAAGTATTTGGTGATGGCACTCTTAATCGGTACAAAGGCACGTCTTGTTGCTAATGGTAGCACAGGTGGAAGGAGTAGATGTTGATGAGACATTTAGTCGGTTGTTAAGCCGGGCACCATTCGAGATTGTTCTTAGTTTAGCTATTTCTCGACATTGGCACATTCATCGACTTGATGTCAAGAATGCGTTTTGCATGGTGATTTGGTGAAATGGTTTATATGCATCAACCACACGGTTTCGGGATCCTCGGCATCCGGATTATGTTTTTATTACATCGTTCTCTTTATGGTCTTAAGCGGGCGCCTCGGGCATGGTTTCATCGGTTCTTGCTTATATTCTTCTTGTTGGGTTTACTTGGTCGGTGTGATTCTTCTTTATTTATTTACACGACGGGTGATGATCTGACTTTTACGCTACTATATGTGGATGATATTGTGCTTACCGCTTCCTCGATAGTTTATTACAATGATTATTGCTTCTTTGCATAAGGAGTTCTCTATGATTTAGGTGCTCTTAATTATTTTTGGGTGTGTCAATTCGTGTGACTCTTACGGGATGTTTTGTCTAGCGTAAGTATGCTATGGAGATTTTGGAGCGTGCATATGGTTGGTTGTAACCCTTCTCGGACTCCTATTGTGTGAGTCTAAGTTGGGTGATGATGGTGATCGGTTTTGATCCTAAGTTATATCGGTCTTGCGGGTTCTCTTGATATCTCACTTTCACTAGACCCGATATTACTTACGTTGTCGCGCGGGTTTGTCTATATATGCATGATCCTCATGAGCCTCATTTCTTGCTCTCAAGCGATTTTACAGTATGTTCGGGGACTTTGGCTTATGGTTTACATTTATTTTCTTACTCTGATTCCTTGGTTGCTTATTAGGATCTTGATTGGGTGGTTGCCCTACCACTCGCCGGTCTACATCGGGTTATTGTGTTTTCTTGGCAACAACTTACTTTCATGGTCCTCTAAGCGTCGATAGCGATTTCTCGTTCGATCTTTGAGGTGAGTATCGTGGTATTGCCAATGTTGTATCTAAGACATGTTGGCTTGAATTTACTCGTGAGCTTCATACAGTTGTCCTCTGCTACTATTGTTTATTGTGATAATGTGAGTGCGATGTACTTGTCCTCTAATCTGTTCGGCATCGTGTAGCATAGCACATTGAGATTGATATTCATTTTGTTCGTGATTTGGTTGCTCTTGGTCAAGTTCGAGTTACGCATGTTCCTTCTCGGTTTGATTATCTTGATATTTTTACCAAGGGTTTATCTTCATCTTGTTCTTTGAGTTTCGTGACACCTTAAGTGTTCGGTCTCCTCCCGCTCAAACTGCGGGGGAGTGTTAGTCGATTAGTATAAGGCTTAGTCCTGTTATGTGTTTAGGCCCATATTGTGTCCTATATATATTTATCATGTACCAAACATTATATTCATTCAATATACACAAACTTACAATAAGCGCATCAAAACCTTCGTGCCTATTGGTTGAACATTTGTCTCATAATATTTAATTTTGGTTTTAAATGTAATATTTTTAATATTTGAAATCAATGTAATGTTTTTAATTTATGAATAAAAGTTTTTTTTTTTTTGTATGTTTATATTTTTCTATTTTTTTCGTTTACGTTTTTAATATTAAATACAAAGAAGAAAGTATTGAGGTAAGTGAAAGTGACTATGTTTGAAAAAATAAACGCTCAGTTCTCGAGTTTTTAGAGAAGGGAAATGAAAAAGAATAGGAAAGGGAAAAGAAAGGGAAAAGGAAAGTAAGTGTTAGTTGTTATGTTCTTGAGATAGATGAAAGGAAAAGAAAAGTAATCATAATCATGTTCTTGAGGAAAAGGAAAATAACTTGGTCAAATTACATATATGCCCTTTAATTGTTAATGTCAAATGTTTTAAAAAAGGTATATTAGTCTTTATACAACATATGGTTCCGTTTCCTTTCCCTTTTCTCCCAAAAGTGGGAGGAAGATTTACTTAACAAATCTTACTCCCTATTTCCTTTCCATTTCCTTTTCCTCCTTTAAAAAAGACTCAAAATTACAAAAAAAACTTTCCATTTCCCTTACTTTCCTCTTTCATTTCAACTAAAAACTCGAGTGAAACAGGGTGGAGAAAGAAAGCCGATGAGAATGTAAATTAATGGTAGCTAGTCTAATTCGTCCAAAAACCCTAAAACACTTAAAAACCCTAATAGTTCTCTCAAGGCTGGCGATTTTTCTCCCTCCCCTTCCTAATCGTTTTTTTTACCATTCTTCCCTATCACCTTTAATTCTTGTATCGGTTTGATTATTCTAGTGTTTAATCCTCGTGGTTATCATTGGTTTAATCAATTTCTTTGCTTGTTTTATAGGTCTTATAATCGAATCGGTATAACATCTTTTAGGGTTTTAAACCTTGACTTTTGAATCGATCGCTACCCTTATTATACTCAATTGTTAGTGGGTTATCACTTTGAAATCTAATTATATAAGGTCGATCTTTATTGTCTTGAATATTATTTATCAAGTTTCTGATTCCTCTTTGGGTTTCGTGGGTTGTTTTGTGCGTGGTGATTACGGGCGTTAATATACCAAACTCGAATTAGGGTTTGTTTTTTTTGGGTAAAGGGTTTTACCCCGGTAAATATATAACCAAAAAATAATGTTAAGTACAAATGGAATGTGGCTGAAGTACCACATTAACCTCAGCGAGCTTGATAGACTAGTGTTTATGACATGCCATAAACACAAAGGACCTAACTATATTACATCAACTAACTAGGCATAAACAAGTAAAAGAACTTGTAGCAAGCGAGCATCCGCATCCAGCCAATCCACAAAGGAGCAAGTTAACCCGAAGTCGCCTCCTTAAAACCCTTTCCAAGAAAACCCAAGGGAAAAACCTTGGAGAAGGAAAAATCGACCACTTGCGACACTCCTTACGTGAAATACAAATACTTGGAATCTTCCATTTATCAAGGATCAAAGCGAGACCGCGAGGTTAGCTTCTTGAACTTGAAGGTAACCGACTTCAACGAATAGTAGAGACAATGATGCTAACCACTTCCGCATGATGAACTTCTTCGCTTGAAAATCTAACATTGCGCTCCATCGGATAAAGTATGTAGTAGCCATAGCGATGTAGAAATGATGCTACCAACCGACCGCCCCTTAGATATAGGAATAAACGGTAACAATACTCTCAAGAAGGCGGGACCACATCCATGCCGAGATAAAACCGGACACGAAACCAAACACGCATGAGCGGCACTCGAAAAATAAGTGAGAATGAGAATGGAACCAATTCTGGCGGGCATCTAAGCGAGTCAAGTCAACATTAGGACCAACATCCCATTGTAGCATCCTATCTTGAGTTTTCGACACGCGATAGCGAGCCACAAGTGGTGCATGCCTCGGAATACAATAGAGAGAACCAGGAACATTACACGGTCGACCACATTAGCCCTAAGGCGTATAGAATCCCATGCAGGCGAAAAACCACTAAAATTACCATCCAACTTGCGCCATAATAATCCATCTACGGTATCATTAAGATTAGGGACCAGAATGCGGCTAACAATGGAAAGCGAGATAACTAGTCCACGACCATCGCCCAAACACCATTAGCAATCATATCACAAACCGAATCGGATAAAGTAAAACACCGCGGGCAATATCTCTAGCGATAAGCAAATCACGAATAGGGCTTAACGCACCACCTATCAAACCAAACCGATGTGTCCTTTCCATTATTGATCTTATGCCATATAAATGAGCGAATCTTTGGTGAATCGCGAAGCTTGCGCCATCCCATTAACATCCCCGAACATGGGATATCCCAAAAGCTTCTCCCGAAGTTTATAAGAATGAATCCATTGAACCCATAACGACTCTTTATGTGTCAAAATACTCCAAATGTGTGTAGTCATAAGAGCAATATTAAAATCCTCAAGCGTCGAATACCAAGACCACCTTCTTTCTTAGGCTTACAAGCAGTTCCCCGACAACCTTAGCCTTTCCCTTTTCATTTCTCCTTGACACCAAAACCCCTCATAAAACTCTAAGTCATGTATGTCTGAGTAGGAAGAATAAAGCTGAAGCCATCTGGATGCATCGATGATAAGCAGACCTCATGGCTGAAGCCTACCCATGAGCGCTAATCATTCACCACGACCTTCCAACTTTTCAACAAGCACCTTACGGTCCCTATAAAGAAGTCTCGAGGATATAAGGGAACCCCAAGATACAGCAGGAAGACACCTGCAAGCGGCATAGGCGGAGAATAGCGACTTTAATAGCATTAGGCACATTACAAAGAAAGGCGTACTTTTAGGGATACTTGGGACAAGACACGAAAAGTTCTTGAAATCCTCAAAGCACATAATGACATTATGAGAATCGATGGCCTCTAGCGAACAAAAGGGTCATCGCAAAACAAAGGTTAATAATTCTCATTGTTCACACAAATGATGGCGAAAATCCACGCATTAGAAACCTTTATGCGCAATATAAGAGTTAAAGCTTCCATAACGAGTAAACAAATAGGGAGATAACGGGTCACCTTGTCGAAGACCCGAAGATCCCCATTAATACATATAGAATAAGATGTAGATGAGATACATACCATGATCCGATCAACCATTTTGCGTGAAAACCAAACCAATCGAATAGCTTTAAGAAAAGCCCAATCAACCGTATCATAAGCCTTACGAATATCAACCTTAAGCACATCTGGGTGGACCTCTCCTCTATGATAATTCATAAGCTCTTGGGTAAGTAATATATTATCGGATATCTGACGACGGGAACAAAAGCGATTGATTAATACTAACCAATGACCAAGGCCTTCTTTAATACGATTAGCAAGGATTTTGCTAATGCACTTATACATGACATTACAGCAAGAAATAGGCCTATAGTCATTAATCTTAGACGGGGTAGACACTTTAGGGATCAACGATATAATGGTATGATTAATCTCCTTAAGAAGCTTACCATTCATGAAAAAATCCCGAACAGCAGATATAACCTCAACACCCACAATATCCCATGCTTTCTTAAAGAAAGCAGCCGTGTAACCATCGGGACCAGGAGCTTTATCATCCCCCATAGAAAATATAGCCTCCTTTATCTCCGCATCCGTGACATGACGAACCATCAAATTAGCCAATTGGTGTGAAAGAACATTAGAAAATATACCGTACTCATCAAATGGACTACAATTGCCTTCAATACCAAGCTGTTCATAATGAGCAACAAAAGCACACGCAACTGATGACCCTCATACAAGACATTGTTTGCATCTCTCACCAATTCAATTCGATTCAGGCACATTTGCTTTTAACAATATTATGAAAGTAAGCCGTATTAGAATCACTGCATGAAACCATTGAACTTTAGATTTACGCTTTAAAACCGTTCTTCATCTAACGTAGCCTCCTTATAAGCAAGAAGATAGTGAGCATGTTCATCACGTGGAGTGCAGATTAGGCGGATCTGTATCAATAGCCTTTTGGACCTCATCTAATTCATACGAATCATAACTACCCGCTCATGCAGATTACCTTGGTGTGCAAAAGCTTACGAAAAGGAGATTTGTTGCCCTTTAACGTTGAACCACACGATACATAGCACAACCATGAACATTTAGATTCCATCCCTTGATAACCGTATCAATAAGAATATCTGGGACCCTTGTTGGGAATTACATGTATCATACACCAGATGCATCAACATGAGATTCCAAGATAGCACATACACTAAGATTATTATCATTTACCACTGGTTGGGAATTAAGGTAATCTCTTGATTGCTGCGAAGCACAAGCTCTTGATTACTGCGAAGCTTTAGTCGAAGAGATTCTGCTTGAAGAAGAAATGATCTTGCCAAGTTATACTTGATGAGTGATAAAGCGAGACGGTGTGTTCTTCTGAAAGTGGGAACCACGTGGGAGAGATAAGCTCACTTTAGAGTAAAAGTCGGTGCCGTATGTATGGGTTGGCGCCGTATTATGTAGAGCTTACTCGGAATAAACACGATGATTAACAAAACAATATGATTAGTTGCATGCTTGTCTAGTTGCATGCTTAGTCTAGTTTAGTAAGTAGAAGCGTAAAATGTCAGCGCTTATTAGGGTTTCTTGCTTATATAAGAAACCATATTATCTTGTAATAGATAAGTTTTTTCTCAAGTTTCTCAAGTCTTGTATTCTATCCGAAACATAGAGTTTCTATAATCAAAGATCCATAGAGGATCAAAAGTGTTCTTAGTTACTATAACTTGTATTTATTTTCCGCTACAATACCAAGTTGTAGAGATCTTCTATTAGTTTGCTTGTGATTACATAGGCAAAGCTAACGATCCCAGTGCTTAAGATCTATCAAGGTCTTTGTTTCTAACAAGTGGTATCGAGCCTCGGGAAAGTCTCTACGATACTAAGAACCGTCTCACCCCATACAACCAAACATTCATTCACCATGCGGATCGGATACTAAAATGAAGTCACCAACACAAACAACACCAACACCAACACCACTTCCATGCAACATTTCGGTCTACAAATAGCAATGGTAAATTTCCTTATTTAAAGAGGAAGAATATGAACTTTGGACTATGAAGATGGAAAAGCTGGATTTCCAACATTGATTGGAATCTGGGAGGTAGTAAAGAAAGGAAATAGTCTAAAGAAGATGATTCTGACGAGAGATGGGAAGTTTATCATGGCTCCACCAAAAGCTTCTTGAAGAAGTCTTGGCCATGCGAGAGAGCATAAAGTGAAGACCATTACCTTGAAGCCATACGAAGATCATCTATGTGATTTTCATCATATGGATGATGCTAAAGATATTTGGATGGCTCTCAAAGCAAGGTTTGGTGGAAATGAAGAATCAAAGAGAATGAGGAAGTCCATGCTTAAGACAACAGTTTCGGGACTTCAACATATCGAGAAGAAGAAGGTATCCACAAGGGATCTGACGGGTTCCATAGGATCTTGAGTCACCGAATCGGTGAATGCTAAACCGGACAATGAAGATTGCAACTCAAAGTTCTTGAGGTCCTTGCCACCATCATGGTTGCATGTTAGCATTGCTCTCAAGGCTAAAGGAGGTGGACATGCTCACCTTTGATGAGCTATACAAGACTCGGAACCCTTGAACGGATGTCGGGACTCCCTACCGTACATCTTCTTCTAACCATACGACTTTTGTTGGGACATCTCATTCCAACATGATGGTACAAGCTCCTAGCTCCAACTATTTTCCATCATCTCCTAGTTCCAACTACTTTCCATCATCATCTTCAACTCCCCGCACCACATAACCCTCGTCCCACTCCACCAAGTTCTCAAGCTAGGTCTAGTAGTGTGATGGAGGATGTTCTTCATTCGTTTGTTCTTGACTATGATACTCGGCGATATCTTGCATATGAAGACTTTGATCGGTGGACCCTCTTGATATGGAGGAAATGAAGTCGAAAATGCAAGTGGCTTTCTTTGTCGGTGGACATCAAAGGTTTGAAGAAAAGTTTGGAAGGAAGTTTGTTTTCAAGGAAAGGAACCATTTCGTTTTGATAGGGGAAAGTCGGTGCTACTCTTGTCATCGGATGGGGCATTTCTCTAGAGAATGCAAGGACGAAAAGAATGGAGATGGAGCCAAATATTTTTCTATCGTGAAGCAATGAGGAAGTGGAGCTTGACTCTCTCACCATGGATGAGCAGGTCAATTGGACTTCACATGAACACATTAATGAGGAAGCTCATAATCTTGACAAGGTTGGATTGCTTGCAAGGTGCACTTTGGATGAAAGGCATGATCAGTTTGCCTTAATGGGATTATCTCAGGATCATCCCCTTAAGCATAAGAATATTGGTATTGTTGATAGTGGTTGTTCCAGAAGCATGTGCGGAAGCAGGGATATGATGCACAATTTTGTCCCTATAGAAGGAGGAGGCAATGTAACGTTTGGAGGAAGTGATGGGAGTATCACGGGAAAGGCACCATAAAAACACCTCATCCGGATTTTGAAAATGTGTACTTTGTTAAAGAACTTGACATTTCAACTTGTTCTGTTTCACAAATCGTGACACTAAGAACAAAGTTCTCTTCATGAGAATGAATGTCTTGTCTTTGTCTAAAGACTTCAAACTCCCGGAAGAAACTTCAATTCTCTTGAAGGTTCCTCGTACTCACAATTTATACATTCAATCTTAATGAAGTTCAACGGTGGTGACCTCACTTGCTTGGTGGCTAAAGCATCTCTTGATGAGTCCACTAAATGGCATAGAAGAATGGCGCATGTGAACTTCAAGACCATTAACAAACTCTCAAAAATGGGTCTTGTTGAAGGACTTCCCACAAAGTCTTCACAAATGATCACAATTGTGTCGCTTGCAACAAAGGAAAACAACACGAGCTTCTTACAAAGCCATCAATGCTATGAGCATCATTCTTGAACCTCTTGATTTGCTTCACATGGATCTGTTTGGTCCAACTCAAGTCGAAGCATTGATCATAAGTTCTTACATTTGGTAATAGCGATGGCTATAGCGATTTTGTTGGGTTTTCTTTCTCGAACCAAAGATGAAACATCTCAAGTCTTGTTGAATTCATCACTCTTGTTGAAAATCAGTTAAACAAAAGGTTAAGGGTATTCGATTGTGATAATGGGACGAGTTCAAAATGCTATTCTTATAGAACTACGTGGGTCAAAAGGCATAAAAGGGACTATAGTAATCCAAGAACCCCACAACAAAATGGGGTGGTGAAAGAAAGAATAGAACCTTAATAGAGGTTGCTAGATCCATGCTTTCGGACTCTAAGCGCCCACCATGTTCGGGATGAAGTTTGGCCTTGCACTATGTGCTCAACAGGTGTCCATTACTGACCACAACTTAAAACCCCATATGAACTTCTCTTTGGAAAGGTTCATGTCATTCACTACCTAAAACCTTTCGGTTGTCAAGTGACCATTACGAACACAAGTGATCCGTTGGGAAAATTTGATGAGAAGGCGATGATGGCTACATTGTGGGTTATTCACTCATAGTAAGGCCTACGAGGTGTACAATCGCAAGCTAAGAAGATAGAGGAAGCGTTGAACACGAGATTTTTGAAGATAAGCATAATGTTCAGGACGGGGTCATTCGTGGTCTTTTGATCTTGACTACTTAGCGACTCTTTGGGCTACACTAGACACTTGGCTAATCAAAATGCGGGGTCTCCAACCTCTCCACGACATTGCGGGTCCCTTGAATGATGACTCGAAAATGAGTTTGAAGATGATGAGCAACCCATACTTGTGCCTTCTTTCTCTCCTAACAATATTGCGGTACCACCTCCAAGGATGTTCTTGATACAAGTGATGAAGATGACTCTCATTATCTTGAGGACCTTGCTAGGCTTGACTCAAGAATTTCTTGCCAAGCTTGAAGCGAGCGAAAGAAGGGATGGCTAATGAAGAAGTCGGTGAAACAACGTGTCTGCTGAAGTTGACCTGTCACACCCACCATCCCAAATCTGCTGAAGGCTATCTTTTTTTCTACTCAAGTATCTTGGACTTTGGTGAACCTTATACACGCTTTCCAAAACCTTGGATCTAGGAAATCATCAACCCAAAGGCGGCATCTTCACCTCACCCTCTTATGATGATGAATTTGAACCAACCATCACTAATCTTGATTCATCCATTGAAGTCAACCCGATGCTACTCGGAGGATCAACATTGCTCATCCTCGATCCAACATCATAGGTGATCTTCGGCTCTGTTAGGACTAGAAGAGCTATCACGATCCTCAATTTGGACAGATTGCCTTTCTCTTATGTCTCCAACCAACAAAGAGACAATCACAGACTTCAAACATTGTCATTTGCTTGTTTTCTCTCAAGTGGAACCAACGGTGTATCTCAAGCTCTTAATGATTCGAGTTGGCTAGAAGCAATGCAAGAAGAGATGCAACAATTTCACAATCAGCAAGTGTGGATCTTGGTTCCACTACCTGATGGCAAATATGCCATTGGGACAAAGTGGGTTCTGAAGAATAAGAGAGATTCTAGAGGTGTTGTGATTAAAAACAAAGCAAGGTTGGTAGCACAAGGCTTCAGACAGGAGGAAGGAATTGATTATGATGAAGTGTTTGCTCCTGTTGCCAGAGTTGAAGCAATTCGCATTTTCTTGGCTTATGCTTCTTATATGGGCTTCATGGTGTATCAAATGGATGTCAAAGGTGCTTTTCTGTATGGTGAGATTGAAGAAGAGGTTTATGTCTCTCAACCAAAGGGATTTGAAGACCCAGATCACCCAGATCATGTTTACAAAGTTGTTAAAGCTCTCATGGCTTACATCGGGCTCCAAGAGCTTGGTATGCTCGGCTTTCATCATTCTGTTGAAGCATGGCTATAGGAGAGGAGCTATTGATAAAACTCATTCCTCGAGAAGAATTACTCGACATCATTACGGTACAAGTGTATGTGGACGACATTATCTTTGGTTCCACAAATGAAGCTTGGTGCGGAATTCGAGGAACTTATGAAGGTGAATTTCAAATGAGTGCTATGGGAGAACTTACTTTCTTTTGGGTCTCAAGTTCGTGAGAAACAAGATGGCATCTTTATCATCAAGATAAATATGTGAGGACATTCGAAGAAGTTTGGTATGGAAGGTGTTAGGGCGCCACCACACCTTATGAAGCTCAAAGACTAAAGCAAATAATGAACGAGATCTACACAGTGAATGTGCATACATGCAGGTCCATGATTGGTTCATTGATGTATCGACGACTTCAAGGCACGATATTCGTTTCTTTGTGAGTGTGTTTCTCGACATCAAGTCACTCCACTTGCTTCCCATCTCAATGCCATAAAGAAGATCTTTAAGTACCTCAAGGCCAACCTCTTTTAGGTCTTTGGTACCCAAAAGAATCTCCTTTCAAGTTAGAAGCATTCGGTGGCGGTGATTATCTTTGGTGCAAATCTGGATAGAAGATCCACAACCGGAGGTCGCCAATTTCTAGGCAAAGGTTGATTTCTTGGCAATGCAAGAAACAAACCATTGTGGCCACCTCAACTCTTGAAGCGAATCGTTCTTTGCAAAAGCTGCGTGGACAAGTCCTTTGGATTGAGAACCAATTCTTTGGACTATGGGTACAACTTTATGAACACTACAATTCATATAGATAATCAAAGTACCATCTGCATAGTCAAAAATCCAGTTTTTCACGATCGAGCGAAACACATTGAAATCGGGCACCACTTTATAAGAGATGCTTATGAAAAACATTTGATAAAAGTGGCTAAAATCCATCTTGATAATAATGTGGCGGACCTATTAACAAAGGCTTTTGATGGACCAAGGTTTCAACACCTCGTGGTCAATATTGGTATGCTAAACCCTTGCATAGCATAGTTTGAGGGAGGCATAGGCCTCGGGGAGGCATATGCCTCGGGGAGGATTTGTGCAAACTCTGCAGATTTTGTTTGTTTTATATTCACTCTGCAGATTTTTGTTTGTCTTTATATTTTAGTTTGTAATCTAACACTAACTTCTAATATTTCTCTAGTTTGTTTGTTTTTGTTGTGTATGTTTTAGTATCTGTTTTGCAGTGTTGCAGTTGTCTGTACTGCATTTTGTCTGTTCCTTTTCTGGACTACAGTTTATACATCCCATGATCAAGTTCAAATTCATCAAGAGTGGCTCTTTGTACATGGTTAGACAGCTGAAAAAGTGTTGCTGGTTTCTTCTGATAACAAATGCTGAAGCATACAATTTGATTCTACTGAAGATAATACTGAAAGAAAAGAAATTGAAGTCAAATTGTTCATTCATTCATTCAAGAAACAGTTCTGACTTCTGACTTACATAAAGTCAACCTACTTCTATTTTGCATCCTCATGATCTGAGTTGTACACTTAAGCTAAGCCTAATCTAATGGATATCTTTCATTTGAAATCGAATCTTTGGATATCGTTAAATCTTGGCTATGCCTTTGTGAAGTCTTGCATAACCACCCATTCGATCTAACGGGTGGTTGGATATGCACGACCAACTCGATGAAGATGCTAAAGGCCAACATGGGAGGATGGATTGATGAAAGCGATTGGCGATGGCGATGACCACGTGGGATGACGAAGAGAACTATCGTGTCCTTTGTGCTTCATCTACTCATTTCAACCAAAATGCAATCGATCCACCCTCCTCAAGCCCTTCTTCTATACGATGGGTGTTTATGCACCAAAAGATGGCGCGGATGAGACCAAGAACCACCTCTCTATCTTTGGGAGTGGCGGATTCACAGCGAGGTCTTTGTTGAGACCGAGGTCTTTGGAGGTTGGGAGTAAGTTCCCTCCTTATAGGAGTCATCGGAATCATCGTGATTCACTTGGATTCACTACAATGTCATCTTACGAAGAAGAAAGAAAGGGTGATTTTTTAGGTCTTGGATAGGGTTGAGGAAAGTAAGAGAACCATGGGTTTGATTCACCACTTGATGATGATGAAGAGGATGAGGAAGCTGAGGAAGTGAGATCTATGATCTCAGGTTTGGAAGTCATAGTGCAATTGGGTTAATTGGGGTTATTTGGCTTCTAGGGTTTGTGGTAAATATTTGGGGATCTTGGTGAAAAGATGAGTTACATTGGGATCATTTTATAGACGGATTCAAGGTTCAACGAGTTTAATGCAAGTGGGTGGCACAGTAATTCTAGAAACTTACCGAAGATATTCTTATCTTTGATGCATTCTACTGATGCCATAACTTCAGCAGATTGATCTTGTGTTTCTGCCGAAGTGTTATTTTGGGTCGGGTCAAAGATGTCATACCCGTCAGCAATGGTCAACCAAACGGTCCATTTTTCTTTGACCATAATTTGGGCAAAAACACTTCATCCACCATCACTCGCTTCAGAACGAACAAATTCCCTCTCATTCCACTTACACAAACTCTCACCATTTCAAAATCATAATCCTAAACACTCATATTCCTCATGGGTCTTGAATTTAAATATGATCACAACAAAGTTGCTTTTCTGGGTAATGGCAAAGGTTATGAACTGTACGAACCAATGGTGGAATTCCTGAAAAGGTCCAAGATTCGTTATGCTCTAACTCATTCTCCAAATGAGATATATGAATCATTGGTTACTCAATTTTGGGCAGCTAGCGAGAAAAGGAGTGAGACGAGATTAGGGTGTGATTGATGAAGCGAGTGCATTGTGACCGAGGACCTAATCGGAAGGAAGCTTCACTGGAAGATCTTGATGGAGCATTTACTCTGTCGGAAGATGTGTTGAATGGGCTAAGGGCTATGGCTATCGTGGTACTAGAAGCGATATGTGGCTAAAGAAGGAACTCTTGCCCCAAATGGAGGTTCTGGTTCACACCTTGCTCAATGCATGAGCAACAAGGCGGAGGATGGGACCGGTTCTCAACAGGCGGGATATGGTATTGTGTGTCTTTCTCGAGGGTAACTTTCAATTTTTCTAAGTATATTTTCGAAAACATGGTTGAAAATATTCAAAGACAAAGGAAAATTTTAATGTACCCAAGGTTTTACAAATCATATTAGACACCTCTACCCAAGCACAAGCTTTTATCCTATAAGTTCCTTGATGCTAAATTGTTTGCAACCATGAAAACTCACTTTCAAGGGAACATCATCCTTGTTAGTTGCTATGTTGCCCCAAGGTAATGAGGTCGCTAATGAGGAGAATGTGGCTCATAATCCTCCTACTTCACTGTTGCTCTTGATGGTAATCCATTGGTCAACATTGATGAGGCCCATCTTCTCTTGTTGAAGCAACTCACGTTGCTCTGACCGACCACCTGTCGATCCTCCACCCACACTTGATACTCATGTTGAGTCAGAGCTTAATAGTCCACCCACACCATGTCCTGTGAGGGATCCTCTTGATGAAGATATTCCCCACATTGAGCATGACCAGGTTACTCCTCAAAGGTCCAATGAGGCTCCCCTTACCACAGAGCAATCTGCTGGTGGAGCTGAGGACCCCATTACACTCTCATCTGTGTATGCTCTTGTCAATGGTATCTGCGAGAGGTTAAGAATCGAAAAGGAGCTTGCGAGACCAAGTCTTCTCTTGGAGGCAAAATTGAAGCTGCGAGAATCAGTTAAGGTCTTAGAGCACAACCTACAAGGGTCTTCAAAAGGAAATTGGTGGTTTCGTCGATGAAGAGCAAGAAGTTCCTCCTTTGGATCTCTAGAAATGTTGGTGAAGTGTCTCTCATGACCCTTCATCTATAGCGCCACTTCATCAAAGAAGGCGAAACACATTACATACACGGAAGAAAGAGATCGATCTTCACAAGGTTTCTTACGAAGCTTGAGAGGAACACAGTAGTTGATAAGGTTGCATCTGGCGATATACAAATGGAGGATGCATCTCCGGACCTTGGACGGACTTCATCTGTTCAAGAACCATCGAACCCTTCACCTTGATGGATCATCCGATGTTCTTTGTCTTGACCACCTCGGTTGAGAATCTACATCAACATGTTGATTTAAGTACTCGGAAGAAATTCACGTAGTTGATCTTCTTGAAGAAGAATGTGCTAAGCGACGATGACAAAGGGAAAAATGTCATCATCGAAGATGAGCTTGGTCTAACCTAGTGACCGAGGAGGAAAGACTAGGTCAAGCTAGTAGATTGGCGAGTTTGAGAAGTCAAAGGAAGATCTGACATTGGCTAAACAATTTGAAGCAGAAGAATTCTCATCTCTAACTCTGAGAGAAGAAAAGAACTAGATAAATTGAGGTTCGGATACTGCGCACACATGGGATGTTCTAACTCGACATGTCATTTCAAGACCTTCTCTAGCTCAAAGTATCCTAGGTGGAGATTTTCTTAGTGACAACTATGTGGAGCGAATGAGGGCTCGGGGAAGACAAAGGAAGCAAGAAGCACTTGCACAAAGAGGGCCATCCAAGCTCGAAGGCCAAAACAAACCTCCCACTAAAGATGAAATAAGAAGGGTGGTGAAAAACCAATACTCACGATCCAACTACGGCCTAACAATGAAACAAGTCAAAGCTCTTCTGATCATGTCTGTATCGCAGATATAACCAAATCATGGAGGAAAGATCATTATCTCTAGCAAAATCTCTCAACCTAAAGAGGACTTGAAAATGAAGTCGCTCCGAAGCCAAAAGACTCAAGGCGTTGATGCTACAACCAAAGAATCTTCTCCAGTCATTCTGTGAAGCAACCTCACGAAGTTGCTTCTTCTAACGACAAGAGTCAATCTGTGAACCATCTTCCATTCCTCTGAAGCACACAAGCATCGGCTCCCTCTCCCACGGTAACACACTTGTTGTCACAATGAAGATTAAAGTTAAGGCCGATCTCGCGAAACCAAAGCAGAAAAGGCTATAAGGATATCCCAAAGGATAAAAGCACTTGGCGCTTCCACTCGATCTCCATCTGGCGATACAAGTCCTACTACCAATGAAGAAGATGAAAATGCTCCTCAAGGGATATCTATCGACTGGAAGAGGAAGAAGAGAATGGCTAAAATATCTCCTTTCGATCTTGAAGGCGATGACTCAACTTTCATTATAGAAGAAACATCTGATTTTCCGATGGAAACTCAGATGGGTTGATAGGGTGGAACTTAAAGAATGATGAGATGAATGTGCTTCATCGAGGGGACTCCATTTTAATGGAATTTACTTTTCTAAAGGAAATTCTGCACTTGATTGACAGGGCTGACTTAATTTCTCTGTTCACTCAAGTTTCCACTCATTATTGTGACAAGGAACCACAAGGTTCTGGGATGTTTTTACCAGGAGATTTTCAAGTTCTGTTGAACTCCCATATTCCCAACAGCAAAGCATCTTCCATTTGGGAAAACTCACATCGGTGGAAGCTCATATCCTGGAGATTCTATCCTCTCCCTCGGGTGCATGTCCTTGAAACTAAGGGTGGAATCACTTTGTGTGCTGTTGTCCGAAGAAAATATCCTCTGCCTAAAGACTTATGGAAAAGATGTTGAGTCGAAATTGGAAATTCCTCCGGATCCTGGGAAATGAAAGACAATGCTTTAACATCGGTGGGATTGATCAAAACTCAACTTCAACAAGCGCAATAGGCCTCTTCTTCTTCCACATAAGGACAATTGGTACTCATTGCACTACTTTGTTTTGTTCATTTTAATCGCTTTTCTTGTGTTATTTGCCTCTGTTTGTCAAATTTTTATTAAGTAAACGACTTTCACCAATCCACACAAACATCATTTTAAAAATAGTGATAGCGTTTATTTAATAAAAATTAGGTTTTATATTTTCCTTTTGACTTATTATTAAGCTTTTTCGGTTTTATAAATTGTTTTAGTTTAAAAAAAAAAAAAAAAAAAAAAAAAAACTACTTTTTGTAGAATTTTTTCTTGGTCTTTAACTCACCCGATGTACCTTTTGTATATCAAAGAGTTGACTAGTCCAAAGTGTGACTTTGGTAAAGACACATCAAATCTGTTGATAAATTGTAATGGTTTGCTCAAAATCATAGGGTTAGCAACCACCCATGCTTCTTGAGAGTTGTATGGTCATCAATTCACCATGGTCTATTCTGTTTGGAATCCAAGAATTGGCTAGTCCACATGTATATGGCATGTGGTAAAGACAACTGCATCCATATTTGGTTCTCAATTCACCAATCCTAAATTGACTAGTCACGAGCAAGCGGCTACGGTAAAGACAAGACAAATCCGTTTATATGGTTCTTTGGTTTGCCAATAAATCGAGATGGTTATCAATGTACCATAGTTTTCGAACTCAAACATGTGGCTACTCCGGTAGTAATGGCTATTGGTAAAGAGACATCAAACCCATTAATTTCGATGATTCACTCTCAGGGAGTTAACACACACGGAAGTGATGAGAATAGTATTGAACTTATATGTTTTGATGTACATGATGTCACATGTTCTGCAAAGATCTGGTATTTCACAGTTCAGTCATCATAGAGATGTTCTTCTTCTGACTCTTTGCTGCTGATCCTCAAGTTACTGTCCACTCATTGCTCAATCCACATTATGGTACAATCCTCAAGGAAAATGTTACAATCCTCAACAGCATTATAGATCTATCAAGGAAACTGGAACTTAACCTAGTCAAATTCCAGTTTAGGGGAGGATTGTTGGGAATTAAGGTAATCTCTCGATTCTGAAGCTCAGACACAAGCTCTTGATTACTGCTGAAGCTTTAGTCGAAGAGATTCTGGAAGAAGAAATGATCTTGCCAGTTATACTTGATGATGATAAAGCGACGGTGTGTTGCTCTTGAAAGTGGGAACCACGTGGGAGAGATAAGCTCACTTTAGAGTAAAAGTCGGTGCCAGTATGTATAGGTTGGCGCCGTATTATGTAGAGCTTACTCGGAATAAACACGATGATTAACAAAACAATATGATTAGTTGCATGCTTGTCTAGTTGCATGCTTAGTCTAGTTTAGTAAGTAGAAGCGTAAAATGTCAACGCTTATTAGGGTTTCTTGCTTATATAAGAAACCATATTATCTTGTAATAGATAAGTTTTTTTCTCAAGTTTCTCAAGTCTTGTATTCTATCCGAAACATAGAGTTTCTATAAAAAAAGATCCATAGAGGATCAAAAGTGTTCTTAGTTACTATAACTTATATTTATTTTCCGCTACAATACCAAGTTGTAGAGATCTTCTATTAGTTTGCTTGTGATTACATAGGCAAAGCTAACGATCCCCGAGTGCTTAAGATCTATCAAGGTCTTTGTTTTTAGCCAAAGAACCAAAAGGGTTAGATGTAGATATATTAGGAGCGATTGGATTACTTACCGTAGGTGAAGCATGAAAGGGGTTGACTACCCTTAGTAGACACATCGGTGGGGTCATTAGATGAAGATTTATTAGGTGAAACAATATTACCTACCTGATTAGGTAAAGGACCCGTACTAGTACTAGCAACGCCTTGAGGGGGATTGCTAGTGGAAGGAGTGTTAACAGCTTTGGGCCTATACTGCATATTTTTACCAACTGGAACCCCGTTAAAAACCTTACCACTTTTATTGTCCTTAGCATTCCTCTTAGCTTTACCCTTTTTCCCAACTAGTTGAAACCCATCATTACTATCCTCCACAATCGGTGGAGTCACAATTGTCTTAGGACAAGAATCAACAGAATGGCCAAAAATCAAACAAACATCACACCTAGGAGGTTTCCACTCATATTCCACCCTAATAGTTTCAGAACAGAACCCAGGTCGATCCATGTATGGTACCCCAATAGTAATAGAATCCTTAAGGGGAGCATAAGAGTCAATTTCAATTAAACAACGGGCAAAACTACTCCTACCCCAAGAGTCATTACACATAGAGCTAGTATAAGAGTCAAGCATGATAGGCGTACAATATGTGTAGCAATAATACTAATACCATCATCGATAATACATAACGGGACATCATGAAGTTTAACCCAAACAGGAATACGGGTTAAATCCTCTTTCGTCAAACTAGTACTCATGGTCCATTTTTTAAGAATAATAGGACTATTCTTAATCATCCACGGACCTCCTTCTAACACAGCCTCCACTCCAACCTGGGAATCAAACTTAAAGAAAAAGAAACCTTTTGCATTCATCATGATCCTTTTTAATCCATACTTAGCCCAGTTATTACGTGCAAAATACTCAACCACAGGGAATGCAATACGTTTACCAATGAAGTATCCATACAAGGTGTTATCGAATTTAGTGCTAATATTTTGTACTACCTTAAGAGGAATGGACACGTCAACACCATTAAAACATTATCAACTTGTATTGAGCGAAGTTATATTTACCTTTAACATTTGTCAATGCCGCACCACTAGTAGCACCAACATAGGAAGTTGGTACATTAACCTCATTGCTTGGAGCCTAACTTCATCCACGCTTAACAAAGGACCACTGTTTGTACCTATGCATCGTCCTCCTTGACTACCAACACCCACGTTATCTCCGTAAGGTAAACTTGCATTGTAACCAATGTCCGTATCACCATGCTTACTTGATATCCCGAACCGGGAATGTTTATGCGATTAGGCGCAAGATGAACCTCAAGTGATGGATATTCTTGTGTGTTAAATCATCGTGCCACCGAAGTACCAATGTCCCAAAGCGAAGTGCCATCCGATTTTTAACATCACAACTTGTTGTACCGACTTGAACAAAGATGAAACAATATTGTCATTTGCTTTAACCTGTGAAGATAGTCGATCAATATCAGAAACAGCCCTGGTTGCTATCACCACTCAAAACTGGACTAGGGTTGCGCAAAACCCTAGTCGCTAATCTTGGTTGAATCGGAGGTTCAACTGCTCCAACTTCGATCCTTAAACCTTTGCATACGGGCCTTAAACGCATCCACATCCACATTACCATCACGGGTTTCGCCATAGAAACCAAAGAATAAACCACGAAAAGAAAGAAACCCTAACGAAGCAACAAAACCTAAAACGAGAACCGGAAAAAAACCACAAATAAACACGAAGAAACTACGCCACTCTTCAATTCGATCGTCTAACAATGTTAAGACATGCGTTATAGCACAATAGAACTAACCAACCCCAGCCATGCAATTAACGATTGATAATCAAAGTGTAAAAAGTATTGCGAAACCCTAAAAAACAAGAACAGGAAACCCTAGTCAAAAACGATTGCAATAATATGAATTAATCGAGTAACCCACGTATGAATCACTGAATTAAAACAAGTTAGAACAATAGATAATCGATTAGAGCAGTCATGTAATCGGAATTTTAGTGAAAACAGAAATCGCACATCGCCAAGGAAAAATCGTTTTTAGGGTTTTTTACTTTGTTTGCGTTTTTTAAATTAGGGTTTGTTTTTCTTCTCAAGGTCAGTTTCGTGAGGTGGTGACTTGTATTGTTAAACAAATTCCGTTAAGGTATTTGCTATATTCTGTATTGAAAGTCCCGATCTAGGGTTTCAGTTTTTTCAAGGTGCGATTGATTATTGTTGTAAGTCACGTCTGTGTGTAAGTGGGTTAAAGAGAGATGGAATCGGGTTTCCTTAATGGTAAGATGGCCAAGAAGAATTCTGGGTTGGCTAATAAGATTAACAATATTGATGGTAGGGTGATTGTTAATGAACATAAGCCATTGAAGTCTATACTTAAAAGTGCAGGTTTGGGTGGACAAACGGGGAGCTTTGCTCTTCCTTCTGATGTTGGTTCTGGTTCGGCAGCTCCCATTGATGCTCCTAGTGTGTCCGACCCATTACATGCTCGTTGTGAAAGTGTAAGTTTATTTGAGCTCAATTATGATATTCCTAAAGTTACAAGTGTTGTTGACCTGATGGTGAATCGTTGGGGGCTGGTGACACGGACAATTCTAAGGTTAAAGGGTCGAGGTCTAATAATGGAGGTAATATTGGTGGTGCTAAAGTTGTTATACCATTAACCGTTATTGATGATATGCGTTCTAAATTTGATCATACTCTATCGGCTATTTCCTTGGGCAACGTTTAGCTTTTCCCTCATTAATGATTATGTGAAGCATGCATGGGCTAAGTTTGGCTTGAATGTGTTATGATGCGTAATGATTTCTACCTTTTCAAATTCAAGACTCAAGATGGTATCGTAAGGTTCTTGAGTGTGGTCCTTGGTTTGTCAAATCGAGTCCCATGTTCCTTAAAATTTGGGATCCTAATACGAGGATGGAGAGGGAAAATATTACTAAGGTACCGGTATGGATTCTCATTCATAATGTACCGGCGATTACATATTCGGAAGTTGGTATTGGTTTGATTGCGCAACAGATTGGTCGTGTTATACGTATGGATGCAAGTACTAGAGCTATGTGTAGTAATCCTTGGGGTCGTTATTCTTATGCACGGGTCCTAGTTGAGTTATCTCGTAAATTACATTTGGAATCAATTGAAGTGGCTATACCTTTGTTGAAGGGTAATGGTCATTATATGGAAGTTCTTGATGTTGAATATGAATGGTGGCCTGATCGATGTTCTAAATGTATGGTTTTCAACCATAAGGACGTTAATTGCCCGCTTAGGAGAATGTCGGCTACTAAGGGTTCAGATTCGGCTCAAAAAGATGTTGGTGCTAATAAGGATGTTCACCTGAATAAGGTTGGAAATAAGGCTACTAAAGTCAACCAAAGGCCTCGGTATTTGATAAGGTTTTAAAAGGTACCATTTTGAGGGGTCATTTAAGTCCTTATTTGATCACTTTTGTATCCGTTATTGCTTAATATCGTTCCTTTTCACTTTTTAGGTCTCGTGAAGGCAAAATCTTGGAATGGCACTTATTTGGACGAAAAGGCGAATATATGAAGAAAATGGCCAAAGTCGAAATCGAGACACTCATAGTCGTTGAATGTAGAAGGCGGCGTCGGGAGCTATTTGCGACGCCGTCGGAGAATTATTGTGACGGGTCGAACTCAAAACTCGTGTTTTCAAGAGCGGCGTCTAGTGTGAAAGAGTAGGCCGTCGCTACTCGAACGGCCTAGATGCGATCCGACGACGTCGGAAAGGCGAAGAGGCGGCGTCACGGACATAAGGTGGCGCCGTCGCAAGGCTAACGTGGCCAAGACGAAACCCTAATGACGGCGACACGACGGCATCACTAAACCACAAGGTGGCGCCATCAAGTCGATCAAGACTATCACGACAGATGCGAAGTAGTTGATATTGTTTTGGCCATAACTTTTGCATACGAACTCGGTTTAGGTGGTTCAAAAGCCCACGCGACCGAACGAGAAAATCTACAATTCTTTGAAAAATGGTCGTGGCGCGTCACTCTATAAGTGTGACGCCGTCACTCTTTTGCCGACAAAAGCGCCTATAAATATAACATTATAACTTCACTTTTTGTAAGCCCTAAACCCTAAGTCCGATTCCGGGGTTTAGGTGGGTTTTTCCACAACTTAAAGGGTTTCAACCACTCCATAAACATCTTGTAATGGTTTGTTTGTTTATCCAATCCTATGGTATGTCTTCATTCTCAAAATTGTTGCTTGCTCTTCATTAATTATGCTTGGCTAATTCACCTTGTGTTTGCTTATGATTGTGTGAAACTTGTATATAATTAATTAGATCTTATTGATTTCTTAGTGATGCTTGTGTCTATCTTCATCATTAGGGTGTGACAACTTCAATGAATCTAATTGGTTTAGTTTATAATTCTTGCATCCTCATCTCTTGTTTGATTGGTTGTTTCTTATCTTAATTGTAATTAGCTTAGGAGTGCGACTAGGCTATCGTTGTGTTTAATACTTGATAAATCTTTGATAGTTTAAAAATGACTTGGTGGATTTCGTTTACTAAACCAAAGATAACCTTAAAGTTAGTTTATGAATGATTTAGTGGATTTTGTTTACTACACTTAAAGGTGAATTCAAAGAGTTAGGGAGAAAACGCATACCCTATAACCTTAGACACACAACGCAACTAGGAATAAGAACGTGACAATTCAACCATCAATAGGACGTGACAATTGGTGGGTAGAATTGGATAGCTAGCAAGAAGTAATACATCATAAGTAGATACGCTTCACGTTCTTGGTAGATCCCTTAGTTAGTTAGTATCTTTTGGAATAGTTGACTAGCAACTAATTCCACCCCAAATCAAACCCGAGATTCGTACCTTTCCATTCCATAAAATATAAAAATACAAAATAATCATCCTCACCTTTAGACTTAAATCGACATATAATTCAGTCTAACGACACTATTCCCCAGAGAACGATATCAATACCCGTGGCTTACCCTAATTACTACACTACAACGATTAGGTTCACTTGCTAGGGTGTTATAAAACTTGCTCGAAGAAAAGGAAGTTCCTTTGACCCCGAACGGCGTGTAGCGTTATCAAGTTTTGGCGCGGCTTGGGAATAGTTATTGTTTGAGGCTTGATTTCTATCTCGTTTAGGTCTACTCACAAGATTCCTATCAAGTGAGATTTTTTTCTTTTATTAGCTTCCTTGTAGTCTATCCCCTTCTTTGTGCCTTTGTTCGTAAAACTTGTCCATTGACTCTTCCGTTCACCATTATGGAGAACGCGAATCCACTATATTCGCGATTAGTTTTTTTCATAAGAAATTATGATACTACTAAAGCGGATTATTCAAGATGGTGGGAAGAAAGTAACCAACTCCATAAACCTTTTGAGGGTTTCACTATTCCATCAAGCCCACAAAGTACCTCATCTAGTGCAACCGATGCTTCGTTTGAGCCTTCACCTAGGATAGACTTTCGTGAACAACCTCCATGTTTAGAAACTATTGTTAGTAAGGCCCTTAGGAGAACTGACCAAATTTGTGAAAATATTATGGAAAGCAACCAAGCATTAAACCATAAGTTGGATCAATTACTAAGTTTGGTTTCATCACGACCTAAGGAAATAGCACATGATGAGCATATAGATGATGTAGATGTGATTGATGATAAGGTGAAAAGTCTAGACCCACAAGGTATCCCACAAGTTCCACCATCATTTAAGGCATACACACCGCGTGACTTACCCTAAGTAGTAGAAGAGACTTTAGGAATCCCAATGGAGTAGAACATTTGAACCAAACGCAATCGGAGAATATAGGTTTTAATACTTGTAGTCTCGGTCTTACTCTTAGTTCTAGGAATTTCATAGTGTTGATGAACCGGAACCTCAATCTTTACTTCCATCCTTAAATAAGCGAGGAACCCACCCACCCATCAACCAATTTAGTCCGGGTAGTTTTAGGATGAAGGAAGCCATTCACACCCCCTTCACCTCACGTGGCATATTTCCACCCTAAGGGTGTGTATCGCTACTATCACCCGCACTTAAGCTTAAGTGTAGGAAAACTTCCCTTTATCTCATTAAATAAGGGTAGAGTCGGGCTCGTGACTCGAACAAAACAAGCGCTTCTTGGGAGGCAACACATGTGTATTTGTTTTCATTTTCATTTGTGTGTCGTATATCTTTTATTGATTGTTTATTCCATGTTTAAATTTGTAAAAAGCTTTATTTTGTCTTTAACCTCGTCTTAATTACATATAAAGGTATTTTACATAAGGGATAAGTGTAGGAGGATTACACACGTTTTCAAAAGAAACGTGAACATGAGAATTACAATTATTTAAAAGATATACATGTGTGTTGTTAGAGTCAAATGCTTGTATCGAGTCATAATGGATGTTTTGCGAAATTTTTTCGATTCTAAAGATGTCAAATTTTCCGAATTTTTCCGGAAAATCGAGACCGCTTTTGTCAGATAACTGACGGCGTCGAGATTGCAACTGACGGCGTCGAGAAGGAGCAAAACAACTTATTACTTTTCCTCGTTTTCGAGCTATTTATAATTTTTGGAATTTTCCGGTCTTAATTTTCTAGAAAATCGCAAACATCCATTCCACAAGCATTATATCTTATTTAAGTCCGGAATTACATCTTGTTGTGATTTTTCTTTGTTCGGTTTGATCGTTGGGTTGTTTGTTTTCTTCAAGTGTGCAGTTTAATTTATCAAGAAGAAGTTACATAAGATTGGAAGGAGCTTTTCACGCATAAATTCTTCTTGAAAAGATTTAACCACCACTTTACACGGATCCTACCGAGCTAATCGTGGAGTACTAGTTTCTTCGTTTTAATTACCTTCCATTATCATAACTTTGATACTTTCGGGAACATTGGGGACAATGTTCGGTTTAAGTGTAGGAGGGAAAATAAAGCGAACTTTGAAACTATGCTTATCCTTGATTATTTGCTTTGTCAATTGTATTTGTGTAATAAACCATGAGAAATGTCGGTTAGGGTAATTTTGGCACAAAATTTAAAATTTTTCATAACATATAAGAGTGGGCCATTAGTCTTAACAAAAGCGTCTCATGGATAGGAAGTTATATGACTAGCACAAAAACCCTTACCACCCAAATTCCACCCAAAATGTGAGGATCGCCCTTAGATTAGTAGGAATTAAAGCATTCATCTTTAATGCTTAGAGTGTGAACCGGTAGTATATTAGATTCTAGAACTTGTTTTGTGATGCATTCCGAGATCGCAAGTGAGGCTACACTTGTGTAGTTAGGAATAACTAAATGATAAGAGGCATTAGGATAACCCTTGTTTAATACAGTAATATAATTACTTCTTCCACATCGGTTGAGTAATTCCCCACACCCTGCGTTGTACTCATCTTTAGTACACGATACCCTAGTTAACCCTCGAGCCTATCCTTTTCATGGTTCTCGTGATATTTCGGTTTTCCTAATATCAATGAAAACATTGTTTACACCCCACCCCAAATATACACCTAAATCGCCTTAGCCTACCCCTTATGCACTCACTTTTAGTGCAAATGTTTGTTATTACCCTAAACCCTTAGTTCAATTATCTAGTTGCTTGCATAAGTTGCTAAGTCGAGTCATATCCTTTGTATACGATTTTGGGATGATTGGGATTCATGGGAAAAGTTAAAATTTATGAAATGACGGAAGGGAACGTTAAATTCAAATTCCCTTTGTTTGCGTAATAATGTACCCCAAGTGTTTTGATCTTTTCAATTGGGTCAAATTAGTGTTAGAATAATAAAAACTCAAGTGTAGGGATATGCTGTAAATCCCTAGTATTTTGATGTTATCATAGAGGATGGTAGAGTAAAAGTGTATGTGAAAAAAAAAAAAAAAAAATCGAAAAAATTAGAAAATGAGAAAAGAAAAAAATATAGTGATAAAAAAAAAAAAAAAAAAAAAAAAAAAAACATACTACCATCCTACATCTATCCTTTAAATTTATGTTTGTTTATTTCAGTTATCTAGAGTTTAGAGTGTCGAGTCTTGGCTTAGCATAATTCTTCATATGCAGATTAACATAAAGATTTTTTGACTTACCACCACTAAATAGCCTATCCCACCAAACCCTTATTTCCCTACCGTAAGCCTAACATTACAACCCTTTAAAGACCTCTTTGATAGTCTTTCCTAGGTGCTTCGCCAAAGCGATGGAGGTTTGATCTATTCTCAAGCCTATGGTAATCTATGTACTAGGACCGGTTAATGAGTGTTTATCTTCCATTTCCTATATTGTTATATTTCATTTATACACCGAGAGAGATGTGAGTATCCAAACACCCCATATGAGGTGCTAGTATGTAATTCCGTGCTTGTTATGACTTTCTTGGGGCTTATATGTGTTGTGGACCGTTTTGAATTAATCTTGAATGACCCTAACTTATAAATTAATTGGCTAAAAGCACATTTGCTTGAGGACAAGCAAATAACAAGTGTAGGGATATTTGATAAGGTTTTAAAAGGTACCATTTGAGGGGTCATTTAAGTCCTTATTTGATCACTTTTGTATCCGTTATTGCTTAATATCGTTCCTTTTCACTTTTAGGTCTCGTGAAGGCAAAATCTTTGAATGGCACTTATTTGGACGAAAAGGCGCGAATATATGAAGAAATGGCCAAAGTCGAAATCGAGACACTCATAGTCGCCGAATGTAGAAGGCGGCGTCGGGAGCTATTTGCGACGCCGTCGGAGAATTATTGTGACGGTCGAACTCAAAACTCGTGTTTTCAAGAGACGGCGTCTAGTGTGAAAGAGTAGGCCGTCGCTACTCGGGCGGCCTAGATGCGATCCGACGACGTCGAGAAGCTAAAGAGGACGGCGTCACGGACATAAGGTGACGCCGTCGCAAGGTTAACGTGGCCAAGACGAAACCCTAATGACGCGACACGACGGCATCACTAAACCACAAGTGGCCGTCACAAGTCGATCAAGACTATCACAAGATGCTGCCAAGTAGTTGATATTGTTTTGGCCATAACTTTTGCATACGAACTCGGTTTAGGTGGTTCAAAAGCCCACGCGACCGGAGCGAGAAAATCTACAATTTGTTGAAAAATGGTCGTGACGTCACACTATATAAGTGTGCCGTCACTCTTTTGCCGACAGAAAAGTCGCCTATAAATATAACATTATAACTTCACTTTTTGTAAGCCCTAAACCCTAAGTCCGATTCCGGGGTTTAGGTGGGTTTTTCGACAACTTAAAGGGTTTCAACCACTCCATAAACATCTTGTAATGGTTTGTTTGTTTATCCAATCCTATGGTATGTCTTCATTCTCAAAATTGTTGCTTGCTCTTCATTAATTATGCTTGGCTAATTCACCTTGTGTTTGCTTATGATTGTGTGAAACTTGTATATAATTAATTAGATCTTATTGATTTCTTAGTGATGCTTGTGTCTATCTTCATCATTAGGGTGTGACAACTTCAATGAATCTAATTGGTTTAGTTTATAATTCTTGCATCCTCCGTCTCTTGTTTGATTGGTTGTTTCTTATCTTAATTGTAATTAGCTTAGAGTGCGACTAGGCTATCGTTGTGTTTAATACTTGATAAATCTTTGATAGTTTATGAATGACTTGGTGGATTTCGTTTACTAAACCAAAGATAACCTTAAAGTTAGTTTATGAATGATTTAGTGGATTTTGTTTACTACACTTAAAGGTGAATTCAAAGAGTTAGGAGAAAGCATACCCTATAACCTTAGACACACAACGCAACTAGGAATAAGGACGTGACAATTCAACCATCAATAGGACGTGACAATTCGGTGGGTAGAATTGGATAGCTAGCAAGTAATACATCATAAGTAGATACGCTTCACGCATTCTTGGTAGATCCCTTTAGTTAGTTAGTATCTTTTGGAATAGTTGACTAGCAACTAATTCCACCCCCAAATCCAAACCCCGAGATTCGTACCTTTCCATTCCATAAAATATAAAAATACAAAAATAATCATCCTCACCTTTAGACTTAAATCGACATATAATTGGGTCTAACGACACTATTCCCCAGAGAACGATATCAATACCGTGGCTTACCCTAATTACTACACTACAACGATTAGGTTCCTTGCCTAGGGTGTTATAAAACTTGCTCAAGAAGAAAGGAAGTTCCTTTGACCCCGAGCGACGCGTGTAAGTTATCGATTTCAAACCTAAGTCTAATTTTGAATATAAACCCGTTTCTAAACCTATTACAAGAAGAATGCCAATGATACTAAACGTATTGGAGGACGGTCCGTTGGATCGACCTTTAAAGGATGATTATGATGGTGCTTCTTCGAGAGTGTTAAAGGGTGATCTTTGGTCCGAGCAAGGGTGGTGGTGGAGGTACCACATGATGGTGACAAGACGTGTGAAGTCACTACTAGTGATGTACCGCGAAAAGTGGCAATGGAAGTTTGTGGGATCAATTCTCTAAGATCCACAAGGTGTCTACTAGGAAGGAAAGTTCATCCCATGCTCGTGATCGGTTCGCTGGATGAAGATGAAGTGTGTATGCACGAGGTCATGCCGGAGCCGGTTTTTGGATGATTTGAAGTCTTATGATGGTTATGATTATAATTTTCCGCACATGGCTTTGAGAGTCGCCCAAAGGGTCGTCATAAGTAGTTTTATCTTATTTTGTTTGTTATAAGAATGACTGTCATTCTTATATAGTTAGTTTAGTTAGTTGTTTTTGCATGTAAGTGTCTATGGAATGAGGATGATGGATACACCCTCATCCTTTGATGCTTTTGGCGTAATACATTTACTGGGTGATTTAACCTTTAAAAAAAAAAAAAAAAAAAAAAAAAGTGGGGTATTGGGTGGTACCATGATTTGTTAGAGTCTTAGGTGAGGTTACCACTGGCAACACGTTATTGGTATCCACATCGCCCACATCATACCCTTCCAATAACACACCAATAACTAAAACACCCTCCTTCATAACACACCAATAACATGTTATTAGGTCCCACAAAATACCCCACTAAAAATACCCCACTCACTCACAATACACAAAAAACAAAAACTAAAAACAAAAAAAAACTCACAAACTTACATTTGGCGTCAGCCATTGAAATGGCGAAAGTGTCGAATAACACACGAATGGCACGTTAGACGGTAAGGTATAACGTGTTATTCGTCATTTCTTTTTTGCATTTGGCGTGCCATTCGTTGCCTTACCGTTCACTCTTTAGTGTTATAGATCCAAGAAAGTCAACGAAAGAGTGAGTGTGGTGGGCCCCAGCACCCATAAAATCTTAAAATCCGATCTTTATTGGCAACAAAGACATACAAACAATTTGCTTTCTAATTCAAGTAGCAAATTTAAAATCATCAACACACCACAATATTTTTCTTCCTAACACATGATCACCCTTTTTCATTAAACCTGGTAATTTATCATTAATAACAATTCACATATACATGATATTATTATTGTCTAGAATCAGTTTTTTTGTTCTTCTTCATATGGCTTTTGTTTCATTTAAGATATTTTGTGAAACTTGTTATATATAAATACGGAGTAATTGATTGATACCCTCATCATAATTTCTTAAAATATAGAATTTGAAAGATTATATAATTAGGAAATTTATGTCATTTGGTTGATTGTCTTGTGATTATAGAATGTTTGTGGCTTATGTTTGTTTGCAGCAAAGTTGATAAACTTATGTTCTGGCTAATTGGTAGGATATTATGTTTGTTTGCAGTAAACATAAATGATAATCTTATGGGATGTGAAAAAGGCTAAAACTTTAGTAAGTTTGGATGATTCTTGATTTTTGTTTATGGGCAATACATGCCGCGGATCTTTATCGGTAAGAATAAATCAGGGTGGCGTCAATCAGCCCGAACAAAAGGCGAATTCCAAGAGATATAACTCCTCATCTACCACCTTTAACTCTCAAAACCGTGCGCCCGACAACTTTCCCAAGAAAAATCCAAATTCAAATTCAAATCCAAACCCGAAATCGCCGGTTAAAGAAGCCACCATGAATCGCCACAATGCTAATCAGGTTTATTATGTCCTTGGTCATAAAACAGATGACATTCGTGATTTTTACACATTGGGTCAAAAACTTGGCCAAGGGCAGTTTGGGACAACTTATTTATGCATAGAGAATTCAACGGGTATAAACTATGCATGTAAATCAATTTCCAAAAGGAAGTTGATTTCAAAAGAGGACGTAGAGGATGTTAGGAGGGAGATTCAAATAATGCACCATTTGGCAGGACATAAGAACATTGTAACGATTAAGGGTGCATTTGAAGATCCTTTGTATGTTCATATTGTTATGGAGCTTTGTAATGGTGGAGAGTTGTTTGATAGGATCATTCAAAGAGGACAATATACTGAAAGGAAGGCAGCTGAATTGACAAAGATTATCGTTGGTGTTGTTGAGGCGTGTCATTCGCTTGGAGTTATGCATAGAGATTTGAAGCCCGAAAACTTTTTGTTAGTTAATAAGGATGATGATTTCTCACTCAAGGCCATTGATTTTGGACTCTCAATTTTCTTCAAGCCAGGTAAATTGTTGATCATTACATTACTATTTGAGAAGCACCTGTGGATTTTAAGACGACAAAATAGGTGTGGTTTAGGTCAAGATAATCTGATTTGAGGAAACTTGTAAGAAGTGGCTAGCTAATAAGAAAATTGATGATTGAGATAAGTGCAAATTGCATATAGAGGTTACTAATTTTGGTATTATTTCCATTTTATGTTACTTGGTTACTCTGCAACATTGTTTTGGCTATGTGGTGGTCTATAACTGGTCACTTTTAGGCGTATGGTAGTGCATTTGGTCGTTAGTATTCTTAATATTGTTTGCTAAAATTGTGCACGTCAACATTTATAAAGGCAAGATTATCAAGAACTTAGGATGTGTTTGTTTGTTGGGGTATGGGAAGATTTATTTCACGTCATTGCCTAATTGCCAGTCGACTCAATCTCTTCTTGTGATAACATTGTCGGCTATCTGTCCGTAATTCGATATTTTCTATCTTGATTGGTGGGGGTTGCTAAAAATGTTAGCTTGCACATCACAGTTATGTTCTAGTTACTTGAGTTTTTTAGTTACCCATACATGGACAATTGAAATGTTAGCATAATTTCTTAATATTAAAGTTTATTACCTAAAATGGAAATGAGACTAAGGCCATCCACTATGGTAAACCTTTTAAAAGGTTTATACTTGTGTTATGACATTAAATTATAAACCTTTTTGTTTTAAAACCCTTTTTGTTTTATAAGCCTAAACCTTTTCAAGTTATATAAACATCACACATAATCAAATGCATTAAATTATGAAAAGGTTCAATATCTTAGACCTCTTCATGACACATAAGCTTGAAATAGATGCTCACTATGGTTTATGAGTTCTTAAACCTCTTCATCATTTTATAAACCTTTTCATGAACAACCATAGTGGATGCCCTAAAGTTGGTAGCTTTTCATGCAATTTTTAATGCAAGGTTACTTGATTATCCGTCACTTCAGTTATTAAATCATTATCAGATTATTGATTCTGATTATTCAAGATGTGTTATCACCTGGAAAAGGCACATATTTTAGTCGCTTGCTCACATTGTGGGATTATTTTTCAGGTCAAATTTTTACAGATGTGGTTGGAAGCCCATATTATGTTGCTCCAGAGGTGCTTCTGAAGCATTATGGTCCGGAAGCGGATGTATGGACAGCAGGGGTTATACTGTATATACTTCTAAGTGGCGTACCTCCATTTTGGGCCGGTATGTAGTTAAACATGTTATAAGTGTCAACCTTGCTGACTTTTCTGAACGCTTGTTTGACTTTTTGTTTGTTTGTAGAAACACAACAGGGATATTTGATGCAGTTTTGAAGGCAAATATAGACTTTGAGTCAGACCCATGGCCAGTTATATCTGATAGTGGAAAGGACCTTATTAAGAAGATGTTATGCTCTCATCCATCAAACCGCTTAACTGCTCATCAAGTTCTCTGTATGTTTAGATATTGTCATTAATTTTATTTGAGAAATTAAAATAACTTTGTTCTAATAAAACCAATATGTATAGGTCATCCATGGATATGTGAAAATGGTGTTGCTCCTGATAGAGCACTTGATCCTGCTGTTCTTTCGCTTGAAGCAGTTCTCTGCAATGAATAAGTTAAAGAAAATGGCTTTATGGGTATGAGATATGCACATTTTCAAGTCATTTGTCTTTCTGCAAATACACCAGTATATATCTCCTGTCCTTCATATTCATTTACTTTCGTGAATCTGACTGATTATCTAATGATTAGATAAGATAATAAAATTTCAACTGAATAAGATAGTGTAAATCCTTGTATGGTACCCACTTTATCTTGAGAGGCCATACAACTTCATGTGACCCATGGGGTATTGTAATTTATTGCTATTTTGATATATAGAAATTTTAGCAGTGATTAGGTGTCTTACCTGGATTGTTATTATGACCCATTGTGTTATAAATCCTCCATCCATAAATAATCTTGGTGCTCAACTTCAGTATGCATATAGTAGTCTTTTGGGCCAACTTAGGGAGTGTCTGGATGCATTTTGAAAGCGATTATGTAATATCCGATAACCAGAAGGTTGGTTTATTTTGATAATCATTTCTATGAGTGTTTGACAAATTATCGTTATCCAAGAAACTAATATATGAAGTAACAAAAAAAAGGTGTTCTTGTGGAGAAAGAGAGTCTTGTGAGGTGCAAGTAAAATTCTCTCAGTTTAGGTGTTAAAAAGTCATAATTAGATACTTCGGCTTTATGCTTTAAACATACTGCAGCTAATACGATCCGGTCATTTTACTATACCTAATCAGAAGCTATCTTTATATCCTCAAACTGATTCTTGCAACCGCTAGTCGCTGTAATAAGATGATCCGTGTTAAAACGAAAATCTAAACACCCCCTTAATTAATGTTGGAGTGATTGGTGAACTGGTATATGATTTTCTAGGGCCAAAATAATTAATGTGGTACATATATGCTCCTTCTAGTAAGCTTTTTTCAAAAAGATTACTTTACTCAAATTTGAATTTCACGTAAACAAAGTATTTCAGTAAAGAAGGGACTACATCAATGGTGCAAAAGAAGAGGTATAATTGTTTTTCTTGTCATATGGCACCAGGTTATAGCTGAAAGCTTGTCTGAAGAAGAGATAGCTGGTTTGAGGGAAATGTTCAAGTCAATGGATACGGATAATAGTGGTGCAATAACGTTTGATGAACTCAAAGCTGGTTTAAAAAGATTTGGTTCAACGTTAAAAGATACAGAGATTCGAGACCTTATGGATGCGGTAAGACTAGTATATACTAGATGTTGTATTACAGTTATCTTTAAAGGTGGCCATTTCAATCATAAATATTTATTTACTATGCTCGATCTGGGTATATCTTATCTGTGACTGCTAAAAGTTGTTTAGCCTCAGAGTTAATGAAATGAAAGTCACGCAAAGTTTACTGTTATTGCATAAAGCCTCTTTATCATTTCATTTAAAAATTATACTCTACTATTATTGAAATGGTTAAATATATTTGAGACATTAATCAATTCATAAATATACTATAGGTTATGTACAATAAGTGTTTCTGGGTGAGCCGACCGGTGACCGTCCTGTTTCGCCGGTTACTCAACCTGTGTGACTTGCCCATTTTGCCCCATTAGTCTGTTTATGTTGGTAGATATTCCTAGATTCATTGGCAATATCAGTGTATATAACATTCTGAAGAAGTTCGGAAAAAGCTGATATGTTACTTTTATGTCTTTGTGATACAGGCTGATGTGGATAACAGTGGCACAATCGACTATGGAGAGTTTGTAGCTGCTACCATGCACCTGAATAAACTGGACCGTGAGGAGCATCTTGTTTCTGCATTCCGTTATTTTGACAAGGACAATAGTGGTTATATTACGGTTGATGAGCTTCAGCAAGCGTGTACAGATCACAATATGACTGATTTTCTCGTCGAGGATATCATTAGGAAGTCGATCAAGATAATGTAAGCCAACATATTTAAATAAAGATTTTTAAATGCATGGCATAAACACACAATGAAACACAAACTTTAGAGGAAATATATTTTGCTTACAATACAGAACTCTCTACGTAAGAGATAGCATGTTGCTGATGGAAATGCTTGACTTCTCGATTTACTTAAAAAATTAAATATACTAGAAATTGGAGCCTAATCCAATGTGGGTTGGTCATTGATCTGTGACTCTTCTTGGATCATAACATATCACTGTTACAAGTTCGTACATATATACTATGCGCTTGTCTTGCTCCCTTTGTTCCATAAATGTCTCCCTAGTTGTTCGATATGTTTGCCATCACTTTTAGTTATTTATTATCTTTCTGATGATGATGTTTGTGGTTTATGTCATTACTTTCACCTCACTGGGATATTTGAAAGAAACTATATGCATTTATGTTGTATACGCGTTCTTATACACATTTCTTTCAGGACGGAAGGATTGATTATGGGGAATTCGTGGCTATGATGACAAAAGGAAATGCAGGAATAGGGAGACGAACGATGCGGAACAGTCTCAACATCCCCAAGCGAGATATACGAGATCTCTAGCATCTCCATTTACACGTACTTTGAATGCATGTAAAATTATAGTATACGCTTTGATTGAAGAGCGCTACCGAATCAAGCTTGCAAAGTTATAGGAGCCAACAATGCTCTTTCACACGATTAGCCGATTCATGGAAAGATTACGTACGAGATTGAAAGGAACCTGCCACCTGGTCTCATACGCTACTTCTTATCGAGTCTTGTGCATGTGTCCATCTGTGGCGGGAATTTTGGATGTTTATAGATATGTAATCTAACTTTTGTAACGTAGGAATTCACAATATATAAGTTTTGTTTATACTGAATTCAATCTTGGAAATTTATTTCCAAAATTCCAATTTCATGAAAGTTGGAACCACTCCATCGCACAGGCTAAAACAATAGGATATAGCCAAACGATGTATAAGTATTGTGTTGTCTGGTGTTTGTTGTAAAGGAATTTAGCTGTAGGGGTTAGAGCACTTATCTATGAGTTGAGAGACTGAAAGCTTCTATCTCCGAACAAATTATAATCTCACACTCTAGAAGAGAGATATTAAAACAAGAGTTAAATTCCTTACAAGAAAAACTTAATAAAACTGTTAAGCAAAAGCAAGAACTGCAAGAAAATATAAAAGTGCTTAAACAGGAATTCAATGATAAGGAAACAAAACTTTTAAATGACTTTTCCAACCTAAAACTTTGAAAACAAACTTGAAAACAATTTATGCGTGCAAGGAACACTATTCGATCGCTCATTTGATCAATAAGCATAAAGTATTAAGCGATGAGCACAGTACTAGTCTTGTAGAGGAACCTAATCCTGAGGTTGGTAAGAAATCAAAAGTTGCTCAAAAGGTCATTTATGATGGAAATGAAATCCTTAAGCCTAAACAAAAGCCTACTTTTGTAGAAAGCACTGAAGAAGATAGGAAATTAGAAGATGCCTCTAGGGAGAAAATGGATAAGAAACTAAAAAATCCTTGGTGCATAGCGTATAATATCACATTCAAAACACCTAATTATGCTAAGGAAAACTGGATTGCCTTCAGTAAGTTTAGACCTCAGACTCAGTTGACCCCTGAACAAGTGTTTTGGAAGAAAGATATGGATAAACAAAAAACTGATGATCTTGTTGAAAAGAATCCCCCTTGTATGAAATTGCCTCCAGCTAATGTGTATCCTCCAAATACACCTATGCATTTAGTGCCTAGAACTCTTCCCACTCAAAGCAAAACCTTAGTCAACATTTATGTAGTTTACCAACTATTTGTTGACTTTGAGAAAACATGTAAGAAGAGAATCACCCAACGGAATTATTGAGGGAAAGGGTTTTGAACAAACAAAAGAATGTTACCTAACGAGGTCATGCCCTTCTTTAAACAAATAAAAGAACAATTTGAATCTCTTCAAAAGGCCATAGATAACGAGGTTAAAGATATGAAAAGAATGTTTAATGAAATGGAAAACGAGGTCGAGATTATGAATGTGAGCTCAAAAGTAATGAGATTGAGAAGAAGAATCTTCACATCCTAAATGATAATTTGATTTCTAGATGTATTGCCTCAAGATGTCTTTTTACATTGTCACAAATTATTCTATTATCGCTTCTCAATTTCATGAATTATCGGTTGCCTTGAAAGTCTCCCATGATCGTGTCATTGAGCTTGAGACCACGACTTCAAAATTGCATGATAAAATCGAAAGGGATGATCATGATAACATGGTCAAACAATTTTCCAAACTGGAAGTTGAATATCTTGCTTTGCAATTAAAATATCAACATATCAAAGAAAATGATAAAACCTCAAATGCCAAGACATCCTCGGATGCTCCTGAGTTTGATGCAGTTTTTGAAATAAACAAAAGATATGAATAGATTCGAGCTCAGTGCAACACGATCAAAAGGTTGAAAGCCCAAATTTCTCAATTGAAGGGAGAAAAGAATGAAGTGATTGGCTCCCACATGCCTCCTCCTTTAGATTCTCAGAGTTCTCAAAGCTTTCATCTTCAAAACATCATTAATGTATTACAACATGAAAATGAGTGTTTTCTAGCAGAAAATGAAAAGGTCAAACTACATTTCAAAGAGTTATATGAATCAATTAAGCTCACTCGTGACAAGAAAAATGAAAAGATAACCTCTTTGCAAAATGAAATTGAGAATCTGAAGAGTCGAGTAAAAGAGAAAATGCCAATCACCAGTGGTGAGAATATTGCACCAAAGGTGCCTGCTGGTACTAAATATGCTATGACTGTGCAATATATTCCCCCTCATCTTAGAAATAATGAACTTGCATATCAAACATATTCTTCGTACCTTAAGGATAGTCTAGAATGTCTCCGTGAGATTGTTGAAGAGGATAAGATAGAGAAACCAAATGATAATGCGATTAGGGATGCATGCTTATATGCCAAACGATCTTAGGAGCTTTTAGAATGTTTAATAGCTATATGTCCTAAAACTGGTATTAGGAAAGATAGTGTCGTTATGTCGTGTTCTATGCCGAAAGTCAAGCATGTGACATTTAATGTGCCTCCTACAATCTCATATCCCAGTACTTCTAGACCAGGACTGCAAAAAGTAGTGAAACCAACTAATGTTCCCATCATTCCTTCTACAGGAGTAATCAGTGACACTAAGGTAAGCGGGTCAAAGCCTCTAGGCAATACAAAGCAAGATAGGACCTCGCAAGCCAAGAGTGATAAAGGGAAGAAAGTAGAGGACCACCTTAGGAACAATAAGTTTGAGTTGAATAAGACTAATCGTGTTGATTCTAGTATTATCTATAAGCGTACTGTAATTCACTCGAATTCTGCTACTATTTGTAAAACATGTAATGAATGTTTGGTTTCGTATTTATCATGAATGTGTTGTGAATGAGTTGAAAAATGTTGTTAAATCCCAAACCAAAATGTTAGAATTGCTAAAAGGTTAAGGATGCCAAAAGCCAATTTGGAAAAGGTTAGTAATTATTGAAACCTATAGGAGAAAGTTCAATAATGGGTTATCAATGGAAACCCACTGGCCGAACATTCAAAGTTAACGAATTTTGTCCAAATAGGAATAGATCTATGCCCATAAAGGAATGGAAAGCTACTGGTAGGATCATCCCCTTAAGAAGTAGTCATACTACACATAGGCCAAGTGCTTCTACTAGTCTTGCATCCACTACTAATGATGTCATAGTTTCTATTTCGATGTGGGTGTTCCAATCTCATTTACTAACCAAGTGGAACCCATTCTCGACGGGATCCAAATTATCCATCATCCATACTTGTCTCATGTTCAACTGCAGTCGTACAAATCGCTCGTGGTATTTGGACTCAGTCGCTCAAAGCATATGATTGGAGATCGCCACGGCTCATGAACTTCGTGAATAAATTCATCGGGACTGTTAGATTTGGGAACCACCACTTTGGGGCAATTATGGGTTATGGAGATTATGTATTTGGTGACAGTGTGATCTCCCTGGTATATTATGTTGAAGGGCTCGGTCATAATCTGTTCTCTGTTTGTCAATTCTGTGATTCTGATATTTTAGTGGCCTTCAGAAAACACATTTGCTTCGTTAGAGAATTGGATGCTGTTGAACTCTTAAAAGGAACACGTGGCACTAATATGTACACCATCTCTATCGAAGATATGATGAAGTCTTCTCCAATTTGCTTGTTGTCAAAGGCTTCTAAAACAAGGTCATGGTTATGGCATCGTCGTCTCAATCACTTGAACTTCGGGACCATAAATGATCTCTCTAGAAAGGACCTCGTAAGAGGCTTGCCCAGATTAAAATATGAAAAAGACCATCTTTGTTCAGCATGCCAATTGGGAAAAAGCAAGAAATATGCCCATAAACCCAAACCTGCAAACTCAATTATGGAAGTTCTACATACTCTTCATATGGATTTGTGTGGACCAATGAGAGTACAAACTATATACGGGAAGAAATATGTGCTAGTCGTGGTTGATGACTACTCTCGGTTTACTTGGGTTAAGTTTTTGAGGTCAAAGGATGAAACTCCAGACGTCATCATCAAACTTATTAAACAGCTGCAGGTAAGGCTTAATAAAATGCATAATTGTCCGAACCGACAATGGAACCGAGTTTGTAAACAAAGAACCGAGTAGGTTTTACGAAGCATTAGAATCGTGCATCAAAGAAGTGTTCCACGACTCCTCAACGTAACGGTGTAGTTGAAAGACAAATCTAACTCTTGTAGAAGCGCAAGGACTATGCTTTGATTTATTCAAAGGTTCCAATGTTTCTCCGGGCGTAAGCCATTGCCACCGCATGCTACACCCAAAACCGCTCCTAATTCATACATCTCATGGAAAAACTCCTACGAACTTGTCCACAACCGCAAACCGGATCTTTCTTTTCACGTGTCTTGATTGCCTTATGATATCCTACTAATGAAGGTCAAGATTTGGGAAATTGAAACCTAAGGCGGACATCGGAGTTTTCGTTGGTTATGCACCAAACCGGAAGGGTTACCGAATCTACAATAAAAGAACCCGAGACATCATGGAATCTATTCACATCACGTTCAATGAGCTGTCTGAGCATACGGCTCCAGGAAAATCCAGTTCAGGACCCACTTCTCAACCTTTATCAATTAGTCCCATTAGTTCTTCTCTTGTACATAATCACTCCCCTACAGCTCCATATGTACCTCCATCAGAAGAAGATTTGAAAAAATTGTTTGATCCGATGTTTGATGAATATTATGAACCTCAGACTAATGACAATTCTGGACCACCAACTGCAGTTTCTTCCAATCCAAACAATATGGATGGTCCATCCGTTTCAATGAATCTATCTCAAGAAGCGCCAGTTGTCGATCACTCATCATCATCTTTGAATCCTCAATCTTCTACAGTACATCATGGAAATATAGCTGCTAATTATGATGGAGATAACCCCTTTCCTACACCCGAAGATGTCCTGTTTGAAAACATATTTGCCCCTGTACCAACACCTGAATCATCTTCATCAGGGGATCCAAACTCTGCTACATCAATTCCTCATCATCAACCACATGAATATCTAAGAAAATGGACGCATGATCATCCACTGGATAACATCATTGGGAACCCTTCTCGTCCTGTATCCACTCGTAAACAACTTGCCACTGATGCCTTATGGTGCTTCTTCAATTCTGTATTATCAAAAATCAAACCTAAAGATGTCAAAATAGTATGCAAGAAGAAATACATGAGTTTGATCGCGTTGATGTGTGGGAATTAGTACCTGCTCCAGATTGTGCAATGATTATTGCTCTTAAGTGGATCTTCAAAGTAAAGCTTGACGAGCACGGAGATGTTCTGAAGAATAAGGCAAGGCTATTGGCTAAAGGATACCGACAGGAGGAGGGTATTAACTTTGAGGAATCATTTGCTCTGGTTGCACGAATTGAGGCTATCAGAATCTTCCTAGAAAATGTTGCTAGCAAGAACATGGTGGTTTATCAAATGGATGTAAAGACTGCTTTTCTCAATGGAGATCTCAAAGAAGTGGTTTACGTCAGTCAACCCGAAGGTTTCGTGAATCCAGAGCATCCTACCCATGTCTACCGCTTGAAGAAGGCCCTTTACGGTTTGAAACAAGCTCCAAGGGCATGGTATGACACACTTTCAAAGTTTCTCTTGACAAAAGATACAGCAAAGGAGCAGTTGATCCCACATTGTTCACCAGAAATTCAGGCAAACACTTAATTCATATTCAAATTTATGTTGATGATATTATCTTTGCCTCGACCGACCCTAATGAATGCGATCGATTTTCAAAGGAGATGGGCTCCAAATATCAAATGTCAATGATGGGAAAATGTCATTTTCTTGGGATTACAAATTTCACAAAGTCCCGAGGCATTTTTATTAATCAATCTAAATATGCAAATGAAATTCTAAAGAAATTTGGATTTGATTCTTGTGACCGCTGACACTACCATGGTGGAGCGACAAAACCGGATGAGGATCACCTGGGATCATGGTTGATCAAACAAAATATCAAGTATAAATGGATCCCGATGTACCTCACACCAAGAGACCTAATATTATGTTCATTGATGCATGTGTGCTAGATACCGTGCTAAGCCTACCAAAAAGCACCTTGAAGCGGTTAAACGGTCTTTCGGTATCTCCAAGGAACCATTAACATGGTACTTTGGTATCCGAAGGACACCAATATGTCACTAACAAGATATGCGATGCGCACCATGCAGGTGTTAAGATACACGTCAAGCACGTCGAGGTGCTCGCTTTTTAGGAGATAAGTTAGTGTCGGTCTTCAAAGAAACAAATGAGTACATCTATATCCTCTACAGAGGTTGAATACATAGCCATGTCATCTTGTTATGCTCAAATCCTATGGATGAGATCCCAATTATCGATTATGGCGTTGTATTCAACAAAGTTCCTCTCAGACAGGATAATAAAGTGCCATTGCTCTCTGCGCAATAATGTTCAACATTCAAGAGCAAAGCACATTGACATTCGACTTCACTTCATCAGGGAACAAGTGGAGAAAGGTGTGGTTGAACTATACTTTGTAAGGACTGAATATCAGCTGGCGGACATCTTCACTAAAGCCCTTCCAAGAGAACGGTTTGAGTTTATCCTTCCACGACTTGGCTTGAAGAGCCTACAACCTGAGACACTCAAACGTCTTCAGGAGGAAGACGAGGAGTAAAGGTGTTTCCTCATTTAATCTTTGTACATATTCTATCAAAAAGCAAAATACAAAATTATAAAACCAACAAAAAGAAAACAGAAACATATAAAATTTCAAAATACATAAAAATCAGAAAATTTTGAAAAAGTCCAAAAATATTACTTTTATATCATGTTATCCGGTTTCGATAACATCTACGGACTTTGGTCTGTCATTCAAAAATGGCACGGGTCTTTAGATGAAGTTCGATCTGCAATAATAAACTTTTATTTTCTTAAAATAAATAAATAAATAAATAAATAAAAAGAAAAAAAAATCTTTTGAGATGGAGAAAAATGTAGGTTTATTGTTATTTCAGGCAGTAACCCGTTTTTAAAAGAAAGAACAGAGCCATGCTTAATCTTGTTTTGAAACCTCATGCTCTGATTCTAAAAACAAAAGTTCATAAGGAAAATTTTTCGCCTTAAAGATAAATGTTTCCTCACAAATATTTTTTCCTTCTAAATGTTCTTCTGAAAAATATTTGTCATCTAATGAAAACTAAACTGCGTTGATAAATAACTTGGACTTAATTTTGAAAATCATCTGGACGTATCGTTTGTCAAAATCTCTATCACTCAATCAACAACTTTGGTCATTGATTGAGGGGGGGAATGATTTCAATCAAAACAAAAAGGTTATTTTTCAAACAATTGGATCTTGACCAAGGCTAATGTTGTGTTTTCATAAGATACCTAAGCATGTTTGATCGTTGGAGTGTAAAGTTTCATAATCGGATCCTTATCAGTTAAATGTTTTTCAAAATCAGGTCACACTTCTCCTCAAAAAGCTTTCAAAAATAATTTAAATCAATTGAGATCACAAATCTTAAAGGGTTTAAAAATTGTGATCGGGGGAGAATTTGTGATTTAAATTGGATATAAACTGATAATTCGATAAGTGGTTTTAGAAATATAACAACAAGCACTACTCTCTACATGTGCCAAACGATTTCAAATTTTCCATGCACATGTTAAGGGGAAGCAATTACCTTAAACTAAAAAGGATTAAAACGTGTTTGATTTATCTCAAAGTGCAGGTTCCCTCTAATATGTGCAAAACTCTTTCGAATCTCAATGCACATATTAAGGGGGAGCAATCAAATGAAAAACCTCATCCTTCCCAAAATATTTTATCCAAAGTACTTAAAATACTAGATTTGATCGGGAAGTGATGATGATCATTTTAGAAAATGTTAATCAAAGATTGGTCTTTCATTCTCAATCTAAGATTTCAAAAGTCTTCTTGCCTCAATGTGCTAAAATTATTTCTAATACTTGAAGCACATGTTGAGGGGGAGCATTTCTAAAATATCAAAAACAATTAAGGTACAAAACGCTTGTATTTTATATCACAAGTACCTTGATTGATTTTCAAATGGTTTTCAATTGGTTTCGGTATGGAGTGAACAATACCAAAAGACGACCAATTTATTTTATGCATGAAGATATAAAGATGGTTAGGTTAGGTATTCATTCCTACGATCCCGCCGAGCCGGAGGGATCTACCGAGGACAACCCACTAGATAGTGTAGAAGTCCTTAGGAATGATAAAAAAAAGGAGAAAATGAGAATAAGGGAAGAGTCCGATCGAGATTGAGCTAGAACCGAACAAACCCAACAAGGTTCTAGTAATGAAGTCTCGTAAGCAATCAAGGGGTTGAAGAATGAAAAGAATTGAATGTGAAGGTGAAAAGAAATAGCCTCCATTTATTCAACCTTAGAGCGTAAACCGGTTCAACTCATATACTCTTGGTTGTTACCAAGGTAACACCGGTATTGAAGACAAGACGTCATGGACCCAAAGGACGACCGCACTAATCTTCCCAAGCTACTCAAGTTCCTCTTAAAATGACTTGTTTCATTTTCACGGGGAACCTATGTAAAACCCACATTTTTGAACGAGTTAAAATACCCAGAATACCCCTTTAATCTCGAACTTAGAAAAGACGTTAATTATTAAACGTATACATTACGACCATAACTTAAGTATGTATATCGTTATAATCCGAACAATAAAATTAATACGAAAATAAAACGTAAACTAAAATAAATTCCTACACGATTAATTGGTATCACACGCTTTTCTTTTTAAATTTTCCCTACCCGATTTATAAAGTATAATGTACACAACGTATCTGATCGAGATTCAAGTCCAAGTTCGTGATTGACTCAAGTATGGCAAATCTCCATCAATTATCCCTTGATTTTAGCACTTCCCTTTTTGTGCCCCCTCCTTTACACGGCAATAAGACTATCTTTATCAACAACCCAACCTAACCTCATCTTTTATTAAAATATTATTTTCTCTTCCCTCCACCTACACAAAATACATACAAGCAATCTATACCATTTATCAACAACCCAACCTAACATATACTATTATTTCTTTATATTTAATTTAACTACTTAAAGCATCCATTTATGAGTTGCCACGTGGCAGGTTGTGGGTTGTGATAATAGGTTGCTCAGTGAACTGGTTGGCAATCTAATGGAAGGAAGGTTGTATCATTTTATTAAAAAAATATTATTTTTCTATGTATAAAGTGGAGATTGGGTTGGCAATCTAATGGATAAACATAGTCTAATAACAAGACCGTATATCTCATTTACTTTTCCAAAACTAAAATCACAAAATATTCAAAAACCCTAGCGAAGAAAAAAAAAGAAATCACGGCTGTTCTTGCTCCCCATTTTCTGTCGATAAAAAAAAGGCAAACAAAGGTTCCATTCGTGATCTTGGATAGGCTTGTGATCGTGGGTGTGTGGCTGGGCAAACGTACGTGGGATTGGTACTTGGTTCGAAAGTTTTATGGCTGTTTTCGGTGGTGGCTGATTCTCGACCCATACTCACCTTTTATCCGTGTTTCTTTCTTGCAATCACGCTTCAAGGGTAATTTTTACGACCTCGTTTAACTTCTCTCTTTGATTGTTACCTTCGATTGTATTCTTGACCATTTTTGGAATCGCCTAACATTCATGTTAAATCAAATAATTATGTCACATGAAATAACAAAATTTACATACGAAAAACTTGTATTGATCGTCCCTTGATTTTGAATGAATCGACCTATGTTAATCCTACCCTAATCGAAACTTATTCATATTCTAAACCTAGAAAACCCTAGGTAATTAAATACGGGGCTGTTTGGTATCGACTTGGGTGAGTAAGGGTGTGTTTGGTTCGGTTGTGATACGCTTACACGCTGCTTCGGGGTCAAAGGAACTTCCTTTTCGTCAAGCAAGTTTTTCAACACCCCAGGCAAAGAACCTAATCGTTGTAGTGTAGTATTAGGGTAAGCCACGGAATTGATATCGCTCAGTAGGAGAATAGGAATGCTAGTGAGAAGTTACTACGCTAAGGTTGGGGTTGAATTGTCACGTCCTTATTCCTAGTTGCGTTGTGTGTCTAAAGTTGTGGGTATGCGTTCTCCCTAACTCTTTGAAGTTACCAAAGGGTCTCGTCTACAAAACCCACTAGGATGTTAAACTCTAACTCTAAGGCCTCTTTGGATAGTTTAGCTTACAACAACTCAAAGTGCTATAACCTAAGGTTCACAAAGATTAATCAAGCATTAAGTACACAATGAATGACCTATCGCATTACTAGATCATTAATCAACTAAGATAAGAAACAACCAATCAATATTCACTAATTAAGTTTCATATTCCTAAGCAAACACACAAGTAAATTAGCGGACATGGAGAACATGCAAGCATACACACAAATAATTGAAGACATAATTAAATTAATGAAGTAAACAACTTATCTTGGTGTAAGATAGGGTTTAGAACCCTAAAATACGACCTTGGTTTGGTTTAGGTTTTACTCCAAAAGTTTACCCAAAGACTACTCTAAAACCGAAAAATTCGGATTCTATATATAAGATTACATGTGCGACGGCGCCACCTTATGATTTGTGACGCCGCCGTGTCGCCGCCATTAGGGTTTCGTCTTGGCTGTTAATCTTGCGACGGCGCCACCTTATGTTTGTGGCCGTCTCTTTAGCTTCGACGCCGTCTGGATTGAATCTAGGCCGTCGAGTTGCGACGCCTACTCTTTTAAAGCCCGACGCCCTCCAAAAACTAGCAATTTCTCTTCCGAGTCACAATTCCTCCGACGGCGTCATAGACAAGCGATGGCGCCGCCCCTTGTAATTTAGCACTGAGTGTCTCGATTCTTGACTTTGGCCATTTTCTTCATATATCCGCACCTTTTCGTCCAAATAAGTGCCATTACGTTAGCTTTGCCTTCAAGAGACCTAAAAGTGAAAAGGAACGATATTAAGCAATAACGGATACTGAGTGATCAAATAAGGGCTTAAACGACCCTCAAAAGGTACATTTTAAAACCTTATCAAATATCCCTACACTTGGTATTTGCTTGTCCTCAAGCAAATGTGCTTTTAGCCAATTAATTTATAAGTTAGGGGTCATGAAGCATTGGTTTAAAACAGTCCACAACACATATAAGCCCAAGAAAGTCATAACAAGCACGGAATTACATACTAGCACCTCACATGGGGTGTTTGGATACTCACATCTCTCGGTGTATATGAAATATAGCAAATTGGAAATGGAAGATAAACACTCATTAACCGGTCCTAGTACATAGATTACCATAGGCTTGAGAATAGATCAAACCTCCATCGCTTTGGCGTAAGCACCTAGGAAAGACTATCAAAGAGGTCTTTAAAGGGTTGTAACGTTAGGCTTACGGTAGGAAACAAAGGGTTTGGTGGGATAGGCTATATAGTGGTGGTAAGTCAAAATCTCAATGTTACATGCATACAAAGAATGGCGCTGCTAAGCCAAGACTCGACACTCTAAACTCTAGAAAACCTAAATAAACAAACATAAATTTAAAGATAGATGTAGGATGGTAGCCCGTATGTTTTTTTTTTTTTTTTTTTTTTTTTACACTCTATTTTTTTTTTTTTCTTTTTCTATTTTTTTCGATTTTTTTTTCATACACTTTTACTCTACCATCCTCTACGATAACATCAAAATAATAGGGATTTATAACACATCCCTACACTTGAGTTTTATTACTCTAACACTAATATGACCCAATTGAAAAGATCAAAACACTTGAGTACGTTATTACGCAGATAAGGAATTGGCGTTCCCTTTAGTCATTTAAAACTTTAACTTTTCCCATGAGTCCCAATCGTCCCAAACGTGTACAAAAGATATGACTCAACTTAGCAACTCATGCAAGTAATTAGATAATTGAACTAAGGGTTTAGGGTGATAACAATAATGCACTAAAAGTGAGTGCATACAAGGTAGGCTAAGGCGATTTGGGTGTACATTTGGGGTGGGGTGAAAACAATGTTTTCATTGATATTCCGAAAACCGAAACATCACGAGAACCGCGAAAAGGATAGGCTCGAGGGGTTAACTAGGGTATCGTGTACTAAAGATGAGTACAACGCAAAGGTGTGGGGAATTACTCAACCGATGTGGAAGAAGTAATTATATTACGGGTATCAAACAAGGGTTATCCTAATGCCTCTTACCATTTAGTTATTCCTAACTACACAAGTGTAGTCTCACTAGCGATCTCGAATGCATCACAAAACAAGTTCTAGAATCTAATATACTACGGTTCACACTCTAAGCATTGAAGATGAATGCTTCAATTCCTACTAATCTAAGGGCGATCCTCACATTTTGGTGGAATTTAAGTGGTAAAGGGTTTTGTGCTAGTCATATAACTTCCTATCCGTGAGACGCTTTTGTTAAGACTAATGGCCCACCCTATATGTCATGAAAAATTTTAAATTTGGTGCCAAAATTACCCTAACCGACATTTTCTCATGGTTTATTACGAAATGCAATTAGACAAAGCAAATAATCAAGGATAAGCATAGTTTCAAAGTTCCGCTTTATTTTCCCTCCCTACACTTAAACCGAACATTGTCCCCAATGTTCTCCGAAGTATCGTGGTTATGATAAAAGAAGGTAATCAAAACGAAGAAACTAATACTCCCCGATTAGCTCGGTAGGATCCGTGTGTGAAGTAGTGGTTAAATCCTTTCCAAGAAGAATGTATGCGTGAAAAGCTCCTTCCAACTTTATGTATCTTCTTGAGAAACAAAACCGCACACTTGAAGAAAACAAACGAAACCTTCGCAGTAAAATCGGCGGTAATAATATATAAGACTCGATTTAAACTAGGATATAATGCTTGTGGAATGGATGTTTACGTAATTTCTAAGAAAATTAAGACCGAAAATTCCAAAAATTTATAAGAAGCTCGAAAACGAGAAAAAGTAATCGATGTTTTACTCCTTCCCGACGCCGTCAGTTGCAATCTCGACCGTCGGTTATCCCGACAAAAAGCGGTCCGCGATTTTCCGGAAAAATTCGGAAAATTTACATCTTTAGAACTGGAAAATTTCGCAAAACATCCATTATGACTCGATACAAGCATTTGACTCGAACAAACACACAAATATATCTTTTAATTAATTGTTATTCTCATGTTCACGTTTCTTATGAAAATGTGTGTAATCCTCCCTACACTTATCCTTTATGTAAAATACCTTTATATGCAATTGAGACGAGGTTAAAAACAAAATAAAGCATTTTTACAAATTTAAACATGAGAATAAACAATCAATAAAAGATATATGACACTAACAAGCAAACAATTAAGCATGGGTTGCCTCCCACGAAGCACTTTTCTTTATTTAAGAGTCTTGTAGCTAGACTCATAGTCGTGTTCCTACGTACCGATATAAGTAAGCTTGTCCTTAACAATGCCATAAGGATCAAACTTATCATTTAGGTTCCTAGTAGTACGTTCGGTTCGATATGCTTTTTCAAACTTTTCTCCATCGGGATCATAGATTGTTATCTTAATGTGCCATTCTCCATTTCCATTACTAGGCGGTCTACTCCAATCCCACTTATGTTTAGGCTTCTCAATTTTCCACCTATTCATAACGAGGTTGACGGGCAAACTTCCTAAGAACTCGGTCATCTTCCTAAATACTAAAGCATCTTCGAACGGGTTTACTTCCATGTCTCTAGCCATCTCTTTTTCATGGAAAGTTGCTTTGCTAGCAAAGGCATCATCTAAATAGAAAGGTCGTTGGGGCCTATGAGGTTTTTATCAATCCAAGGTCCATATCTAGAAGGTGTTCTATCCATCCTAATCTCATGTGGAATTTCCTCCTCTTTTAGTATGTATGCCTTTTGACATCGTGAATCGACCTAGCACTACCTTCTCCTACCACTATCTTGGACATCTTACAATCAATGATGGCACTAGCGGTAGCTAAGAATCCTCTTCCTACAAGTAATGGGCATGTCGGGTCCTTATTCATGTCAAGCACATGGAAATCGGCCAAAAGAGTTAACTCTCCTACGTGTACTACCATGCCTTTTATTATCCCTACCGGATATGAAACACTACCGTCTGCTAGACCTAAAATGGTTTCCGTTGGTTCTATTTTACCTAGGTTAAGGCTTCTATGGAGGGACAACGGAACAAGATTGATGCATGATCCTAAGTCGGCTAGAGCATCGAAAGGTTTGGAAGTTCCAAGCTTACACGGAAGAGTAAATAGCCCTGGATCATCTAACTTCTTAGGTAGATTATTTTGCACAAAGGCGGACCCATGTTTTCCAAGTTTAAGTTCTAACTCATATTTTTCTTTCAAAGCATTATAATAAGGTGCATGAGCTAAGACTTCAAGAACCGGTTTTTCTTGATGGATTTCCTTGTACTCCTCCTCTAGATTGGGTTTGGGTTCTTGGTTGACGGGTTTCTCAAGAGTAGGTTCTACCAATGGTGCAGGGCCTTGGTACCTAAATTTGGATTGCTTAAAACCCTTGTTGATAGCATTCACCGAGTGAACCGTTGGGTGTGAGGGACATGGATGTGTACTCTCCCAAGGTGAACAAGAACATGAAGTTGACGAAATCGAATTTACTTTTGGTTTCTTTATGGTATCACTTGGAAGTGCTCCAATTTCTCGTTCATTGAAGGCTTTTAAGAGTGCATCAAGCTTGTTTGTCATCTCGCTTGCTTTCGCTTAAAATCGGCTTCAAGCTTAGTCAATCGAATCTCTTGAGATGACATGAATCTAGATGCAATGGCCTCAAGATTAGTGGGGTTCAGTGTGTTTAGAGAATTGAACCTATTAGGTGGACTAGATGAGCTTTAGGGTGTACTTGAGTTTTGATTCCAATTAAGGTTAGGGTGATTTCTCCATGAGGGGTTGTAAGAGTTTCCTAAGTTGTTTTGTTCGGGCTTGAAAGTGTACCACTTCTCTCCCGCTCCGCCGGCACGCGTGGAGGCGTAGTCCGCAAAGCTTGTTCGGGAGTCTTGTGCAATCACGAGTGTCATGGGGACCACTACATAATTCACAAGGTAGAGTGATTTTATTCACTTGATGTGAAGACTTAGGAGTTTTGTAGGAGCTCATGAGGAATTTTACTTGATCTTCAAGTTCAAGCATCCTACGGTCGGAAGGTTGTGAGTCAATTGGAGGCAAGGAGATTGCCTTAACGGTTTTGGGCAACTCACGGGGGTCATTCCAACTTTCGTTGTCATAGAGAGCAAGGTCCTCTATTATACCCCATGATTCTTCCGCGTGAGATCACTAAGTTTTCCACCGCCGCTTGGTCAATGGATCGCTTAGTGGGAAGTTGACATGATCATAAAAGATTTGGACTTGGAGCCAAAGATCAATGCCATGATGAGGACTTTATGAAGTAAGTCCTTGAATCGAGTCCATGCTTCGTAGAGATTCACCTTGACGTTGTTGGAACATCAAGATGTCATTCCTAAGTTTTGTGGTTCTCCCGGTGGGAAAAATTGAGCAAGGAAACGAGTGGTGAGATCATCCCAACATGAGATGGAGCCATGGAAGTCGCTCAAGCCAATTACTAGCTTGGTCCCGTAGAGAGAATTGGAAGAGACGCAGACGCGTGGTCTCCCGAGTATTAGCATCAAGGTCAATAGAATCGACAATTTAAAGGAAGTCCTTAAGATGCTGATTAGGATCTTCGGAACGAAGTCCATGGAATGCGCATCCATTTTGCACCAACCGGATGGTGTCGGATCGCAGGGCCGTAATTTGGGCTTGGTCGGGAAGCTCAATGGTGTTCCTATAGCCTAGGTGGCTAGGTCTCGAGTATTCACCAAGAGTACGGTCTCTTGGCGGGACAATGATTTGAGGGGTTTTCACCTTCCATGATGAAAAGTGAGGGGTTACTGAACAAAGGTCACGAAGAAGGGGATAGACTAAAGGAAGCTAAAAGGAGAAAAAGTTTACTTGATAAGAATCAAGCAAAGAAACCTAAACGAGGTGGACTACTAACTAGCTATTCTATTCCCGGCAGTGGCGCCAAAACTTGATACGCTTACAGTAGCGTTCGGGGTCAAAGGAACTTCCTTTTCGTCGAGCAAGTTTTTCAACACCCCAGGCGATGAACCTAATCGTTGTAGTGTAGTATTAGGGTAAGCCACGGAATTGATATCGTTCTCTAGGGAATAGGAATGCTAGTGAGAAGTTACTACGCTAAGGTTGGGGTTGAGGAAGATTATTTTTATCTTTTTATGTTTTTAGGAAAGGAAAATACGAATCTCGGGTTTGGATTTGGGGTTGGTATTTCTACCGATTACTCTACTATTATCTAATTATCTAAACTAAGGTGGTGGTAGGCTATGTCTAATTATTGTGTGCTCGTATGATAGTTTAAAGATGTGTTTACTTAGGTTTTACTACTCCTTAATTATCTTCTATTGGTGGTTGAATTGTCACGTCCTTATTCCTAGTTGCGTTGTGTGTCTAAAGTTGTAGGGTATGCGTTCCTCCCTAACTCTTTGAAGTTACCAAAGGGTCTCGCCTACAAAACCCACTAGGGATGATAAACTCTAACTCTAAGGCCTCTTTGGATAGTTTAGCTTACAACAACTCAAAGTGCTATAACCTAAGGTTCACAAAGATTAATCAAGCATTATACACAACGAATGACCTATCGCATTACTAGATCATTAATCAACTAAGATAAGAAACAACCAATCAATATTCACTAATTAAGTTTCATATTCCTAAGCAAACACACAAGTAAATTAGCCGGACATGGAGAACATGCAAGCATACACACAAATAATTGAAGACATAATTAAATTAATGAAGTAAACAACTTATCTTGGTGTAAGATAGGGTTTAGAACCCTAAAATATGACCTTGGTTCGGTTTAGGTTTTACTCCAAAAGTTTACCCAAAAGACTACTCTCTAAAACTGAAAAATTCGGATTCTATATATAAGATTACATGTGCGACGGCGTCACCTTATGATTTGTGACGCCGTGTCGCCGCTCATTAGGGTTTCGTCTTGGCCAGTTAATCTTGCGACGGCGTCACCATATGTTTGTGACGCCGTCCTCTTTAGCTTCGGCGCGTCTCGGATTGAATCTAGGTCGTCTGGATTGAATCTAGGTCGTCGAGTCTGACGGCCTACTCTTTTAAAGCCCGACGCCGCCTTCCAAAAACTAGCAATTTCTCTTCCGAGTAGTCACAAATTCCTCCGACGGCGTCGCAGACAAGCGAAGGACGCCGTCCCTTGTAATTTAGCAACTTGAGTGTCTCGATTCTTGACTTTGGCCATTTTCTTCATATATCCGTGCCTTTTCGTCCAAATAAGTGCCATTACAGCAGTTTGCCTTCAAGAGACCTAAAAAGTGAAAAGGAACGATATTAAGCAATAACGGATACAAAAGTGATCAAATAAGGGCTTAAACGACCCCTCAAAAAGGTACATTTTAAAACCTTATCAGGTTTCGTATGAGTTTGGCTCGTGTATGGTGTGTTTGGAATAGGGGTTTCGTGTAGTGTGCGTCATATTTTACGAATAGTATTAGTTTGTTGATTTATGATTTTATGTGAATGAAATTATGTTGTAAATGATTATGGGTATGAATATGTAATGATCCTTATATGTTATTAGATTTATATAGGTGATGTAGGCTTGTTTATGGAGTCATTGTGAAGTTTATAAACCATTTTCATGTTAAACTCTATTTATGAATTCATGATTTTATGTGGACATGTTAGCTTTAAAAATGGTACTTAGGATATGAGGATTTGGAAACGGATTTCATAACATGTTCACATGTCATATAGAATGAGTACATGAACTTTCAATGATGGGTGATAACATGCTTATTGATGAATTTGATAACTTAGAAGTTCATGACTTCATGTGAAGGTTATGGTGATGTTTGCTTGACTAGAACTTGTAATCTTGTGAGATTGGATGGGAAATTTTATGAGATGGACGGTTAAACTTTTATTCCTGTGGTTTATTGATATTTTATGATGGTTGCCTTGTGGATATGATTTGGTGAATGATGGATAGGTTTACATCATGTTTAGGACTTGTTATTAGCTTTCTACATGAAATTATGGACTTATAATATGTTAAATACTTGCTATTATGCTTCATTGGTTAAATTGATGGCACCTCTGCAAAATTTATGCTATTAGATCCTAAACATGATGTAGTATGAGTTTTGTGATGTTTGGCATGCTTAAGAGATGATTGGTGACTTGTTTGTTGCTTGGTTATGATTGCTTGTTAAGCTGTCCAGAATTTTGGTTGGATTCATCTAGGTGTTATCTGATGATACTCGCATGTTTTTGAGTTATTCTTGAGCCTAAATTGTATTACTTTGAAATAGCTTTCTGGAAATATAAGCCTTGTAGCATTTTCATACCTGGAAGTATGATTTTTACATTTTTGGAGTTAAGGTGTCTGAATCTGAATTCCTGAGTTTAGATTTATGACGTAGTATTTGATTTTTAGTATTAAATCCATGAGGTTCTGGAACTTTTCCTTTGGTGGTTAATAATGTTTATATATTGTGAGACACCTGTAATTTTTTGTTTGATGTGTGGAGTAGGGTGAGTGTGTTTGTTAGGGCTATACTTTTGGTGTGTGTAAATCTGGGTGAGTTCTGGATGTGTCTGGACTTATGATTTTCCATAGGCCATTTGATTTGGAAATATAATTCCCCAATTTTGGAGAGTCTCTTAACTCATATGGGAACCCCAGGAATTTCATTGATTTTAGTTGAGGTAAGTAAGTATTTTATAAAATCGCTAAAGTCCGGTCCAGTTCGAAATACTAAAAGACAGAAACTTATGAACTTGAAACTAAGTATAAATGGGAGATAAGTTAAACATTATTTATAAATAGAACACATATGTGATTTATGATATGTCCTAATGTAGATTTAATGAAGCAGAAACGTCAAACTTGCTTGTGTACCTCACTCTTACGCACACACATTTGAGGTACATATATTCTGACCTTTCTCATAAGATTTCTCATGATCTCTTTGCATCTTTGATCTCTTGCCATTTTGTTATTGAACCTTTGCTTTGCTATTGACCCCTATACTATTGAACCTTTGATATTGAACCTTTGCTATTGACCCTTGTGCTATTGAATCTGTGCTATTGAACATTTGCTATTGAACCTTGATATTGAACCTTTGATATTGGACCTTGATATTGAACTATTGCTATGAACCTCTTAGTTGGGAACCATTGATATTGAACCTTTGATTATGAAGACTTATATATTGCTACACTTTGGACCTTTTGTTTTGATCTGTCAGTTTGATATCCGAGCCATTAACTAGGCATGGGGGTTCCATGTCCGTGTCATTGATGCACCAATGGCATGACTCTAGTGTGGATGAGTGATGTTCCACACCGTCCCCATTTTGTATTGATTATGCGCGCTTCAGATATATTGTATGGCCACTATTGTTTTGCAGGGGGGCGTATGGATGCATCCTAGATTTGTATTGTATTGATTTTGATATATTGTTTTGGTGATGTGGTGCGTGTGCGCAATACACCCCCTCACATTTTGGGAGCTAGCTACTCTACTGGATACTTGAGGTCTCCCCTCCTATTGGTTTGGTATTCCGAGGTCACCCCTCCAAATACAATGGTTACTATTGGATACTTGGCTGCTATTGCCACTATTGATATTGGTTTGTTTTGTTGGCTCGGGATAGATTTCAGACAACCTTGACACTTTTGATAGACCTATATTGTACCTTCTGTATTCCCCAACGCACCATAATCTGTATTAATTTTCCATTACTCAGTATAGGGGTGTTATTCGGGTTGACCCGGTCGGGTTCGGGTCAACTCGGGTCAAGCCTTAAAAAACATACCCGAACCCGACCTTGTTTAGAACTATTCGGGTTCGGGTCAACTCGGGTCGAGTCAATCGGGTCGTAAATTCGGGTTTGGGGTCAACCCGGTATTTTACATTGTAAAAGTGTTGTTGAACCGGTTAGTCGGGTTCGGGTCGGTTCATGGCTAAAAATATACCCAACCCGACCTTGTTTAAAACTCGTGTAAATTCGAGTTGACCCGATTGACCGAATATATTTTGAACTCGATTGACCAATTCAGATTGACTCGGGTCGGGTTTGGGTCGGGTCGGGTCAACCCGAATGACACCCCTACTCAGTCTCCTTATGTGACTCACTCTACTACCATACTATATTCCATTTCATTGATCTGTCATAATCTTATTCCGTTTTGGTTGACTATCAAGCTCATATTTCAGACTATCATTCCATTCACGTACCGAGCCATTATATGATTATAAAATTCTTGTGTTGATTATGCTATTATATGATTTATGTGACTACCGTTTACCCTGCTACGATATGATTAATATGCGATTATATTATTCACCTGTTGTCATGCTAATATCTGACTATATGTTTATCTTACTGTTATATGAACCTTTGATTTGTCTGGTGATCATGTTTGTGTGCAATCAGTTAATTTAGCTGGTAATCATGGATACTTTCGTTCAGTTAATCTCGTGGACTATGATTATCCGTTAGTATTCTTATTTGCTAATCGTCGACCTGCCATGTTTATATTACTGTCTATGATACTGTTTAATGATGTAATGGTTTAGCTTATGTTATCTGTCTGGTTGACTTTGTCTAACTTGCCATGCTATGTCCTTAATTCATTCAATTATAATGTTCGTTCTGTATTCCTACTTGATACATGTGGCTACTATGTTTTGACTGCTGTTAGTACTTCCGCCATTATGGTACTTGTTATGTTATTAACTGTGGGTTATCTGATTGTGTGATTGCTATGCTCACTTTCTAATTAATTGCTTCCGCTTGCTTTTAGAATTATGTTTGACTTATATGTATTCTGATTTCCTGATTTAATTATATGACATATTTATGTTTAGTGGATACGCCGTCCGCTATGTTTGATTATGTTCGGTACTTGTATGTTTGATTGTTTATGTGTACTTATATATATGCATCGATGCGTTGCTTTGTTGTGTGCTCCTTTGATTTCTGCTCCTTCTGGATATCTGTTATTATTATGATCTGCAGGTTCCTCATTGACTCATTGTTCTCATTTCGTTGCGACCTTGTTATCAGCTTCCTTGTTTCATTTTGCATTTCTGATTTTGTTTAGCTTTCGTTTGTTATATATGTTCACTGGGCTTTTTAAGCTCAGCCGCATTTCTTTTCCTGCGCCAGGTTTTAGGTTGGAAGATGGGCTTTGACGGGCTGAGAGTTGGAATATTTGAGTTGACCGACCCTAGTTACCTTATTATTTTGGACTTAATTTGAAGAGCTATTGTTTTGAGATTTCATTTCATTTTGAATTTTGTATTTTTCTTTGTAGGTCATTCATTTACATGACTGGGTAGTTTGTTTTATAAGGCTTCCGCTTGCAAATTTTTTTTATTGTATGTTCTGATATGACACCATGATATGATACTTCTACCCTTGCCGGGTTGGGTTGTTACAACCTACGTAATCTATCGAATTTCTCTTAGAGATTGTTGATATTGAAGAAGGAGACCCTCTCCCTAGTCTCGGGCATAGAAAACCAAATGTGCACTATTAAGTCTAGAGCCAAGAGATCATCAATAAATCTCATTAGGACACAATTAATGAAGACTTACTATTTCACACAATGTGGAAAGTAAGAATATATTTTGAGAGTCCTACACATTATCCTTGTGGTATTGCCAGAACATCCGAGTGATATTTAAAATATTCACGATGAAGATGGAAATCCTTCTAGAGCCAACATCAAACAATCTCTTGGTGGGTGACATGTGAGATCTTTCCAAAAGATCAAGCTTGTGACAACTAGATAGAAACGATGGGGCGATTCACTCTTGAATCAACCTTGGTCCAGGAAATGGATTGACGGATACCTTTGAAAAACCGGTCGTTGTGCTTAAAAACTCTTTCTCTAGCACATCGACTGTGTATTAAGTTTTCAAAATAAAAGGGTATTTATGATTGATAATTGATTTTCCATAAAACCTTCGTTGTATTGCAAAACACTTTATATTAAACAATACATGATTGTTTTTCAAATCATTTTTCATCAATCAGTAAATCTCAATTCGCTAGTCACTCACTCCGTGCTGTCTTCTTTGAGGTGTTCCGGTTTGAGAACGGCTTGATTAGCTGCGAAACCCTGTCAAGGAGATTCTTCGGAATTATACCGATCACGGTAGTACTTGTCTTGATCAACGGGAACCGTGGTTCTTGCAACCCTATTCAACGAAGTGATCAAAAACACCTTCGTGCGCTTTATTGCTAACTGTTGTTTGCAAGAACACACGACGGTTTCAGCTGATCAGAATTGAGGAGTCAATCCATAACCGCATGCTCACACAGCATACTCACTTCTAAAGAAATCATGATAAATGCATATCTTCATCAACTGGCTCTGATATTTTCAATCCATGCTTCTGCTACGCTGCTAGCTTCGGCTACTCTGATAAGAAGATATCATGATCTAAAATGTGAGCATGTTGGTCCAAAAGTCACAACCTCACATAATGGCGATACAACAAAGGATGGGTCGGAGATTTACTGTGGCTGATGATCTCAAAGCTGGCTCAAAAGAATCACCAACACGTGGATTAGTTAAAGACCTCCACTTGAAATAACCAAACATGTTGAACATAAAGAATCAAAGACTACGGGCTACAGAGCAAAGAACTTAATCAAGAATCCAAGAACGCTAACATGTAATATTTGTTTGTAATTGATTTAATTGAAGTGACCTCCTTTAGGGAGAGATTGTTAGGATTTATAAAATTCGGTAGTTAAAGAGTCGGTCACCTCAAGTATATGTACTCGTTAGAAAGCTCGTAGTCGTATTCATTTAGTGTTAGTAAGTAATTTGTTAAGTAACATCGTGGAGGACGGACGGGTCTTTACCCACTATATGCCTGATCCACAGCCCGTAGGAGGCATGTCATGTACGAACCTATAAATACCCTTTGCCTAGCAAGGTAAAGGGTTGGAGCTTTCATAATACATTTTTCTTTGTCTCACTAAAGTTCCCAACTCTCTTCCACTTTCTCTCTCTAGAACTACAAACCATTCAACCCTATTTGTGTGATTTTGAAAACCAATATGTAACACAAAAATACACTTTTAGCTTATGTTATCATTTCTTTTAGCTTATTTGTGACAACTTGAAAATTAAGGATCCCTTTTAGGTAACCGCATTACGCTAGCTAGACCGAGTAGATAGCCTTTAGGAGCTACTTCGGGTTAATCGTGACTTGTCTTGGTATCGTTTATTAGCTTTTATAATTTATTTTGGTATCGAATGAGTTATGATATGAGTTATGGCCCATAATGTTAGGCACTACTTGAGTCGGCACAGTAAAATCCTAAAACGAGAGAAAAAGTAAATTTTAACTCGTTACGTGAAAATATGACGTGTTAATAATCAAAACTCGTGAAAAAAGGTAAATAAAAACAACAACGTTACAAATAAAAATAGTCGGACACTAATTGTAAAATATACGAGCTCGAGAGAGGTGTATCGGGAAAGTTTACAAAAAAAATACGGTTTGGTCCCCCCTTGTTTTACGTGACTGTGTCCCCCCTCATCCCAAAATAATTATTATTTTAATCCCTCCTCACAATATAAAACCCTCCCCCACACACACACATTTCTCTCTACACCAAACCCTAGCTCTCTAAAAACCCTAGCCACCGCCACCTTTAGTCGGCCACCACCGTCCCATCGCCAGCATGTGAGTGCACACCAAGACCACCATTAGCTCCATCTTCTTCTCCTATTTCATTTGGTATAGGCCACGCCATTTCTCCCCTTTTCGCCACCCAAATGTGTTAAAACTACTCATTGGTTCGTATTTTCTTGTTACATTAATAGATCGGGAAAGATAAAGGTAAAACGAACAACATATGAACTCGTTTGAGATTCTTGTGACCACGTACGAGACTTTTATGTCTCGGTTCGTGGGTTTTGGTTGGGATTGGATGAACACAAATAAGAAAAAAAAGCTTTAAAACAAATAAAAATGTGTTAGTGTGTGTTGGTATCAAGTGTGTCATGTCGGGTCACATGTTTGTGCATTTTTATTATTATTTTGAGGTTCTGATTGTGGTTGGATGATGTTATTGAAGGATTTGATGGTGTTGGATGATGGTTGGGTTGCTGATATGTGCAAAAACACATATAATTTCTTTATCAAATCAGACCCAAAATAACCAAGAAAGAGCCGTTTATTGCTAATATTTGTTGTTTTCTTGAGTTTGTGCTTGTGCAGTGCGGATATGTCAAAACACGTAAAGATGACCAAATCGTACAAAACTCGAGCACGAGAGATTAAGAGAGCTAAAGTCGAGCTAGAAGGTCAGAATTATGCATTTGTGAAGATTTTTATTCTCTGAGGATGATTTGTGAAAGATTCGATCAAGTTTTCAGAATTGTCAGAAATAGTCCCTGAACTTTGAGCATTTGGCAGAATATACCCTCAAGTATCAGAAAATGGCAAATTCAGTCCCTGGTCTATTGAAGATTAGCAAGATTGACCCTTGGATTACATTTTCAGTTTTACAAGATTGGTCCCTGGATTTTCAGCATGTACACTTTTGGTCCTTGAAATAACACATGGGTCCAAATACAATTCTAAGTCCAATATACTACACCATTAAGGCCCAAAATAAACCAAGCCAACACCATACCCGGTCCAACCCTTTCAACCCAGCCCCATGACCCGGTTTCACTTAAACATCCAGTCAACGAGGTCAAACAGATAAAAAACAATAAAATAACTTTAACCGCCCTTTTCTTCCCCAAATTCATTTACCCAGCAATGAAGATAAACCCTAAAACACCCTTTGGTCAATTAAGCACAATTACTACAATTAAGGGTAATTCCGTCCTTTCCTGACACCTTATGACACCTCCTGACACGTGCTCAGTTCCAAGTCAGCAATCCGTGTGTTACACCTCAAATGCTGCTTTCTGATTGGTCCAAGGGACGTGGTATTGTTAATCCAAGGGTCAAGATAAGATGGGATTTGATCAATGGTGATAAACGACTCAGAAGAAGCACAAATTACAACTTCTGGATCCTTCCTTGGCCTCAAGCTCGTGTATAAATACCCCCATCATTCATACTTGTAATTCATGTAGAATTTGAGTAGATAATTAGTAGTTTATTAATGTTTTATGTTTTAATTTCGTTTCTGTAATTTCTGAATTTCAGTTCTATTTTAATCTCAAGTTTTATTAATTCAAGTAATTTTAGCTTTTGTTTTCAATTAATCTCAATTATTGTTTCATTGATTTCAGTAGCTTATTAGTGTTTCAGTTAATCATCTTAGCTTATCTCAAATCATTTTCAGCTTATTATCTCTATCAAACAAAAATCACAAAAAAATAAGAAAAATACTTCAAAAATAAAAAAATATCTCAAATCTGTTTTAATCTAAATTTAGTTTAAGGTTACTGTTTTTATAAGCTTTTATAAGTTCACTTTAGCTTATTATCTACTCAAAAACTCACTACTCAGATTTTACTCTCAAAACAATCTCAGTCAACAAAAGTCAACCGAAAGAACCGGATGGGTATGAAATTGGATTGGGTTGATGCAGAGTCGTTTTTAGGGGTGGTTGGTTTAGAATAGTGGTGTTTGGTTCGGTATAAGTCGCTAATAAGTTTGGACTACTTGTGAGTACATCATCTCTTTTCAAAGCTGTTATAGCCTATATCATTTGTTAGATTAGTTTAGATAACATCATAGTGAGTATAATATAGTTTAATTTTAGTAGAATTAATTGTTGTTTTCATTGTTGCCTTAGTTTTGTTATATCTAAATCTAGTTTATCTTGCATCAACTAGCTCAGATTAAGTTTAGTGTAGTTAAGTTGTTTAGAATAGCTCAACTAGTGGCAATCTTGCATATAGAATCTAGATATAGCATAGTTGTGGATCAGATCATTATTTTAGAGTTGTAAGCTTCAAATCAGTGTCTTTAACTAGTGTTTGGATTTGCTTATTATTCTGAGTTTGAGGCTTGCATAGTGATATGTTTTAGTTGTTGCAATAGTATTTAGTATTAATTAGTCAAAATCAGTTCTCTAATTTCATCTATAAACACTGAAAGTCAAAATTTATTGTAAACTGATCTTGTGGTTATCTCAGTTAGATTAAGCTATCCATATTTTGCATAGAGGAATAGAAGTAGTTCAGCTAGCTTGATTTGGATTCATTTTGTCATAATACATCATTTACATTCCATTTCATAAGCTCACAAACTCATTTTAGTCAAACTTTGCAAATTCTGTCAAATAGTCAAAAGTGTCAAAACCAGTTTTCACCAGCCTTTGCATAAGATTCATTCTAGATAGCTAGAGCCTGAAATTTGGTCCAGGTGATGTTTGGTTGGTTGACTAGAGAGTCCTACTTCTGTTTTTCACTTTAGCTTATTATATAAGCTTGTGCTTAAGCTTAAACATAGGGGGTAGGACTGTTTAAGTTCACTTGATCAATCAAGCCATTTCATTGTAGGTTGCACTATAGAAGTTAGGAGTAGTTGGAATTAGTTGCTTTTAGGTACTTTTAGTATAAATTAGCTTCTGAGTAAGTTTGGTAGCTTATTGCACTTTTTAGCTTATTAATAGTAGCTTATTTAGGGACAGATTACACTACAGCTTCATATTTTCACACATAAGCCCTAGTTTTTATATTTTCATAAACTTAGAATATAATTTTAGACTTTTCCTAAATTTTTCATAATTTTTCCAGTTCTATTTACTATTTTCCTATTTTAAAAGCAGTTTTAGGACTTTTAAATAACTTTTATTACAAATAAATCGTAAAAGCTTCAAAAAATAAGTTTTCAATTTTATAGATTAAGATAAATACAAAAAGCCAAAAAATAATTTTTCATAATTTTCCTAGTTCAAATTATAATTTTTAGCAATTTAATTAGTTTTTATTAGTTTTTAATTCAAATAAATTCGAGAAAAATCTTAAAAAAATAGTTTTAAATCTTAGTTAATTTTCAAATTACATTTTTTAAAGTAAAAGTAATTTTAGATCATATTTAGGACTTAGATTTAACGTAGTTGCATTTTATTTACGTTTCATTTTAGTTTGATTCGCATTTTTAGGATTCCCCGTAGTGTAATTTCCCTTAATTGCTTTCCCATTTCCCGTAGTTTAAACATAATCAAAAATCCAAAACATCGAGCATTTTAATAACGAACCAATAACGACGTTGCCCATTCACACCTCGTTGGGACACGACTCGGATTTCCTAATCCGTATCACTATCACTCACGGGATTTGATTCACTATCCTTTTTCCTAAAGGGATTTTAAATCATTCCTTGTGGTTATTTTTTATATCGATATTGTAAGTTTTATCCATACACACATACCCCTAAGCCTACTTCAACGAATCAAATTTTGGCGCCGCTGCCGGGGAGGTTGTGTCGCGACAATATCGTTAACGGTTTGACGATTAGTGACTCGAGATCCTTCCTTCGTGAAGTTACTATTTTTCTAAAAAAAAAAAAAAAGTAAAGTAAAAAATATTTTCTTTTTCTTTTATATATATATATATATCATATTAAAAATACAAAAGATTTTCTCTTGTGTTTTGAGCTTAAATAGAATACATCAATTATATAACATTCTCAACCGAGGTGTTATCATTAGTAAGTTCCCGAACCAAAGATCAAAAACTTGCCTTTGTGTCACTTGTGAGTCGATTTATTTCTATCGGATAAACAAACCGTGGTGGGTATAAGGACGGCCCGACATTAAATTGCGGTGAAAAGAAGCGGGTTTTAATAAGCTTCACACGACCTAAAAGCTTCTCCGCTCGCATGCGTTTGTCTTATAAGTGATTTATTCACTTGGGATTATTGGTTAAGTTCATCGTTGTTTCGAATACCGCTCTCATTTAATTGCCTTGGATTTTGAAAGTGCATGCGCTCGTTCTAATAACTACTGCACCGATCGTGAAACTGCTACAATTCCAAGAAGGCGAAATAGACGTGCTCCATTAGTTGAACCCGAGATTCGAACTAATCCGACTCCGCCCATCGTCGAAATGGCGGAGGACAACCGATCCATGCTAGAGCAACTCCAGGCACCCACCGAGGGTTATGGAGAAGCCATCGTCGTCCCGGCAATCGTTGCCGATAACTTTGAGCTTAAACACGGCTTGATCAATTTGGTTTCGTCAAGCCAATTTTATGGATTTGAGAGAGACGATCCTCACTCTCATATCCGACGGTTTAACAAGCTCACGTCACGATCAAGTACCGTAACGTTCGGAAGAGGCTATCAAACTACTACTCTTCCCATTTTCACTCGAAGGGGCCGCCCGGTTTGGCTCGAAAACTACCCCTCGATCGATAACCACATGGGAGAATTTAGTGTCAAAATTGTGAACAATTCTTCCCACCGTCTAAAACAACAAGCTTAAAAATGAAATAACAAAATTCACACAAAGATTTGATGAATCATTTAGTGAGGCATGGGACCGATTCAAAGATTTGCGTAGGCAATGTCCCCATCATGGTTTTTCTGAGTTGCACCAACTTGATACGTTTTATAACGGTTTGAATGAAAATGATCAAGATTCTCTCAATGCCGCCGCGGGTGGTAATTTGTTGACCCGATCAACGAGAGATGCCTTGTCGATTATTGAGAATAAATCTAAAGTTCGTACCTCACGTAGCAAATCGGTTGCTGCCCGAGTGAGTGTTTCACCATCGTCCTCGTCTTACAAAAATACGTCTAGCACCGATGCTAAGATTGATAAGCTTACGGATATGATACAGGCTTTGTTTAAGATTAAGACCGCTAAGATTAATTCTTCTCCACCCGCTCAAGTCAAAGCGGTGGAATCGACTTTTACTACTTGTGGTGGCCCGCATGCTTACTACAATTGTACCGCCACCGATGGAAATCCTTTCGAAGCTAACGCCGTAACCGGAGGTAACCAATACCGTCCTCAAGTTGAAACGAATCCTCGTGTTAGTAATCAAATGGGACCTCCGGGATTTTCTCAATCAAACAATCAGACTCGTTTTAATCAGAATCAAATTCGTGGACCAAATGTTCAAAACCAATTCAAAGCCCCAACAAATCAATACCCAAACCAAGGAGTTAATTACAATCAAGGATATCAAAATCCAAGCTATCAAGCTCCACCTTTGCCTTCAAATGAATTCACAACTTACGTTCAACACAACAATGCTACCATCCACACTATGCAAAATTAGATTACAAGTTTGAGGAACGAGTTTCAATCTTCGTTAACTAGACAAAACAATGAGTTTAGGAATGAGATTCGACTTCAGAACAACAAATTGGATGCTTCGCATAATAAGCTCGAGAACATGTTGAACGCTGTTTTGTGTAAGATCAGTCAACCCTCAACTTCGGGATCTCTTCCAAGTGATAAGATTCCAAACCCGAAGGGAGAAATGAAATCCGTAACCATTCGAGATGATGGGCCCTCAATGACTACTTCCTCTCCGGTGAGGAATGTAGTACGAGAGACCAAGGTGACAAAGGACCCGGTAATTCCTCTTGATAATGGAAAAGCCAAATACGTCCAACCTCTGGTTGCCCAAGTTCCTTCTATCTCAGTCAAAATGCCAAGTTCTAACCTTACACCGTGCAAATCAATTCAATCACGGTTCGACAAAATGAAAGTTGTTTCCGGAACCAAGTTCAAACTTACGATCGATATGATCAAAGTCACGACATGATTTATGAAAAGAAATTGGAACAAATTTCAAAGATTTCACTTGAGCCTACACCGTTTAATTCTTCCTCGAACCAAGCTCCCGAGAAGCTTGGTGATCCCGGGAAATTTCTCCTTCCTTGTTCTTTAGATGATATTGAGGAATGTAATGCCCTAACCGATTCAGGTGCAAGCATAAGTCTCATGCCTCTTGCGATATATCATGAGCTTGGATTGAAGAATCTTATACCAACTCGTATGACTATTGAATTAGCTAATCGAACAATTGCTCACACAGTTGGTGTAGTCAACGATGTTATGGTACGAGTGGATAAATTCCATTTTCCCGTGGATTTCGCCGTCGTTGATATAGAGGTTGACGCCCGAGTCCCTCTCACTCTTGGAAGACCATTCTTGAGAACCGCAAAAGTCCTTGTGGATCATTACCAAGGAACGTTGACAATCAGAAAAGGAAATGAAAAGATTGTGTTTTATGCCGAACAAACTTCAAAACCTCCACCCGATGACCATTCGATTCATAGCACCGGTGTGATTGATTTTTCTCAAGAAAGTGGTGATCCCATTTTACCGTCTAATCCGATTATGACCGACTCTTTCCCGTCTCTCACTACGGAAAGTGACCCTATTTGGGAAGAGATCGAGGCCTTTCTTAATGATGATTCAGTTCCCGTTGAGATTGATGATGCTATTTTTGACCCGGAGGGGGACATTCTTTTTCTTGAAAAGTTGTTATATAATGAGCCGTCTTCGTACCCCCCTCCAGATGATCCGAATGTTGTAAAGAAAGTTGAGCCTAAAACGTCTCGAATTGATCTTTCAAGGTTTACGATTAAGAGTATGTCGACAATACGTGCTGAACGGAAAAAGAAACAAGAAAAGGAGTCTACAACGGTAGTGGTGGAAACTGCTAGCTCTAAGAGCACACCACTTGTCCCACCTCCGATTTCTAATAAAATAAATCTTCCTTTGAGTGGCAATCCCACTCCTTCTTCTGAAATTATGGAACCTTCTTCTGAGACTTTCAAAATGACCTTCACGAATCCCTTGTTCGAATTCGATTCTGAATATACTCTAAATTTTGAAAATCAACTCTTTGACGAAGAAAGTGAGGAGTTCACCGATGAACTTGCTCCTACCGACTCGATTCCTTCCGAGAATGAAGAAAAAGAATACGATGATCCGTTTTTCCCGAAGAAAGATAAGGAAGTGAAGTTTTCGACAGATGAACTTGTTGATCCTGAGGTCCCACACTATTTTTTATCCGAGAGTGATTCCTCTTCTCGTGAGGATTTTTACGTGGATGATACTTTGATTTCGTTCTCTCCGAGGACAAGATTTTAACCACAGGATACTCTTCGAGAGGACATTCATAAAACAAAAGTTAACCGGAAAAAGGATCCTCTCTTGGATGCCTTCGTTGATGAACCTTCAAGTAACACTTTTCTGTACCATGGACTCCCTTCTTCTATGGGGTCGTTTCTCTTTGATCCGTCATCTCTTCGTCCGCCCGCAAAACCGCCGGATGATGGATCATTCTTTCATGATGTACCATTTGTGCTTGAGCCCGACATTTTCTTTCCCTCCCAACCCACCCATTCTCTTTCCCTCCGGAGTGAGGATACCATCTTTGATCCGGGTATCTCTTCCGCTTGTTTCCCCAAGGACAAATGAATTCGGGGACGAGTCAGGCTAGCGACTCGGTGAAGAAAAACAGTAGCGCTTCGTGGGAGGCACCCCATGCTTATCCTTCTATTTTCTTTCTATTTTCTAATAAGTGACGTGAAGGGGTTAGCCTCTTCGATTTCTCATGTTTGGTTGTTTGTGATGTTGTGTCCAGGATTTTCCCGATATGAAGACTCTCGTGCTCGAAGTTTGTCTTTTCTCCACTCGAGTTTCATGATCGTTGCTGATGGAAATCCGATATCCTAATCTTATCGACTAACGTTTATCTTTGAGCATACTTAATAAACGGCTTTTAAGATTTTCGTTGATACCCTTGCTTTTAAACATTGAGGACAATGTTTCGTTTTAGTCTGGGGTGGGTAATCTTCGATTTGATTTGACCGCACTTGCTTGTTTTTGCCGTGTACTCTCAACCCCGCTTTTCCTTAGAAAATGAAAAATTGTGCAAAAATGAGAAATTTTTAAAAATTTTTGTAAGCTTTTGTTAGTTTTATGATTGAAAAGTTCTTGCTAGTCTCTTAGAAGTTTCTTTAAATATGCGTTTTCTTGAAATAGCCTTTGCTAATTGCTTAGACAAGAGGCTATAAAATGCGATTCTAGCTCACAAGGCCAAGAATTTGCAAGTCTCCCTAAGTGATTTTAAATATGCGAAGCTTAAACAAGAATTTGCGAGTTTCTAATAAGTGATTTTAAAAATGCGAGACTTGAGATTATTTGACGAAGCAATTGCTAAGTTAATATATGTATTGACACCTTGTTGACTTTCCGTTGGTGAGAGTAGGAATAGAATTCGACTTGACCGGCGTGTTGAGCCTAGCTTGTTCCTTAACCAAAGATAATCTAAAATTATCGGCTAAGCATCCATGGATCTCATTATTTGGGATTTTAAATTTGCGGAGATCGAGAAATGATAGAGTTACTTATGAGTTTAGATGCTAAGCGTGGAGTAGTTGGTTCTCTTTAGAGCCCATCGAAGGTACTTATGGCTTTTTGTTACCACAAAATTGTTTCACCCCATATCTGCTTAATAAATAATTAGAGATGTTGAGTTTTTGGCGATAGTTAGTTCTTTATCTTTTAAAAGAATCTTTGTTTTAAAATTGGGTACACATCAAGGATCCGTAATAAATAAGTAATAAGTAATAAGTAAAGTTATGAGTCATGGTGTCGAGATCGGACCCTTGGATCTTTAGCCGGATTGAGTGAGGTCTTGGTCTAACCCATCGATCCTCATTTCATGAAGCCTATAGTCTTGGAATTACCCGTGAAGCTCCGTGGTTCATAGCTCATATAAGTAAAAGTATAAGTGCAAAAAAAAAAAAAAAAAAAAAAAAGAAAAAAAAAAAAAAAAAAAAAAAAAAAAAAAAAAAAAAATGATGAAAAAAAAAAAAAAATCAAAATATAAGTGAATAAAAATTCCTTGATGTGGACCTCATTTTTAAGACAATGGTTCTTGAGAGAAGATGGATAACTAATTATCGACTTAGCTTTGTATCTTTATCAGAATAAAAGTTATCGAAACGAGAAATTTGAAGAAATTCATTTCTCACAAAAATAAAAAAATCTAGAGGAAAATAGGAAAATGGGAGCAAAAGGTAATTACACAAGTAACTTCCATGGGTAGTGTTAGCATCTAGAATCATATTTAACAATGATTTCGGTTTTACGCTTAGTTTGGGGACTTGTGAAAATCGGGGACGATGTATTCTATCCGTATGGTCACTTCACACGTGTTGTGTTTCCTACTCCGTGATCCTAACGTGTCGTTTGAAAAATGTTGGAGTTATTAATCGACATGAAAGTTCAACAAACCGTCACTCATAACCGGAATGTGCTTAATCGTAATATCTATATGTGTAATAAAAGGTAAACGGGGCGTTTTTAGAATTAAGGGTTCTTAATCTCTTTTGAGGAATCTTTGCTACTTCTTCATAGGTTTAGTAGAAAGAGATTGAAATCCTTGGTTTTAGAAGCGTGAGTTGATTGCATTGCGTGAGGACACGACAATGGTCTCGTCTGGGGTATTTTGATATGTGCAAAAACACATATAATTTCTTTATCAAATCAGACCCAAAATAACCAAGAAAGAGCCGTTTATTGCTAATATTTGTTGTTTTCTTGAGTTTGTGCTTGTGCAGGTACGGATATGTCAAAACACGTAAAAGATGACCAAATTAGACAAAAACTCGAGCACGAGAGATTAAGAGAGCTAAAGCTGAGCTAGAAGGTCCGAATTATGCATCTGTGAAGATTTTTATTCTCTGAGGATGATTTGTGAAAGATTCGATCAAGTTTTCAGAATTGTCAGAAATAGTCCCTGAACTTTGAGCATTTGGCAGAATATACCCTCAAGTATCAGAAAATGGCAAATTCAGTCCCTGGTCTATTGAAGATTAGCAAGATTGACCCTTGGATTACATTTTCGCTTTACAAGATTGGTCCTGGATTTTCAAAGATGTACACTTTTGGTCCTTGAAATAACACATGGGTCCAAATACAATTCTAAGTCCAATATACTAAACCATTAAGGCCCAAAATAAACCAAGCCAACACCATACCCGGTCCAACCCTTTCAACCAAAACCCTTCATGACCCGGTTTCACTTAAACATCCAAATAACGAGGTCAAACAGATAAAAACAATAAAATAACTTTAACCGCCTTTTCTTCCCCAAATTCATTTACCCAGCAATGAAAATAAACCCTAAAACACCCTTTGGTCAATTGAGCACAATTACTACAATTAAGGGTAATTCCGTCCTTTCCTGACACCTTATGACACCTCCTGACACGTGCTCAGTTCCAAGTCAGCAATCCGTGTGTTACACCTCAAATGCTGCTTTCTGATTGGTCCAAGGGACGTGGTATTGTTAATCCAAGGGTCAAGATAAGATGGGATTTGATCAATGGTGATAAACGACTCAGAAGAAGCACAAATTACAACTTCTGGATCCTTCCTTGGCCTCAAGCTCGTGTATAAATACCCCCATCATTCATACTTGTAATTCATGTAGAATTTGAGTAGATAATTAGTAGTTTATTAATGTTTTATGTTTTAATTTCGTTTCTGTAATTTCTGAATTTCAGTTCTATTGTAATCTCAAGTTTTATTTATTCAAGTAATTTTAGCTTTTGTTTTCAATTAATCTCAATTATTGTTTCATTGATTTCAGTAGCTTATTAGTGTTTCAGTTAATCATCTTAGCTTATCTCAAATCATTTTCAGCTTATTATCTCTATCAAACAAAAATCACAAAAAAATAAGAAAATACTTCAAAATATAAAAATATCTCAAATCTGTTTTTAATCTAAATTTAGTTTAAGGTTACTGTTTTTATAAGCTTTTATAAGTTCACTTTAGCTTATTATCTACTCAAAAACTCACTACTCAGATTTTACTCTCAAAACAATCTCAGTCAACAAAAGTCAACTGAAAGAACCAGATGGGTATGAAATTGGATTTGGGTTGATGCAGAGCTGTTTTAGGGGTGGATTTGGTTTAGAATAGTGGTGTTTGGTTCTGGTATAAGCTGCTAATAAGCTGGACTACTGTGAGTACATCATCTCTTTTCAAAACTGTTATAGCCTATATCATTTGTTAGATTAGTTTAGATAACATCATAGTGAGTATAATATAGTTTAATTTTAGTAGAATTAATTGTTGTTTTCATTGTTGCCTTAGTTTTGTTATATCTAAATCTAGTTTATCTTGCATCAACTAGCTCAGATTAAGTTTAGTGTAGTTAAGTTGTTTAGAATAGCTCAACTAGTGGCAATCTTGCATATAGAATCTAGATATAGCATAGTTGTGGATCGATCATTATTTTAGAGTTGTAAGCTTCAAATCGTTGTCTTTAACTAGTGTTTGGATTTGCTTATTATTCTCGAGTTCGAGGCTTGCATAGTGATATGTTTTAGTTGTTGCAATAGTATTTAGTATTAATTAGTCAAAATCGCCTCTAATTTCATCTATAAACACCGAAAGTCAAAATTTATTGTAAACCCGATCTTGTGGTTATCTCAGTTAGATTCAGCTATCCATATTTTGCATAGAGGAATAGAAGTAGTTCAGCTAGCTTGATTTGGATTCATTTTGTCATAATACATCATTTACATTCCATTTCATAAGCTCACAAACTCATTTTAGTCAAACTTTGCAAATTCTGTCAAATAGTCAAAAGTGTCAAAACCAGTTTTCACCAGCCTTTGCATAAGATTCATTCTAGATAGCTAGAGCCTGAAATTTGGTCCAGGTGATGTTTGGTTGGTTGACTAGAGAGTCCTACTTCTGTTTTTCACTTTAGCTTATAATATAAGCTTGTGCTTAAGCTTAAACATAGGGGTAGACTGCTTAAGTTCACTTGATCAATCAAGCCATTTCATTGTAGGTTGCACTATAGAAGTTAGGAGTAGCTGGAATTAGTTGCTTTTAGGTACTTTTAGTATAAATTAGCTTCTGAGTAAGTTTGGTAGCTTATTGCACTTTTTAGCTTATTAATAGTAGCTTATTTAGGGACAGATTACACTACAGCTTCATATTTTCACACATAAGCCCTAGTTTTTATATTTTTCATAAACTTAGAATATAATTTTAGACTTTTCCTGAAATTTTCAGATTTTTCCAGTTCTATTTACTATTTTTCCTATTTTAAAACAGTTTTTAGGACTTTTTAAATAACTTTTATTACAAATAAATCAGAAAAGCTTCAAAAAAATAAGTTCTCAATTTTTATAGATTAAGATAAATACGAAAAGCCAAAAAATATTTTTCATAATTTTCCTAGTTCAAATTATAATTTTTAGCAATTTAATTAGTTTTTATTAGTTTTTAATTCAAATAAATTCGAGAAAAATCTTAAAAAAATAGTTTTAAATCTTAGTTAATTTTCAAATTACATTTTTTAAAGTAAAAGTAATTTTAGATCATATTTAGGACTTAGATTTAACGTAGTTGCATTTTATTTACGTTTCATTTTAGTTTAATTCGCATTTTTAGGATTCCCCGTAGTGTAATTTCCCTTAATTGCTTTCCCATTTCCCGTAGTTTAAACATAATCAAAAATCCAAAACATCGAGCATTTTAATAACGAACCAATAACGACGTTGCCCATTCACACCTCGTTGGGACATGACTCGGATTTCCTAATCCGTATCACTATCACTCACGGGATTTGATTCACCATCCTTTTTCCTAAAGGGATTTTAAATCATTCCTTGTGGTTATTTTTGATATCGATATTGTAAGTTTTATCCATACACACATACCCCTAAGCCTACTTCAACGAATCAGTTGCGTTGGGGAGGTGAATAGGACCACAAGGACCATTTTGGTCTAAGTGGTGCTGCGTTGTGGAGAAGAACGAGAGCCACAAGGACCCAAGGGTCTGTTTGGTTGTGGCATTGGGTGTAGCCGAGACCCACAAGGACCAAAGGGTCCGGGTCTAGTCGTCGTGGTACTAGTTGGGTAGTTGTTGGCGTTAGGAGAGACCGGGACCAAGACGGTCTGGTCGTGTGGTATTTGGGCTAGACACGAGGATCCAAAGACCTCTAGAGTTCGTTTGGTTTACGTGGTCTTAACCGTGACCGTGCCGGGACCATTAGGGTCACGACATTGGTTTCGGGTGTGTTTGATACTTGTATGGATGTCGGGATTGATATGAGTTGTTTGGATATTGTTGATACGTTATCGAGCCATAGGTTTTGGGCCGATAACAAGTGGGATTGTTTATTTGGACTTGATAATATATATGTCAACTTTGAGCAACGTCAGTGTTACCGTGACTTTCTAGTCTCGGTTGACCCCGACAATGCCATAACGTGGACTTTTATTAATTATTGGACAATATGACGTGTAAAAGCCGAGAGTCATGACTCGGACTTGTGAACTCGAGACGGATAATAACTCGAAACATATATTGAAACTTGACGTAATATATATAAACATGTAAATAAAACTAGAAATATAGAAAATAATAAGTTCTTATATTAAATATTTAGTAAAAAGACCACCCTTCGTTATTCGATATTTAAGAGGGAACTAACGACTTAAAATGAAAAGGTTTTTTAATAAATGAGTTACTAAATGTTTCGAGGGCACGTTTACCGAAATGTGTCATTTATGAGTATTTAATAACTATTGTGAGTTATGCATGGGTTGCAGATGACTTGACATTAATAGGTTTAACCCACACAGATAGCAGACTTATTGGGTTGATGAATCCAATAAGAGCCAGTTATGTGCGTAGGATAAAGATATTAATGAATGAATTATCCTTATGACTCGCTAGGTTGTGACTAGTTTTGGAATAATAAGTGAAATAAATAAATGGTTAAGTTTATCAAGTTGACGTCACAATTCTTATTACTATGACTTTCAAAAGAGTTTCAATATCTCGGTAATGGGGTCTCATTGATTCGTAATCGTGGGATGAGTAGATGTAATGATGATGAATCTTTTTTTCTTAACGATTTATTTGGAAACTTATTAAACTATAAAGCTTATCGCTTAGAAGTTGCATTGTGGCGTCGTGAGTCACATTGTTAGAATTATAGTGCATTCATGGTGTCTTGTCGAGCCGATACCACACACGATGATACCAAACGTTTGTAACTAAATAGAGAAACGAGACATTTTTGGAGATAAGAATTGGAATTTATTCGGGGTAGATAATATTGGAATTGGAAAATGTATTAAGAATAAGTTTATATTAATAGGTTGTGCCAAGTTAGTAGTTTCCGAGCTGAGTTAACTGTTTATCTGTGTTGCTAGTGATTGTTTATGCTTTTCTTGATCGAGGTGAGTTTCATAGCCCCACTTTTATATATGTTTAAACTAAATTGGGGTCAGAAAGCATGCTACTCTTTTCTTGGACCTCCTTTAACTCTTTTTGATTTGCTTATGTGTTGACTAGTAAGGATAGATATGTAGTAGATATTGCCTTAGTCTAGGATAGCAATCCTTTGCTATAACTGTGTGACCTAGCTAAGAAAAGATGTCTACTCCGACCTAGTCCAGGGTAGCATTGAGGTCATCTTTGCTATAACTGTGGTACCTGGCAAGAGTCGCTTGAGGCCCTGCTGAGACCTCGATTGTTGATGGAATGTGATTGGAATGTTTATTGTATATCCGCTTTAGTCTCACATAGCAAATAAACTCTTTCAGGTCCACTATTGAATTTGTATTTAAACCTATGAACTCACCAAATAAGTAGTGACCTTTTAGCATGTTTTTCTCGGGTAATTAAGTCGATGTTTGTATTGCTTGTTCTATTGAGGTCATGTAAGAGGCATGGTTGGAGGATCATATTAAACTATGATAATAATATGTGGACCTATTTTAACATCTCTTTTGGGCCTTAATTTTGAATATTTTGGAATGAATGTAACGAGATAATTAACTATGGGATTGGTTGTGAACTATTTATGAATATCTTTTTTTCCTATACTTATGTTGTGTACCAATCCGTAAACGCATCGAAGCTTGTTTAAGTCTTCCGCTATACCGAGATTTGGGGGTGTTACATTATTTCATTCTCAGAAGCTTGTTGAGCTTTTAAAATAGCTTATTTGGGGCGTTATGAGCTTATTTTGTCTCTCATTGCTAACGAGCAAAACTAAGGCCCAATAGTATTTTTAGGCGCCCAATAGACTTGGGGCTTTGGGGTTTGTTTAATGGGCTTATCATGGACTTATTTCAATTTAGACATCAGCTTATATAGTGCTTATTCTCAAATTGCTTAATAAGTGCTTATTGGGCTTTAGGCCCATTAAGCTTATTTGTAGCTTTTAGAAACTGTTGTTAGTGAGCTTTACTTTTGGCTTATAGATTTTGTTAACTGAGCTTGTTAGGGTTATGTAAGTTCACCTCTCATTTGTCTAGTGAATATAGAAACGAGTTATGCAATTTATGTGGTATGGTGTACGTGTGGATATCGTTTTATAAGACGAATTCTTAGTGACAAACTCAGTTTGTTATGTGTTATATACTTAGACAATTTTCATGGGTTGTTCAAGTGGCATAAGCAACGTATGATTTTGAGTGTTCATAGGTTAAGGTGGGTGTGAAACAAGTGTACAACTCCCTTTTTAGGTATGTTAGGAAACAAGTGAGTGCACTTGTGAGGTTTAGTGTTAATGAGAGGTTAAAGATAATCATGGGAAGCTTATGAGGTTCGAACAAGTTAAGAAATGATTCAAAGTACTCAAGAATTTACTAAGTGTTGGAAATAACTTACTACACCTTAGAAAGGTGGGTAGAAACGTGGTGATGAAACTTGGTGATGGTGAGGAGACCTTGTGGCTCGTTAGTTCATACAATAAGGTATTAAGAGAGGCTCTTGGTAGGCTTGTGCTCGCTTTGGATCACTTGAACTTGGCCTTGTTCTCTTGCGACTTGGGACGACACTGAGGAGTACTTGGAGAGTTTTGTATATGTATTTTAAGAGTGTGTACGTGAGGAGTGTTGCATGGGAGTATATAACATGAAGATAGGGACATTTTGGTTGACAAAAGGAATAAGGGAAGAGGATAAGAAAGTAGGGGTTGACTAGGTACTAGAGTACTTGAGTGATGTTCAAGTTGGGTTACAAGTGTATGTTGGTTTGTTTGAGGTGTGACGAGGCCAAGGGCTCTAGAAACCCAATTTTATTTCGTGTACAAGAGGACTAGGGAACCAAGTGATGTTCTAATGTGTTATACTTAGTCATATGATTGGATTTGAGGTCATGGTTAGCACTTTGGGTTCAAGGTTTTCCTAGGAAGAGGGTGCAAGGTTCGTTTGGTTTAGAGTACCCAAAGGGTCCAATCAACATTTTAACGTGTGATATTGAGTTCTAGGGACACAAGGGTGTCGAGTGTGAGTAGTGAGATCATTTAGCATCATTAGAAAGTCATTACATGCGTTATAAACTACTTAGGAACAAGTTCGAATAATTTTGAGTTATTTGTACGAATTTTGTAAATCGTGTAATGTCCATTAACTTTGGCTTTCATTTAATATTCAAACGACCTTATATTTTGGTGATCTTTGTTGGGCTCAATTCCTTGATGTGTTGAGAAACAAGTGGTATAATTTGTTTCATAGGTTGCGTGTACGGATTTGAAATAAAAGACTCAAAATGAATGTGTATATCTTGCGTCTTATAAACGTATTTGGACCTTTGTTGGGCTTGGGATTTGGTTAAGCCCAAATGCAAGTTACTAGGGCCGTTTGGTATTGTTTGGGCTAGGTGTGTTATTTGGGCCCAAGGAGTGTTAATGGGCTTATGTTGGTGTTGTAAGCCCAATAAAAGAAATGTGGGACCCAAAGGGGGGGGGTTGTGAGTGTGTTGTGTCGTTGTGGTGATCAAAATGATATTCAGGTTTGATTTGCACATAGTCTACAATATCATAGTATGTGTGTGAGCTTGTTCCAAGGAAAAATGTGAATCATATAACATATACTGATTTGTTGTTGCACAGTGTAAGCAAAAGTTTTAAATTTTGCCTAAAAATGGGTGTGTGAATAGTAATATGTAATTAGTTCTTGATTAACGTTTATTAATAACTAGGGATTTTTACAGGATGTTACAATACCTACCTGTCATACAAATTCCGTCCCGGAATTTAAGTTCGTAGTGATAGGTGGGTGTTGATTACGGGAACAAGTGTGGGTATTTGGCACGAATTTGATCTTCACGCTCCCAAGTATACTCAGGTCCGCGCTTGGAGTTCCATCTAACTTTTACAATGGGGATGCAGTTTTGTTTTAGTTGTTTTACTTCCCTATCCATAATCTCTACTGGTTCTTTGGTGAACGTGAGTTTGTCATCGAGGCGTATCTCTTTTAGTGGAATAAGCACTTCTTTAAGTTTGACACGTGAAAGACATTGTGCACTCTACTGAGCTCTTTGGGAAGCTCTAGCTGGTAAGCCACTGGACCAATCCTTTCTAAGATCTTGAATGGTCAAATGTACCGGGGGTTTAACTTTCCACGCTTTCAAAGCACACTTCCTTTCGAGGATACTTTCAAAGATAACCCTATCTCCTATCTGGAATTCGGTTTCATCTTACATCAGCATAACTCTTTTGTCTGTCCATAGCATCTTTCAGACGCTGCAAGATTTTGAATATCTTTTCAGTCATTCCGTGAATCAATTCGGGCCTGGTGAGTTGTATTTCTCCTACTTCAGTCCAGCAAACAGGTGATCTGCACTTTTGTCCGTATAGTGCTTCGAATGGATCTGCCTTAATACTGGCATGATAATTGTTGTTGTATGAGAATTATGCCAATGGAAAGTGTTTATCCTAGCCTTTTCCAAAATCGATCACGCATGCTCTCAACATGTCTTCTAGGGTTTGAATCGTTCTCTCACTCTGCCCATCAGTTTGAGGGTGATATGCAGTGCTCATATCTAGGCGAGTGCCTAGGGCTTTTTGCAATGACTGCCAAAACCTGGAGGTGAATCGGGTATCTCTATCTGAAATAATGTATATAGGTATTCCGTGTCGGGTCACTACTTCTTTCAGATATAATTGCACGAGTGCGTTTGTTTCGTCAGTTTCACGGATGGGTAAGAAATGTGCAGACTTCGTGAGTCAATCTACAATAACCCATATAGTGTCTAATCCGTTGGATGTTTTTGGGAGTTTGGTGATGAATTCCATTGTAATTCATTCCCATTTCCATACTGGAAGATCGGGTTGGGTGAGTAATCCTGATGGCTTCTGGCATTCTGCCTTTACTCTTGAACATGTCAAGCACTTTCCGACATACTCAGCGATGTCGGCCTTCATATTTGGCCACCAATAGAGTTTTTTAAGGTCCCGGTACATCTTGTCAGAACTGGGGTGGATGTAGTACTTTGTCTTGTGGGACTCATGCATGATGAGGTCTCGTATACCTCCATGGAGTGGAATCCAACTTCTTTCTTTGAAACATAATACTCCGTCTGACCTCTTCACAAAACCATGTCCACTGTTTGCATGCCGTAAATCTTTTCATTGGGTCAGTTCTCTTCTTTAAGAGCTTCAAACTGTGCTTAGAGAATCTGTGACTGGAGTGGTGAACAAATCGTCATTCCCAATGATCAAACTCGGAGGGGTTTGATGCGCTCCTTTTTGCTCAGGGCATCGGCCACAACATTGGCTTTTCCTGGGTGATAGTGAATTTCACAATCGTTATCATTGAGCAGCTCTAACCATCGACGCTGTCGCATATTTAACTCTTTCTGTTTAAGAATGTGTTGTAAACTCTTGTGGTCCGTGAATACCGTGCACTTGGTACCATACAGTTAATGTCTCCATATCTTGAGAGCAAATACTACTGCTCCTAACTCTAGATCATGGGTGGTGTAGTTTTCTTCATTCTTTTTGAGCTGTCGTGAGGCATAGGCTATTACTTTGTTCCTTTGCTTTAACACTGCACCTAAACCGTGGTGCGATGCATCACAATACACTATGAAATCTTCGTTCCTTCGGTAATGCTAAGATGGGTGCTTCACAAAGTTTTTTTCAAGATTTGGAAAGTCATCTCTTGTTTCTCTCCCATTCGTACTTCTTGTTTTCTATGTCAACTTGGTTAGTGTCTTTGCTATCTTTGAAACCTTCGATGAATCTTCCGTAGTAACCGCAGCCCTAGAAATTGTCGAATTTACGTAGGGTTGGTAGGGAAGCCCATTCTTTCACCGCTTTGATCTTGGCCGGATCTACGTGAATGCCTTGACTATTCATGATATGCCCCGAAATTGCACATTCTCGTATCCAAAAGTCACACTAGGAGAATTTAGCATATAACCTGCTCGTCTTGAGCAATTCCATAATGATTCTCGATGTTCAACATGTTCTTCTTGAGTGCGGGGTAGATGAGGATATCGATATGAACACGATCACAAACTTGTCTAAGTATGGTTTGCATACTCGGTTCATCAGATCCATGAATACTGCTGGTGCATTAGTTAGGCCAAATGGCATTACATGGAACTCGTAATGACCATAGCGTGTTCTGAATGCAGTCTTGGATGTCTTCTTCACGAACTCTTAGTTGGTGATATCCCGACCCTAAGTCAATCTTTGAGTAAATGCTCGAACCCTGTAGCTGATCGAATAAGTCATCGATCCTTAGTAGCGGATAACTATTCTTCACTATAAGTTTGTTCAATTCCCGGTAGTCGATACACATTCAGAACGATCCGTCTTTCTTTTTAACGAACAATACTGGAGCTCCCCAGGGTGATGAGCTTGGCCGAATGAATCCTTTTTCCAAAAGTTCCTTTAACTATTCAAACAATTCTTCCATCTCGGATGGTGCTAACCGGTAGGGTGCTTTAGCCACCGGTGTCGCTCTTGGCACTAAGTCAATTTGAAATTCCACTTGACGAACTGGCGGTAGGCCGGCTAGGTCTTCTGGAAATACTTCAGGGAAATCCTTGACTACAGGCACGTCTTCAAGTCGCTTTTCTCCCGGCTGATCTTCTGTCACTTGAACCATAAATACTTGACAACCCTCGTTTATGTACTTCACTGTTCGGATGAACGAGATAATACCGAATCGGGGCTTGCTTCGGTCGCCTTGGAAAATAAGGGTTCCATCGTATAAAGTAATATGGACGGTTTTCTCTTCGAAAACTATTCTGGCACGGTGTTGAGATAGCCAATCCATACCAATAACAAATCAAAAGTTCCAAGCTGGATGGGCATGAGGTCGATAAGGAAAGCTTTGTCATGTAGGATTATAGTGCAACCTTGGATTATGGTGTTAGTGCCTATTATGACTCCATTAGCTATTTCGACTTCATAGGTGGTGTATAACTGTGACAACTCGTAATTTCCTCAATGCGTCATAAATGGAGAAACAACAATTAAAGCGAACGTTCCATCTAAGTTGAGATATGATACGTATTTATAGTCGTTTTTATCAGAAATATTATTCTGAGAACGTTGGCGTAATTCAGTCATGAATCCTTCGTTTGTTTGGTCTAAACGAGTCCTGAACCTAATATATCAAAAGTTTTAGAAAGTTACATAACTAGTCCTCGGATAGTTTCACCGCCTTTTTTGGATTATTTACACAACCGGTCCCTCCAGGAGTATATATACCCCACTCCTCCCACATACTCCCATTTTGCACACTTACTTTCTCTCTCTTAAATAACACACACAACCTCTCCAACCTCTCTCTAGAAATTCCGACCAACCCTTTAGGGTTCCAGCGTCGTCGTACTTTTCGGCCAACTTCCAGCCATCACCAATATTTAAACCACCACTCTCATCTTATAGATCAGATTCTTGTGGTTTTATTTATGTAACACACACACCCCTAAACCTAGCAACGCGCCCTAGATCTTGAATCTTAGTTTCGTACTTTAGGGTTCTTGGTGATAACGATTTCAAGGGTTCAAGTGGTTACGAGTTGTACTCGTAAAGACACCACCAGCCGCTTATTGTTCATCTCTTTCTCTCTCGGTAAAACTTAACCCAATTCATAATATTGTATTTTCTGTTTTTTTTATAAATCGTATATATTATTGTGTTTGTATTCATGGATAAAAGTGTTGAAACAAGAATTTAAAAACGTTTTAAATTGATTCATGTGGCGTTCAACTGAAAACATGATAAGGTATAAGTTGTGTAGTTATAAATCTTGAAAAACAAGTTACTATTTTTTCGTGTGGTAAACTTTGTTAGAACGAGAATAGGTTGGTATAGAGTTGGTTTGATTTTCGATTTGGATTTTTAATCGTGTGGTGAGAAAATTTGTAAGCAAATCTGTAAAGGGGTGTTTGTTATGGCTGTTTTGAGTCGAGTTGAATCAGTGAGTCAGTGGACTCGGTCGGGTCAAGTATGACCCGTGTGGAAAACTAGAAGGGGGGGTTGAATAGTTTTACCAATTTAAAACTTCCTTTTAAATATTTAGATCGACTTATTTCAATCTATTTGGTTGTTTATGTTGGACGTTGATAGATAGATATATAAACGTGTAATGAAAGATAAAGAGTAAGAAGCACATCACCACGACACGAGTTATTTATAGTGGTTCGGCTACAAGGACACCTTCCTTGCCCTACTCCACTCCCCGAGTCACCTACTCGAGAGTTCGTAAGCACTACACCAACTCCTTATGGCGGAGAAGCCTTCACAATGCCGCTTAACCTTTTTCCGGTACAAAGCTAAATACCGAGTTCCTTCACACCAAGGCGAACCACACCTAACACAACATCGCCTACCCTTTATACGGTGCTAGGCTAACCACCGAGTTCTTTCACACCTTAGGAGAACTAATCATATCACAACGTCGCCTACCCTTTATTAGGTACTAGGCTAAGCACCTAGTTCCATTACTATGGAGGAACTACTACCCTTCATGACACAACACCTAATCTCAAGGAGATCTACTCCTTGTTACAACACCATCAAGGATAACACCATCCTTGTAAATAAACAAATACTTATATGTATAACGATGCACCTCATCGATTATACGACCTAGGCATTCTTCCCAAATGCCACTTGATTTGGTTCTTCGGCATCCTTCACTAATGCCTTTGACACAACGCTTGGCACCCTTCACTAATGCCTTCGACACAACGCTTGGCACCTTTCACTAATGCCTTCGTCTTGACACCTTTAGCATTCTTCAATAATGCTTAGACACGGATGATGAACATCTTTCACTAATGCTTTCATCTTGACACTTTTGGCATTCTTCACTAATGCCTTCAACCCAACATCTATGGAGAAAGGTAGATCTATCAACAAGAGAACCTTCGTTGTCTTGATGATGATGAAGCATGGCAATTCATGGACTTGAGCTTGCACGTCTTCAAGAAGTGGTGATCTTTCCTTTAAGAGGAACCTAGAAGATCACACAAAAAACAAAAGACAAACTACATAGATATCTTGGATCTGAGGTTAGAGGGTTAGAATACTTGGGGGAAGTATGTGTGTAAAATGATGAGTAGAAAGGAAGAAATGGCTCTCTATTTATAGAGAAATTTCTCTACTGTTCCCCGGATCCCACGGATCCCTTCCACTTGGGATCCGCTAGCACAAAGCTAGGGATCCGTGGAACGCCTCTTACCCATGGGTATTTTTGGTTATGGGTCATGGGTCATGGGTTATGGGTTGATCCATGGTTTTCTTTCTAGATACAATGAACTTGGTTAAGTGGTATATATAAAACCATGGGTTATGGGTCAATACCATTTGCTAGTTATTACTCATTTTAGTATTTACATGTTTTACCCTTTTAGTATTTACATGTTTTACCCATTTTAGTATACTTAGTTTAAGTATATGTTAACCCAATATGTAAACACTAGTTGTTGTACATATGTATCTAAATCATAAAATCACTTATACTTGTTTTAGTGTTTTATGTGAAACGTAAGTGTGTTAGGAAACTATTAACTCAAACTATTTACGTACTCTATTTGTTTCGTTAAAATGATTTTACGTTTGTTATCGACAAAACATTAGAATATCGTAAAATATAAATAAACGTTTTCGGCTTATTTGTATTAACAACTCAGTCGACCACGTGTCGAGTCGGATCTAATGACCCATGGTTATATTCGTTGGTTGACTGAGTCGGTCGGGTTTGACCGGACGGTCAAACTTTGGGTTAACGGGTCTAAATATGTTAATTAGTAATCGTATAAGTCGTTTTGAGTCACGAGTATTATTTGACTAAGTCTCGGTTTGACATAAAGGTTGGTTGATATGTCGTAAATGGTTACTAATAAAGAATATCAAAACTAATAAGTGGTAATCGGAATAAGTCAATGGGTATACCTTTAATACGACTAATGGGATTTAGTAATTTTTATAAATGCTAGTATGATATGGATAGTGCGTGGGGATCGATACTTGTGTTTGGATATCACGGATACCAATGTACATATTAAAACTAATGATCATTATAATGAGATATCGGAACCAACGAAACGGTTAATGGTATAAACCAATGGTAAAACTCGTAATATGAATATGGGTTAACTATATATATATATATACATACTCAACAACGTGATTAATAAATTGATATCGTATATTTCGTATTTCGTTATAACTTATAAGATTCAATACGATTTATAAATTTGGAATAATACTTGATAAAAAGCTATATTGGTTATAAGTCGGACTTTATTAAACGTTTTGAACTAACCGAGTACAATTTATTAGACTCGACATTAATTTGATATATTTGATTCGCAGTAAGCCTAAATATTCAATTTTCACATTTTAACTAATAACGAGATACCTAACTATACATTATCGTCGGATACGGTTTATTTATTTATTTAAAACCCTTATTAACTACGATAATAACTCGTGTTTTATAAATACATGATTAGCTTCTGTAAACTTGTTGAGAACGGTTATTTTGATAAGTCAATTTATTAAAGTAGTAATGGTTTGGGAACGTTGTATAAACGAATGCGTCTTTTATAAAATACTACATAGTATACTTTATATGAAGTACTTTATCATAAACTAGTCTATGCACGAGTAACGATTGTGAAAGCTTTATTAATTAAGCGATAAATGGAAACTTATCTTTTATTATAACATGTACGTTTGGGATTATGGGGAAGTTACCGAAAGTTAATCTATTTATATTACATAAATAGTTGTCATCGTTTCCTAGTCTTTGACTAGCTTGAGTATGGCGTGCGTTCTAGTAGTATGTCTCGACTATGTCGACGTCTTCTCCTCTTTTGCGTGAGTTGTACGTCGCGTCTATCTTATTACCACCACACGAAACGTTAAAACTAAACCTTTTGAGATATTGATAATGGACTTTTGAAAGTAATAACATGAATAATCCATGAAAACTACGACACGTTATCTACTATCAACTTCTTTATCATATGAGTCGTATTTAAGATAATTGTTGGGAAATTCACAATTACAATTAGTACTCTTAGAATTGGAAGTTTGTACTGATAGTTATAATCCAAGAGTATTAACTAGTTAGTAATGATAGTGTTGAAGTCAGTACTGATAGTGTTATAGTTAGTATTGTTCTATGTATAGAATTTCGTGTACGTTTTGTAATAGCATATCTTCTATCCTTATAGAAGATATGATATGTTTAATGCAAGTTATCTCTGTAAAGGACTCCTTGATGTATAAAAGGATATCCTAGCTAGGTCAGTACAAATCTCACATACACAATAGCATTTCCCTTAACCCTAGCCATTCTAAGTAAAGCTTCAAGGTGTAACCCTGATACTTTGAGAGTATCTGTATTATTGGTTAATAATATTGAAGCATTTAGTTGTTACATTCTGTGTTTACTTGCTTACATTAATCTTCTAAGTGCATTCAAGTAGATTCTGCATACTTGTGTGTATTCATAACAAAGTTTCTCTTTGTTGTTTTGGAACTATCCAAGGAAACTACTCATTACAAGCTAAGTGTTCTAGATCCAAGGTTTGGGACTACACAAGTGGTATTAGAGCTTGTGTCCTGAAAGCTTTGTTTTAGAAGATCCTGTGTCACAGAGTTGAAGAAATGGACTTTGATTCAAGCAAATCCAGTGTTGTTACAAGAGTTCCTAAGTTGCAGTCAAATGAATATGATCTCTGGAAGATGCGCATAGAGCAGTACTTCTTGGTGCTAGACTTTAAGCTGTGGAACATTGTGCTCAATGGAGACTCCTACAAATCCACCATTTCTAAAGAAGTTGGTGGCAAAACTGTTCTTAAAGACAAAGATGAACATGTCACTACTGAAGAAATTACTTAAAGAGGCAATGATCTCAAGGTCATAAGTCTTCTACTTATGGCATTACCAGATGATCATCAACTCAACTTCAGCAAGCACAAGGATGCTCAGTCCTTGTTCAAAGACATTGAGACTAGATTTGGTGGGATTTCTGCCACCAAGAAAACTCAAAAAACTCTTTTGAAGCAAGAATTTGAAAACTTCATTGCTGGTGCTACTGAGTCCATTTACTCAGTTTACAATAGGCTTCAAAAACTTCTCAGTCAATTGGCAGTATTGGGTGTGGATATCTCTCAAGAAGATGTCAATCTCAGGTTTGTTAGAAGCCTTCCATCACCAAAGTGGGACACACATGTCATTGTTTGGAAGCATAGGCCAGAGTTTGAAACTATGGGGTTGGATAATTTGTTCAATAACTTCAAAGTCATTGAACAAGAGATGAAAAGATCTGCAGCTGCATCTTCCAGTTCTGGGTCACAAAACATAGCTTTTGTGGCTCAGCCAGTCACTAGTAATGAGAAAGACAGTTTTAATGTTAGTACTCCTGGTACTAATGTTAATACTGATTGCTTAGCTATCACTGCAGCGGGCATCAATGAAAATACCATTTATGCCTTCATCTCTGAGCAGTCAAAGGGCTCACAGATTACTCATGATGACCTGAAACAGGTCCATGAAGATGACATTGAAGAAGTGGATATCAAGTGGAATATTGCTTTGATAAGTATAAGGGCAAGAAGGTTCATGAAGATAACTGGGAGGCAAATCAAGATTAATGATGGGGATACTGTTGGATTTGACAAGGGAAAGGTGAAGTGCTACAACTGTGGCAAGTTTGGGCATTTTGCTAGGGAATGCAAAAGCCCTAAGAACAAAGGAAGAAGTTTTGATGCTGATGATTCCTCTTCCAAAGCTATGGTGGCAATTGATGTTGCTGGATATGATTGGAGCTTCATGGCTGATGAAGAAGAAAGTCCAATCAACATGGCTTTGGTATCTGAGGTACTTACTGAAACAAATTGCTCAGATACATGTGTCCCATTAAGCGAATATGAGTCTCTAAAAATCCAATATGATAATATGTCTGAAGAGCTTGCTAAAACTAGTTTTAGCTTATCAAACCATAAGAGAGGCTTAGCAGTTTTGGAAAAACAAATTGTGCACTACAAGGAAAATGAATCAAAATTTTATGAAACAGTAGCCTTGCTTTATAGGGATATCTCTCTTAAAGATACAACCATAAGTATGCTAAAAGAATAACTAGAGAAAATTACTGTAGCTAAGGACAACATAGAACTCAGTGTTGATACTCTTAAGAACACACATCACTATAACTCTGAGAAACTTAATAAAATGATTGAAAGCTCTCTAGTTGGTAATGCCAAATCAGGAATGGGATATAAAAGAGCACCACCACCATTCAGAGGTGTTCCCTCACCTCTTGGTATAGACCTTGAACACACTGGCCTAGAGGAATTTAAGGTACCCACATTTGTTCGTGGCTCTAAAGTCAAGGAGACCAAAACTGAAAAGGCTAATGAAGCCTTTGAAAGTGCCAGTGACACTTCTTTGCCTGAGGTGTATGTGTTTGAAAACAAAAATATTAAAAGAGGAGTAGAGTCTAATGAATCAAAGCAAGAGACAATTTATGAACCTGTAAAACCTAATGAAAAACCTATTAGGAAGGCAGTAAAATGTGCTGAGATGTATAGGAACAGGTCATCCAGTCCTAGAGGTAATAAGAGGAACTGGAATAATCTTAAATCTGAGCAATTAGGGGATGAATTTGTCATGTTTAACAAATCTTGCTTTGTGTGTGGAAGTTTCTCTCATCTGCAGGCTCAATGTAGACATCAGCTGAGACCTCAACCCACCATGACCCCAAGAGCAGTACTTCTTAAGACTGGCATAAAACCTTTGAATACTTCAAGGCCAGTTAATACTGCTAGACCACAACCCAAAGTATTTGGTGAAAAGCCCAAAAAGAACCTTTCAAAATACTCACCATCTACTTCACTAAGACCCTTTTATGGTAAAGCAGCACCAACCTTTAAGTCCTATAATGAACAAATCAAGTTTTACAAGAAAAGGTTAATCTTGTTGAACCAAGACTTATCTTGATAGGCCAAAGTTAATACCTTTAAGCCTAAAACTAAAGCTGTTGGTTCAAAAGTGAGTCTTCTTTGGGGAATCAAGGCAATCTTTGTTAAGCCATTAGCTTGTTGGGTTAGAAAGACCACTAAACCCAACAAAGCATCGATTACTCTCAAGAAATATGATTACATTGATGCACGAAGCGAGATCCAAGTCGATAATGGCTTGGGTCCTCAAAAGGAACTAATTTCCTTTATTTTGTGTGCAGAACATTCCAACAATAATGATGATCTAGGCTATTCGAGACGTTGGATGTTCCGGCACATGACCGAAATCCATCCTATCTTCGGACTTCTTGATTTGAATGGAGGATATGTGTCCTTCCTTTGGTAGAGGTATAGGTGGAAGGATTACTGGTAAAGGTACAATCAAGACTGGTAATCTTGTTTTTGAAGATGTGTACTATGTGAAAGAACTCAAATATAATCTGTTTAGTGTGTCACAAATGTGTGACAAGAAGAACTTTGTTCTGTTCACAGACATTGATTGCTTGGTTTTATCTACTAATTTTAAGTTACCTAGTGAAGATGAGGTACTACTTAAGTTTCCTAGGAAAAGCAATCTGTACAGTGTGAGTATGAAAAACATAGTGCCCAAAGAAAACCTTACTTGTTTAGTTGCTACAACTTCTTTGGATGAGTCTATATTATGGCATAGAAGGCTAGGTCATGTGAACTTTGAGGTAATCAATCTTTTAGCTAAAAATAACCTTGTAAGAGGTTTACCTTTAAAAATATTTGAAAATAAACAGACTTGTATTGCATGCCTCAAAAGGAAGCAGCATAGAGCCTCTTGTAAGCCCAAGGTTTTTAACTCTATCACCTAACCACTGTATATGTTGGCCCTACCTCTGTTAGCAGCCTGAATAATAAAAAATATTGTTTGGTTGTGACTGATGATTTTAGCAGGTTTACTTGGGTTTTCTTCATGAATACTAAGGATGAGACCAGTGAAATCCTTAAGTCATACATAACTGCAGTAGAAAACCTTGCTGATAATGGGACTGAGTTTAAAAACCAAGTGATGAATGATTTATGTCAACTTAAGGGTATTAAAAGAGAATACAGTGTAGCTAGGACTCCTCAGCAAAATGGGGTTGCTGAAAGGAGAAATAGGACATTGATAGAGGCTGCTAGGATCATGATAGAGGCTGAAAGGAGAAATAGGACATTGAGAAATAGGACAAACGTAAAATCATTTTAACGAAACAAATAAAATACGTAAATGGTTTGAACTAATAGTTTCTAACATATTCACATTTTCACATAAAACGCTAAAACAAGTATAAGTGATTTTATGATTTAATATTACATATGTACAACAACTAGTGTTTACATATTTGGGTAAAATATACACATAACTAGTATGTAGTATATTGGGTAATATAAATGGGTAGAAACTTAAGTATCATAACCCATTGGGCAAATACATTGAATGTAGTTAGGTACAACCCAATGCCCATGACCCATGGAGCTTGACCCATAACCCATTGCATGACATCATGCTTATATCATATATGGATAATATCCATAACCCATGGTATTGACCCATACCCAATGTCTAGATACATTGAACCCTTGGTGAGCACTCAAGAGAATGTCTAGATACATTGAACCCTTGGTGAGCACTCAAGAGATACATTGTATCTAGCTAAAGACCCATGGATCAACCCATGACCCATAACCAAAAATACCCATGGGCAAAGAGGAGCGTTCCACGGATCCCTAGCTTTGTGCTAGCCGGATCCCTTGTGGGAGGGATCTGTGGGATCCGGGGAACAATAGAAAATTTCCTCTATAAATAGAGAGCCATTTCTTCCTTTCTACTCACCACTTCACACATACTTTCTCCAAGTATTATATCTTTCTAACCTCAGATCCAAGAGATCTATGTAGTTTGTCTTTTGTTTTTGTGTGATCTTCTAGGTTCCTCCTAAAGGCAAGATCACCACATCTTGAAGTCGAACAAGCTCAAGTCCATGATTTGCCATGCTTCGTCATCATCAAGACAACTAAGGTTCTCTTGTTGATAGTTCTTTCTTCCTCTGTAGATGTTGGGTTGAAGGCATTAGTGAAGGATGTCGAAAGTGTCAAGATGAAAGCATTAGTGAAAGATGCTTATCGTTCGTGTCAAAAGCATTAGTGAAGAATGCTAAAGGTGTCAAGACGAAGGCATTAGTGAAGGGTGCCAAGCGTTGTGTCAAAGGCATTAGTGAAGGATGCCTAAGAATCAAATCAAGTGGCATTTGGGAAGAATGCCTAGGTCGTATAATCGATGAGGTGCATCGTTATACATATAAGTATGTATTTATTTCCAAGGATGGTGATATCCTTGATGATGTTGTAACAAGGAGTAGATCTCCTTGAGATTAGGTGTTGTGTTGTGAAGGGTAGTAGTTCCTCCATAGTAATGGAACTAGGTGCTTAGCCTAGTACCTAATAAAGGGTAGGCGACGTTGTGATAGGATTAGTTCTCCTTGGTGTGAAGAACTCGGTGGTTAGCCCTAGCACCAGATAAAGGGTAGGCGACGTTGTGTTAGGTGTGGTTCGCCTTGGTGTGAAGGAACTCGGTATTTAGCTTTGTACGGAAAACGGTTAAGCGGCGTTGCCAGAAGGCTTCTCCGCCATAAGGAGTTGGTGTAGTGTTTACGAACTCGAGTAGGTGACTCGGGGGAGTGGAGTAAGGCAAGGAAGGTGTCCTTGTAGCCAAACCACTATAAATACTTGTGTCGTGGTGATGTGCTTCTTACTCTTTATCTTTCATTACACGTTTAAATATCTATCTATCAACGTCCAACATAAACAACCAAATAGATTGACATAAGTCGATCTAATTATTATAAAAGGAAGTTTTTAATTGGTAAAACTATTCAACCCCCCTTCTAGTTTTCCACAATTGGCATTAGAGCTTCGTTACCAAGTTTTTTTTTGTATATTGTACTTTGAAAACTTGATACGATCCGTGTATGTTTGAAAACTACAAAGAAGGGAATTTCTTAAAACAAAAAGTCATGTTTTTAGAAATCATCATATGTTGGATAGTGATAGATCATTCTAACATTTTCCTTTTAGAAGTCTTCATACTAGGATTTGGGTATCTTAGAAGATCATGAAGTATTTCGCGTCTATGGTTTCTAAAACCATAAAAAGGAAATGTAGCAAAGGATTTGGGTATCTTAGAAGATCATGAAGTATTTCGCGCCTATGGTTTCTAAAACCATACAAAGGGAATACAACAAAGGTATGTTCTCTTAGTTACAATTATTAGTCAAAGACGTGCTAAATTGCTTGTGGATAAAATGGTAATATATGCTTCTATCTTATAATAAGCATAATATGAAAAGTGTTTTAGTGATTATTTTTTCTCTTTTCTTTGAAGTTTTGTGTTTGATATATGTTCATTCAAGCTTGAATAAATATTGGAATGGGTAATATAACCTCACTAAAAGTCTACAAAGGTTAAACCTTTTCGTCACGTCAAAACATGCATTTTGTAATTTTAGGTCGATCCATGGATCCTCGCTTTACAATCGGACGGATCCCTAAAGCAAGGGATCCGTGGATCCGTGGTATGAAAGACATTTTTGTCCAATTTCAAAATTCATAACTAATTAACCGTAAGTCGTTAGAAGTCGTGCCACCTATCGTTTTAAAGGTATTTGAGTCTAATTTCATTTAAAATGATTTCATAAATTGATTCAAAACAAAATTTACAGAATCATTGATTTATAATAGAAAGTCATTTTTTGGTCATAACTTTTGCACAAACTTTTGATCTAATTGGAGACGGATGTTTTCATCTTTGAATAACAATGTGTCCTCTTTTCAAATTAAGGTTTTGATCATACTTATAAAAGAAACTAATCAAGCTTGGTATACATGTTTAACACAAAGCGATGAAAAGAACTTTCTTATGCTATGCTAAATGATAAATTGTCTTCCTTGCATTACTTGATTATTTGCTTATCTCAAATAGCTTTTGTGCTTGTTTGATTGAATAACATATGTGGTTTCCTTACCTTGCTATTCATTCTCTTGCTTGTCGATTTAGTAATATTCTACTAATCAATGTGCTACTTGAAGGAGTGTTTGGGATAACATCTAGTTGTGTCAAAAATGTTAGTTTTATAAGTTGAAAATGTTTAAAACATATAACGCACCAAATGGCTTTTTGATTGAGTTTGTCATGTGTGCAACATAAATGTTTTATGTGCTTATATGATTTCTTGATTTCATATTTTCTTGTATCGTTTTCTAAAAACAACAAGAATGTACATCGGATCATAACCTACACTTGTGTTGATGATGTACTCTCCCGTTTTCCTTTTCATGATCGCTCTTCAAGCTTCATAGTAGGATTGACAACTTGATTATTTCATCCGATATACTCAAGTAAATTATTTTGCAACGCAAATATAATTTTCCATATCCGAAAGTCCAAACTCGAGATTTCCAACAACATATGTTGAACTAGCTCATCCAACCATTTTCTTTTTGTTCACCATATGGACAACTTTTAATATTTTGATACCTTAGTCACCTTAGTTGTTTTAAGTATAATATTAATATAAATGAAGCAACGTATCATCATTGTTACTCTTCGATAGGCCATTGTAGGAATATAAATTTTCCTAACTTGAGAATGAATCTTGGAGAACTTATTGCACTAGAAACTCAATTTGACCTAACGGTTGAATTGCTTCCTGAGAGAAGTTGGGTATGTGGAATCGCCGTAAAATGGTCGTGTTTAGCCATAATTGAGCAATCGCTAGTAATAGTCTCATATTCATTCTCTCACTTGAGAAATTTATACTCCTATGTCTTCCTAAAGTAAGTTTACAATGTAAATACTTTGCATTGTCTTAGGATTACTAATCAAACAAATTGTATAATTGATTTTTCTTTTGGTTAATCACAACCACTTGCCTCATCAAGCGATTATCTTGCTTTGATCGAGAAGAGCTACATGACTTCATGGACGAAGTTCATTGTATGCTAATCACCATCCATAATGACTATACATCGCTCATTGCTTCGTTGCCAAAACAACCCTATTGTCTTGAACACCATCATCTACTCTGCACGCCATTGTTAATACAAACGATTTACTAATCTAGATCGTAAATCTATTTTGAGCTTCTTGAATAGCGGTTGTTAAGTTTGATAAACCTATGTGTTACTTGTGAGCTAGATCTCATTTAATTGCTTATGTGCTATTTCTACATGCTACTTAGTTTGTTTTACTTCTATACATGTATGCTTACTGTATAGATCAGTAACTTCTAAGTTCGATATTTAGAACAAACGCTCATTGTTAAGTAAAATTGTCCCAGATGCCGGATCCCTAGTTTGTAACTAGCCGGATCCCTCAAGTGAAGGATCCGTGGGATCCGGGCAAATAGAAGTGGAGTTTCAATCCGTTACACCTCAAACCATGTTCCTAGACTACTTCACACTAGCTGAACTTAATACTTTAGGATCTCTTAAGTCCTTCTCAAGCTTAGTAAGCTTCACACTCACTCATAAGCTCATTAAGGATCACACCCTAAGACGCTTGTAGATCTATCATTTTCATTTTAATCCATTACTCTTCCGCTCTCTAGATCACTCATCATTCTCACATGATCCATCACATCTAGTCTTAGAAATCTTTCGATTATGGCAAAGCTTGATCATAAATCATCCTTACCTCAAAATTGATCAAAGTTGATCAAATTCTAGTTTTCCCATCTTAAAACCTTTAGGATCTTCTCTAAAACATTATCCTAAGTCACTATCCGATCACTAGGATCATTTAGCTCCATTTGACACTCTCAAGATTTTAGTGTCATCTTTGTTCATTCATTGGTACTCACGAAGTTCCAATTTCTTCCATATAAGGCAATCATTAGCTACATCACTCATTGCCCTTGAACATTTAAGTACCCTTCCGTTTAAAGACACTTAGGAGAACTGAAACACTCAAAAAGGTATAGGCTTTAGACCTTTCAAACATCACTTATATCCTTTCCTAACTACTGAGAGCCGGATCCCTAGGATTAGCCTAGACGGATCCCCCATTGGTGGGAACCGTAGGATCCGGGTGACAGATATATGTCAACTCTTGCTCGAACAATCATTTCAAGCTCACCTTGCTAACTTGAACACTCCACCTCATCCTAATTAAATCCCTAGATCAGTAAAACTGTAAAGTTGACTCTTGTGCATGCTAATCATCACATTTTAGAGACTTAAGTCTTGAATGCACTTGCCAAATCCTTCCCTTTATAAGTCATCTTGCTAGAATCCCTTAGTCATCAAACACAACATAATTCTCAGCATTTAGAAACTTTTTCCTTAGTCATTTCATCATGAGGAAAGCTCCTAGTGCTAACTCATCCAACCAAGAACCACCCAAGAAACTTGCTCATGTTGTACACGAAATTTCCTCAACGAATCATTTCGGTTAAACCCACAAATGGTAGGATTTCCATCCACGAATCATCATCCGTAGAGATAATAGTGCTAGAATCTCACCTCAACAAACCCATTCAACAATTGCCAAAGAACCGCAATAATTAGCATTAAACCTTTTAGGTTAGAAAAGGGATCATCGAGCTCTAAACCAAACGTACCTAGTTCTAGCAAAACGTCTAAACCTTCATTCCTAGAGCATGGACTACACTCCTTCACCGAGCCTCTCTCACCCAAATCTCTATTCATTAGAGCATTCACCACCGAGAACTTCCCATTCACCAACCTTCTCGTTAAAATGGGAACCACCTACATCACCAACTAGTCCATCGTTGGAAACAAGGAACCATCAAGGACTTGATCATATGGAGGAATTTCCATTACCACCACTCTCATTCCTAGTAGAACCTCATCCTAAATTACTCAATGTACCTCCACCATCATTTGTAGAACCTCCTCAAAACATCTTGTTCCTAATCAAGACAATAATTGCTCTAATCACCCAAGGACTTGTTCAAGAAGTACGAAATGAGTTGCATTTCATGTTTAATCATCTTCTTGAAAGATTGGACCAAATCAACTAGTCTACTCATCCCTAGACTCAAGCACATTGTTGCTTCTTAAGCTTTGGTCACTTATTAGTATTAGTAGAATATGGCTAAATCATTCTCTTAGTTTTAGAGATTTGTTGATCATCTCTTATGTTTTATTGAATGATAGTTTACTGCCATATTGCATTGAGTATATGTTTGTTGGTTGAATACATATCTCATTTTGATGTTAACATTACTTGTTACATCACCATTGCTTAATTTAATCATTAGCTATCTGGATCCTCAAAGTTGCCTAGATGGATCCCTACTAGAGGGAACCGTGGGATCCGTGAGACGTAAAACTATTTTTCTACTAACTTGGATCACATATGCGAGGAAATTGTGCATTATACTTGTTTTCTAACCTTTGTTTTGTAGTTATTCAATCTACACTTGAAGCCTTTGACACCCTAAAGCTGGGGAGCTTTGTGTCAAAACAATACATTGCAAATTACTTGCAATATTAGGATTACATTCTCGACATCCTTTGCAAAATTGCAAATCATCAGGGGAGCACATTCGTCACTTAGATTTAAATCTTTTACAAACTTAGTTGCAAACAAACTAGCTAGTATTACTTTCTTGGCGCCACTTACATAGGGATGGACTCGTCAGGGGGAGTAAAAGACGAGATCCGTTCCGTTACTTGCTCTCTATTTTTTTTTTTCACATGTTTTCCTAAAAACAATGTGTTAGTTTCTTTTCAAGCTCTTTTGTTTTGACAAAAGGGGAGAAGAAAGTAAAACTACAAATTCAAACTTTTACAATTTTAGCTTTTCCTTAAAATAATTTTATATTTTGTCATCAACAAAAGTGGAGATTGTTAATACAAATGTCGTAGTAAAACGTTTATTTATATTTTACGATCTTCTAATGTTTTGTCGATAACAAACGTAAACTCATTTTAACGAAACAAATAAAATCGTAAATGGTTTGGACTAATAGTTTCTAACATATTCACATTTCACAAAAACACTAAAACAAGTATAAGTGATTTTATGATTTAATATTACATATGTACAACAACTAGTGTTTACATATTTGGGTAAAATATACACATAACTAGTATGTAGTATATTGGGTAATATAAATGGGTAGAAACTTAAGTATCATAACCCATTGGGCAAATATATTGAATGTAGTTGGGTACAACCCAAAGCCCATGACCCATGGAGCTTGACCCATAACCCATTGCATGACATCATGCTTATATCATATATGGATAATATCCATAACCCATGGTATTGACCCATACCCAATGTCTAGATACATTGAACCTCTTGGTGAGCTTCGAGAGAATGTCTAGATACATTGAACCCCTTGGTGAGCACTCGCAGAGATACATTGTATCTAGCTAAAGACCCATGGATCAACCCATGACCCATAACCAAAAATACCCATGGGCAAGAGAGGCTGCCCACGGATCCCTAGCTTTGTGCTAGCCGGATCCTCTTGTGGAAGGATCCGTGGATCCGAGGAACAATAGAAAATTCCTCTATAAATAGAGAGCCATTTCTTCCTTTCTACTCACCACTTCACACATACTTTCTCCAAGTATTATATCTTTCAAACCTCGGATCCAAGAGATCTATGTAGTTTGTCTTTGTTTTTGTGTGATCTTCTAGGTTCCTCCTAAAGGCGAGATCACCACTTTGAAGTCGAGCAAGCTCAAGTCCATGAGTTGCCATGCCGTCATCATCAAGACAACTAAGGTTCTCTTGTTGATAGTTCTTTCTTCCTCCGTGATGTTGGGTTGAAGGCATTAGTGAAGGATGCCGAAAGTGTCAAGATGAAAGCATTAGTGAAAGATGCTTATCGTTCGTGTCAAAATCATTAGTGAAGAATGCTAAAGGTGTCAAGACGAAGGCATTAGTGAAGGGTTACAAGCGTTGTGTCAAAGGCATTAGTGAAGGATGCCTAAGAATCAAATCAAGTGGCATTTGGGAAGAATGCCTAGGTCGTATAATCAATGAGGTGCATCGTTATAACTATAAGTATGTATTTATTTCCAAGGATGGTGATATCCTTGATGGTGTTGTAACAAGGAGTAGATCTCCTTGAGATTAGGTGTTGTGTTGTGAAGGGTAGTAGTTCCTCCATAGTAATGGAACTAGGTGCTTAGCCTAGTACCTAATAAAGGGTAGGCGACGTTGTGATAGGATTAGTTCTCCTTGGTGTGAAAGAACTCGTGGTTAGCCTAGCACCGTGATAAAGGGTAGGCGACGTTGTATTAGGTGTGGTTCGCCTTGGTGTGAAGGAACTCGGTATTTAGCTTTGTACCGAAAAGGTTAAGCGATCGCGTTGAAGGCTTCTCGCCATAAGGAGTTGGTGTAGTGTTTACGAACTCTCGAGTAGGTGACTCGGGAGTGGAGTAGGAGCAAGGAAGGTGTCCTTGTAGCCAAACCACTATAAATACTTGTGTCGTGGTGATGTGCTTTACTCTTTATCTTTCATTACACGTTTAAATATCTATCTATTAACGTCCAACATAAACAACCAAATAGATTGACATAAGTCGATCTAATTATTTAAAGGAAGTTTTAATTGGTAAAACTATTCAACCCCCTTCTAGTTTTCCACATGGTTAATACTAATGAGCCACAGGTTTACTATTGATGGGCCGATATTAATATTGATGGATCTCACACCATGCCATCAGTCAATAAAAATGTTTCTGATTCCGGTGATCCTAATGATGAATCGATGAGATTGATCTTACAAATATTGCTTCATCTTATTATGTTCACTATTACACCACACGTAAGAATCAATCGAGATCATCCTTGAAAATGTAATTAGGGGTGTTCTTGCTGAAAGAACAACAAGATCTCAGGTTCACCATAGTGAGACTGGCTTCTTTAGTGCCATATATGAAGAAAGGGTTCATGGTGAAACATAAAAATGTTTGTTTGCGTGTTTTGTTTCACAGGAAGAACCAAAGAAGGTCTACAAAGCTCTTGAAGATGAAGCATGGGTAGAAGCAATGAAAGAAGAGCTTCTTCAGTTCAAACTTCAAAATGTATGGGTTCTGGTAGATCTTCCTAAAGGCAAGAGAGTTATTGGCACTAAATGGGTTTTCAGAAACAAGAATGATGAAAGAGGTGTGGTAATAAGGAATAAAGCAAGACTGGTGGCTCAAGGGTATACACAGCAGGAAGGTATTGATTATGAAGAAGTATTTGCTCCTGTGGCAAGATTAAAGCTATAATACTATTCCTGGCTTATGCATCATACAAAGACTTCACAGTATACCAAATGGATGTGAAGAGTGGTTTCCTCTATGGAAAGATTAAGGAGGAGGTATATGTCTGTCAGCCTCCAGGCTTTGAAGACCCCAACTTTCTTGAAAAAGTGTACAAAGTTGAAAAAGCACTCTATGGTCTGCATCAGGCACCAAGAGCTTGGTATGAAACATTAGCCAAGTATCTCCTGGGAAATGGCTTTAGAAGAGGAAAGATTGATCAGACCCTGTTCATAAAAAATTTGAAGAATGATATCCTCTTGTTCAGATCTATGTTGATGATATCATTTTTGGTTCAACCAAGGCGATTTGTGCAAAGAGTTTGAGAAGCCGATGCAAGATAGGTTTGGATGAGTTCTATGGGAGAACTCACCTTCTTTCTTGGGCTAGGTGTCAAGCAAAGATGGATGGCATATTTATCAGTCAAGATAAATATGTCAAGAAGATTCTGATGAAGTTTAGCTATGAAAATACAAAGATTGCAAGCACTCCTATGGAGCATAATAAGCCACTACTTCTAGAAGTTGATGGTGAAGAGGTTGATCAGCACCTCTATAGGTCAATGATTGGGTCATTGATGTACTTGACTACCTCCAGACCAGATATTATATTTGCAGTGTGTGCATGTGCAAGATTTTAAGTCTCTTCAAAGGTCTCTCATATGCATGCAGTTAAAAGGATCTTTAGATATCTGAAAGGCCATGCTCACCTAGGTCTTTGGTATCCTAAAGACTATCCTTTTGATCTGGTAGCTTACTCTAACAGTGATTATGTTGGGGCAAGTCTTGATAGGAAGTCAACCACAAGAGGATGTCAGTTTCTTGGTGATAGGTTGATTTCATCGCAGTGCAAGAAACAAAGCATAGTGGCAAATTCTACAACTGAGGCTGAATATGTAGCTGTTGCAAGTTGTTGTGGTCAAGTTCTCTGTATTCAGAATTAGATGCTTGATTATGGGTACAATTTTATGGGCACTGTCGTTTATATTGATAACAATAGTATTATATGCATTATTAAAAATCCAGTTGCACATTCTAAAACTAAACATATAGAGATAAGACATCACTTTATAAGAGACTGTAATGAAAAGAAGCTCATCCAGGTTGATAGGATTGATAGTGAGCTTAATGTTGCAGATCTTTTGACAAAAACTTTTAAATTGGGAAGGCTTCAGTACTTGGTCACAAGTATTGGAATGCTTCATCTATAATATTTCTTAATCTCTCACTAATTTGTAAAGTTGTCTAAGCGGTTATTCTTATTAGTTATACGGTTAATCTGCTAGTGTAAAGTTAATCTTGATTGATAAGAAAATAGCTTGGATTGTGTTTTCTTGGTTTAAACTAACTGCGGGCCTAGCACAAGCAATATGGATGTGTTTTGGAAATTGATTGATGCGCCTAATGTGGATCACTCCCCAGTACATTCGAAGCAACCACATGATGGAAATTCTTTGCACATTGAACTTTTGTGATGCCAAAGCATAATGTGGCATCTAGGTAGTATAATGAACATGACCTACTCTTTGCCATTCTATCTTTCTCGAGATAGTGACTAGCCCAGGGCATCTAGCATAGAGAATAGCGAGCAACCGTGGATCCAAAAACTTGTGTTGGAGGCAACATCTACCACAGTGGAAACCTGTCGGGAAGACCCTTTGAATGGGTCTATCCATCACATCGGGTGCCTAGCACTAAAACCATTAGTTTTCACCAAACGAGGAGGCCATATGAGGTTAAACCTTGATTAAGTGTCTCGCATCTACACTTAATCCCTTGAAAATGGGTTCTGATTATTATGATTTCAAACTATAAGATAATCTTGATGGGTAAACTTAATATTGATGGTTATAAGTTAGTTCGATAAGCCAATTTAATCTTGATGACTATTGTTAGTACTTTTACCAAAATCACATTATGCATTAATTTCTATGCAAATTGGGTTTATTACCGCCGGTTTCTTTATATAAAGGTTTCCTATTTGGCTAATCTTTACTTTTACCAACAATATATTCACGGTGGTCCAATCATAATTCAAGAATTCTTCCTATAGCATAACTTCTCAATTGCAATCAACCACAATTCTCTAAAGACTTTTGCATACTAAACCGCATACATAACCTAACTCTTATTGCTTAATAGCTCTATTGATTTTTGAAAAGCACACATGGTGGCATGCTTGTAATACTGAAGCAATCTGAGTTCGAGATAGTAGCTTTTCTTAACGAAGCCACATAAGGTTTGCTATACTTTTTAACCCTACTATCTTGTAACCTCCTGTTAGAAAGTTTTGGAAGCGCTATTGTCTCAACATCTAATGAAGAATACAATAACTAACGGTACAATGGATGGCATTCAAATTTTATTCTGCAGCATCTCTAAGAGAATATCTTCATCTTAGAGATGCTCAAGTGTATTAACACTTTGCCGACCTCAAATTCTTGAATAACTTTCCTTGATGGGGGACGAAATGATAATACTTTTAATTTTTAGAAAAACCAGTTTTCCCCACAATGGAGGTTTCTCATTCATACCCTCTTGCATTCTTTGAGTTACAAAAGGATTGGTGGGATGCTTTCCTACTAATATAGCTATAACCTTGATACGCCTTGCAGCAGGTGGTATTCAACTTTTCAAACTATATTTTTGAGGGTATGATTAAAAATTACGTAATGAAAACAAGTTTTGATGTATCGAGTTTATTCAATTATTTTGGGTCTTCAAAAACAAAACTTCGAGCTCATAAAATGTTTATCCACCCAAAATCCTCACATCCAAAGTTTTCTCAAATATGTCAAGGGATGTCAAGGGTATAATGGGATTGTAGTGCCTTTGTCAAAATACTCGACCAAAGTAATTTCAAATATGTTAAGAGCTGTGGTAGGCTATAATGGGGTTGTAGTGCCTTTGTTTCCAACTATGCTTATTGCAGAGGGTGAAGGACCATCAAGCATAGATGGATCCCAACACACACCCACGGATGAAGCTCAATTAGATACCAACCAACCTTCATCAACAAATAAGCATACCAGACAGGGGAATGGGCCAGCTCAGACCCATTCTCCTACTAACACTGACCTAGATGAGCCTACCTCAGGTGATGCAGGAGGTAGAATGGTTAGGGTTGCCACTACTCGACCGGACCTAAAAGCCGGGTGAGGGCGGTGGTAATGTTTGTCAGTGGACCAACCCATGCCAACACCTAGTGAGCTTGCTTCAGGGGTAGACCCGAGCGCAAAGGCTAAAGGGAGGTTGCTTTTGCTCGGGGCTAGGCCCTGGGAGGCTGACTCGATTGCCCCATGACCCACCTCTCTCGGCGGGGAAACACGGTGGAAGTGGTGAGGCGACTTGACACTCATAGAATTGATGAATTTGTCACGAGTCATTATCTCGGATTAAACATACGGAAAGTGACTGAGGAGGAAACCAAAGAATGCCTCCAAAGTCCATGCAAGATGCTTCTCGGAATGAAAAGTTGGAGCATCAAGTCGAATTCTTTCATAGAACTGCGGAGAGAGCACTCCGACCGCGCATCAAAGAAAAGAAAGTCAAAGTTTATGTGTCCTAGTACTTCCGATGAGGATTACGCCAGCGGGGAGGAGTTCAGGACATTCGGGAAGACAAGAGTTTGGTGATTGGCAAGGAGGGCACATGAAAGTCCTTTTATGATGAAGAAGAGGAAGTTCAAGTTCAAATTGATATTGAGGCCAAGAAAGATGATGAAGAAGTACTAGTACTCCACCAAGCACTATCGATATTATCCACGAAAGATGATGAGTGTAGAAATATGCACAATGGATAAATATAAAAATTGACGAGATCTTGGCTCAATGATAACCGAATGATGATGTCGAAAAATAGTACATATATTATGAGGGCGTATACTGGTTTGAGCGTAAAAATATATATATATATATATATATATATATATATATATATATATATATATATATATATATATATATATATATATATATATATATATATATATATATATATATATATATATATATATGTATATATATATATATATGTATATATATATATGTATATATATATATATATATATACATATATATATATATATATATATATATAGAGCATTGATTGGCATCCTAATTCATATGCCCTAATTATATGACTAATCTTAGCATGGCATCATTCATTGGTGACGGTAGATGGGGCGCTATGCATCACAAACCAATAAAACACTTCCACATTCTTTTAGGCCTAAAATTAGGCACACATTTAGCCTCGAATCATTTTATATATATATATATATATATATATATATATATATATATATATATATATATATATATATATATATATATATATATATATATATATATATATATATATATATATATATATATATATATATATGTATATATATATATATATATATATATATATATATATATATATATATATATATATATATATATATATATATATATATATGTATGTATATATATATATATATATGTATATATATATATATATATATATATATATATATATATATATATATATATATATATATATATATATATATATATATATATATATATATATATATATATATGTATATATATATATAATATATTAATGTAATATATATAGGATATAATAGCTACAATTAATTATGGCCAAATGCTACAATTTTGTGCTAAAAATGTGGGTCTCGATTATTTTGTGGTCACGATTCTTTCTTATGGGTCTCTGAATCATTGCTTTAGTGTGTGTGTGTTATGAGAAGGATTGTGGCCAGAACACTGCAAAAATTGTAATTAAGCTATCCCCATATATATATATATATATATATATATATATATATATATATATATATATATATATATATATATATATATATATATATATATATATATATATATATATAGATATATATATATATATATATATATATATATATACATATATATGCATATATATATATATATATATATATATATATATATATATATATATATATATATATATATATATATATATATCAGTGAAGCGTTCAAATGAGAAGACCTTTTTTATGTGAGAGAGCGAGAAGAGATCTGGACCGATTAGATCAAGTTAATCTCATCTTAATATCAATTTGGGCGGAAGGTTGTGTGCAAATGGCGAGTCTAACAAGTCGGATGGAAGCGAGTCGTGGTTTAATCGTGTTGACACCATAAACCAACGTGTGAAATTTATTCTGACACCACTCGGGTGCCTGGTGGGTTGAGTTAAACCAAGCGTGCCCTTGGAATTCTTGGGCTTAGTTTACCTCCACACCTCTTAAAATTTTAGTGGGTTAGGCTTGTGTTTCAAACCAAGCGGACCCTTTTACCTTTGTGGGCTTTGCGGCCAGCTGCACAAAACACAGCAGTGGACTGGACTTCCAGCCATAATATTTGACCAAATCACAGTTTAAGGCCCAACTTCAATTTACATAAGTATAATTTTGCAGACTTGTGTGTTTGGCGCGGTTTAGTCGTGAGAAGATAAGTGAAAACATAAGCATGATGGAAACGAACACTATTATAGCAGTATCTTCACGATTCTCTCGACACATCATATTCTAGTGTTAAACTGGGTAGAATCACCCTCGGGGTGTTCTCCCTTGACTCAAAGCAAACAAGCAAAGGCACCCTTGTGATTCGAACAAACACAAACCCAAGGACTCTTGAGATTTATTGTGTACCGAAAACCTAACAACAAGACATTTACCATAAATTTAACTCGACTAGAGGCTAGTACCGCCTTGTACTACCCAACGTGAGCTGGCGACGCAACAAACACTACGAGAAAAATGACCATTCTAGGGTGTGATTCCTTTTTTTCAGTCGAGGCATCACCAAAATTAGCCATGATAACAAACTAAGGCAAAACACTAAATCATAAGTTGAATGAGAGTGATTAAGCTAGAAATTAAGCCCAAAAACACAATTAAGCCGATTACCAAATAAGCTAGTTACCAAGTTTATGTTTCATAAATTTTACCACAAAATTTTAACCACAATAACATCATTATTAACAAGAATCAAATCAATTAATCCTCCCCATTATTTATACCATTCGATTGGTTCCCAAAAACAAAATGACAATTCACTAAATTAAAAATTTAATCAAAGAGAATAAACAAGATTTCTTACAAAGCGTGATGGTGATTCGAGTGGATGAAGAACCGAAACACGGAATGGACACGAACTTTCTTGGACAAAACTTGATTACAAAGAACAATAACACCCGATTTGGAGTTTATTACAACTGAAATAATGAAGCCCCAAACCAATTTTGAAAAACCCCAAGTTGTTAAAACACTAATTTCTTTTGTGATTATGTGTGAAAGTGAAGAAAACCTGTGAAATTCATCTTTATTTATAGATGCAAACATGGACGAAAACTCTAGACTCCTTGGTCTTGTATGGGAGTAACACCCTTCTTAGGCACGAGTCATTTTCACAACCACAACCCAAGAGCTTCTTGTGATGGCTAGGGTAACAGAGGGTCGTTTATGGCATGGTGAGAGTGACATGTTTGTGCTTGACTTTCAAAACAATAAGATTACTACATTGGTGTTTTTGTGTGGGAGACGAAAAGGAAAGAGAGAATACAGATATGATAGGGATGGGACGGTTGGGAGTAAGATTAGTGTAGTTTTATTTGTCCTATTAATTAACTGTAACCTGTGCGTGTTCTGTCATGTGCATGTGTAAGCGTAAGCTTTCCGTCTGCGTAAAATATAAAAATTATGTTTCTAGAAATGTTTTCGTGAAGCGTAACATAAGGTATCATTATTACTCGGAAAATATGTAATAAAATTTTTCTTGAATTCTTAAGTCGATGTCGGTGTCGTGCGATCTGGTTCTTTTTTTCTTTGAAATCACGAGAAAATCTCGTTTTGTTTGTAAATCTCGGTGAGTGTTAAAGGTGACCATTACACTTTTCTCAATCTAAAATATCGGTTCACATGTGTTCTGCGTGTTGCGATGTGCGAATATCTTTCAAAACAAGCTGTTTTAGCTCACAGGATGCTAAAATTATCAATCGAAATAATAAATTCATATTTATTATTAAAATAATCGATGAAAATTCTTTGTGTGTCACGACCTCCACGCCTTAGAAAGTGGTCCTCGAATTTTAGTTAGGGTTAGCGATTGGGTTGAAAAGAGATGAAGCTATTCGCTCGATTTGGTTCCAGTTCATAGTGGTTGGATTCTCGAGGTTCAACAACCTTAACGATATGAGTCGACTATACTCTAGTCTTTGACTTCGCGGTCCATGTCTTCGTTTGGTCCGGTCGGTGAGTTACTTTTCATTGTTGTGAATTTCCTCGGAGGAGTTACCAACTCATCGTTGGAAGAACATCTCTTTTTAAGTTGTACACGAAATACATTGCGTCGATCTTGAGTTCTTGTGGCTCAGTCGTTGAGCTCTAGGTTCGATTTTGGTGAGTAATTTTGAATAATTCGATGTAATGAGGGTTTAACCTTCCACGTTTTTCCTAAGCGGTTTGCCTTTCAAGTGAAACTTTTATGCATCTGATGATCTATACTTTCGGTAGTAGCGTGCTCCACGTGGCGGTTTTGATGTTGGTGTGGTGTTGTTAGTGTGTTGGGCTCGCTATTAATGGTAGATGTTTATCAAAAGCGTTCAAAACCTATCCACATACTCATCATATCTTCTAAGGTTTGAATGGTCTTCTACTCGACCATTATGCGCTGGATGGTAGGCGGTACTCGTGTTGAGATCGGTACTTAAGTTTCCTAATGGGTCCTCAAGGTTTGAGGTGAATTGGTTATCTTTATCGGAGATAATGGAAATCAGCCCGTGTCGTCTATGATTACTTCTACGTATAAGCGCGAGTTTGTGTAGGACCGAAAATACTTGAGATTTATGTGGTTCGGGAGGTCTAGGTTGATCAAACATGGTGATATGATACATGTTTCTAGTGAGAAAATAGAGAGAGGTGGAGAAATAAGGAAACTTTTATTGATGAAAAAATGAAGCCTGAACCTTACAATTTCCACGCCCTCATGGAAGTCATGAGGGGTTATTTATAAACTCAACCACAACACTGCTTAAACAATACTAGTCCTGCGGGTAAGTATACTCTGAATCTAGTCCATTTCACTAGTGTGGCGTTATCTTTATAAAATAGCAAGGCTATGATCTCCCTCGAGATATCGTCACCGTGAATGGTTACAATGAGACCTATAAATACAAAACAAAGTAAATTACAATAGTAATGAACTATGTTGACATTGTTGAGCCTTGAGTCTCTGTAGTCTGAATCTTGAGGCAAACTTGAAGTTCTCTTCTTGACGATCTGGCATTTGATCTTTGGCGGCGCCAGGCGCAAATCCTTATAGCTCGAACTTCAAGCATGGCAGTGCATTAGGTGTTATTACTCCTCTAACTAGTGAGCCTTTTCTTTTTATGCTCCTCTGAGCCAAACCTTTCCAACACGCTTGACGGAGAAAGTATACTCTTGATCGCGCAATGGTTGTGGATGCAGGAACATCATAACAACATAACTTAACTTTGCTATTGCATCCAGTTGGTAAAAGCCCGATGTACACTTTACTTCTCCTGCGGTCTGCACAAATCCTTAATCCAATCACGGAAGATGAAATACCAACTTCTCCCTCCCGATGGTTGCGGCTATCGGAATCATCATAATGTTGCGTACATCGTATTACCTTTTCTTGATGCAATATTAAAGCCTTAGCTTGATCATAGTGCGTGAGAATATGTCAAAAATACTCTCGATACTTCCGAATCAACACGAAATCAGACCTCCTTTGAATTCACGTAATAGTAATGATGGCATATGGAAAACCTATCGACAAACTTGAAAGAAGCAAACATCCCACTTGACTTACTACTTGTTCAATATTTTTGAACAATCCAGCGACTCGTGTGACCTTTGAGTACTACAACGTAACTCCTTAAAGTGATGGTTATACACTATGAGCACTACAATGTAACTCACCCATGGGTTATAACATTGTCAAATTTCATAATGTGCTGACAAGTTATCTTGAGACATGCATCCGACCAACCAACGTCTCAAAGATAAAGAAGTCCACCCGTGAAATGTCACGTCGATTCACCATGCAATACCGTACAAAAACCCGTAGTCATTTTTCAATTATCGTCCAAGCCGTGAATTTTGTATCCTCCGTGAAATTTATCAGCCAAATACCAATAACACTCGGTTTGCCAATATTTAAAACAAATTGTATCCAAGTTTTGTAACAAAAAATGGATAACACAATCTATTCCTTATATCGTTGCAACTTGTCTCATTCATTAAATTCATCTTTTGATCCATTAGCTCGAGCCTCAGCGAAATAACTACAAAGCCAGCGATCCAAAGTCAAAATTGGTTTGAAGCCAAACCCAAGTCCATCTTATCGAACCCAGCGTCGAATAATGATGAGTGTGATAAGGTTATATAAATTTGACATACCCTAATTATTCCTTAAGAAATCGTACCATTTGTGTGAAAATATGAATATTAAAATTTTCTATGTCACAAGTTACTCTTAATTCATCTTGGCAAAATGGGTAGGTTCGTGTATGGGTCACCGGTTGGGTATTTTTGGTATGATGCATCTGGATGGGTTGGTTGGGTCAACCTTTTTTCTTTGAGGCTACTTATTTGATGAGGGGCATAAGATAAACCTTGTTAGATTTGATGCGCTGCGCACTTGTCATAGTCTCATTGTCCTCTCTCGATCCAATAAACCGATAAACCGGATTTTACCGATTTCGAGACTATGAGATGAGGCATAAAGATAATCCTTCATTCTTATAAAGAAAGGGTCTCTTGTAAGACCACGGACCCGAACTTGCTCCTTCATCGATTAATTATTACATATATTTTTTTCACTGGGGTCGGTAATTGTATTTTGGAACTTTCCACTCTGGTTGTCTCTTTGGGGCTGAATTAGAGTGTCGTAAACCTCTTGTTCTTTGAGAGAACACCGCTTTTACCTTGAAAATTCTTTGACACTTCCATATGTTATTGCTGTGCCGGGCATAACCGTAATTAGGTGGGTCGATAATCGGTATCTAATGGATTCGGATAATAAATGCTACTTACGGCTGAAGTCTAAACGTCGATTGGGTTAGGACGATCATCACTCTTTGTCTAATTTCAATTTTACAAATAATTGATGTTTAAGTACAATTAAGAGTTGATAAATCATCTTATACATCGAATATATAGTCTTCCTTGGCACATCATGGTGAATGCAAGAACTATATGGTTCTCAAAAGCGCAAAAATGATAGTGACGGCTAACAAATTATCTCGGCCGATCCGGACAAGGCCTTTGGGCATGACATGTTGAGACTAGAAACAGATTAAGATGGCAGAACACTGTCTTTTGTCAACTCGTGTTGCCACTTATCGAGGGCCGCCTCTAGTTGTCGTGGATCCATCATGGATGCGCTAAGCTTTGTGATCTGCGTGGGGTGTTATCGGACAATGGTGAAATGACAATGTTGTCAAGGTGTGGGATCTTAGGAGAATCGAGGTCAATATAACACTGAAGGTCATCAAAATATGATAAATTGCTCTTACCTTCTTACCAATAGGATGGATTGTACATTTCTTTTATGCGATTTGCGTCAGATGCATCATAAAATCGCGTATCAAGACGATGGAGGACACCAAAGACAACATGGAACAAAATCGCTCAAGTGTGCTGGTCTCCGACGGGAGCAAGGTTCACTAGTAGTTCCGAACGGATGGTTTAGATTTGGGATATCATTAATAGAACATACACTATAAGCTTCCGTTCACAATCGAATCGGACCAATGAGTTAGCCTCACACCTAGCGAACCTATCATAGGATCTTACAGCAATGATAATTTATCGGAATACTTTTGTTTTCCGTGTAGAGCTACCATGTTTAGTTTGTCGTAGTTTTTTTATTGTATTAGTATCCGTTTGGCTATTCGGATGAAACTTTATGGGAATTCAATATCATCTAAGGACACAAGTGGGCAAGTATTTCATCCGCTACAATCTGGACACTTTACTAGGGGGCTCTGAGATGCGAGAATGGAAAACATGTGGATGGAATAATTGTGCCGGATGGATGGAGTAGCGTGAGTCGATTATAATTTTATGGGGAAGTCGCTCGATGGCTCTTATATTGAAAGAAAGAGGGTCGATGGTTTGGCATTATTATTAGAACGTGTGGGAGTTTGGGCACAGGCTAAGCGACATGTTGGAACATCTTGAAAAAGAATAGCCGATGCATATATATCTACATAAAATATAAAAAAAAATTATTTCTTTATTTGTTACTTACTCAATCAATATGTTACCGAAAGTTAAGGTACTATTGTAGTGGAGTGAACAAAGGTACATCTGGCTGACGAAGATATTTGAATCGATGGCATAGGGTAGGCAAAGATTTTGTACTGGGATTGGAGATGATATAAGCGATGATGACATGTTTGTGGTTATTCATGACGTTGTACGAGAAGGGGACCTAACTAAGTTCATGGTTGGTACTTTGTGCATGAAATGGAACTTGTTCTACCCATTCTCTTGAAACTAGCTCTAAACAACATCCGGTTGCTTAAGTTTTTTTGACAAAAGATGTATCCATTATGACCTTGATTCATATAATATGAACTTCAATTTTGACAACAAGTTTGTTTGACATCAAGATTTATAGGTATAACTCTTTTGTTTCTTGTTAACCGGTTTAATTCTTGTAAGATGACTTCTCTGCAAGCTTATAAACTACTTATGGTAACCTTTGTTAATATCTTTAGACAACCACGTATATCGATTCTTAAAAATGTTTTTATGACATGTTTGAATGATGGACGATTGGTTTTCTAATCACTTATTTGTAATACTTTAGTACTATAAAAGCTTAGTTGCTTTTTAAATTAACTTTAAATAAAGAGTATAATGACTAGGTATGATCTTGTTCTTAAGAAAATGTATCATGTTTCTTAGAATAATATAACTATTCTTGCCAATTTTGAGGATTAAACACAGAACATGTACTATTTTGACACTAAGAAGTCAAAATTTGAACTTAAAGATTAGATCATTTTATTTCACTAGTAAATAGTTACACGTAAATTTGTAATGAGTATATACTTTTTTTCTTCTTGTGTGAATAAACACTAAATATAATGACATTTTTTACATAAACATATATTTTTTCTTTGTGTATGAATAAACTTTCTTTCACTATTAAATACATGAGCATATATATTTCTTCTTCGACACGTGTGAATAAACTTTTTCACTAGTTAATACGCACATTTATACAAGAGCATATATTATTTTTCTTTGCGTGTGAATAAAATTTCTTACTTTGGAAATACACGTAGTTATACATGAGCATATATTTTTTCTTCACAGGTCAATATTATAAGCAAAGATTGAAGCTTTCGATCTCACCATATTTTTATACTAGGAGTGTAAAATAAGAGATGTTGATGTCTAATAAGCGATTATTCAACTTTGTAAAAATATCTTCACATGTGAAAATTATAAGCAAATATTGAAGCTTTGATCTTACTAGCATATTTTTATACTAGAAGTGGCAAAATAGGGAGATATTGATGTTATATAGACGATTATTTAAATTTGTAAGAATATCTTCGTGAAAATTATGAGCGAGGATTGAAGCTTTCATCTTACTAGCATTCTCATTATACTAGAAATGTAAAATTAGAAGATATTGATGTTTAATAGACGGTTATTTAAGTTTTGTAAGAATATCTTCACATGTGAAAATTATGAGGAAGGATTATAGCTTTGATCTTACTAGCATATTTTTATACTAGAAGTGTAAAAAAGGAGATATTGATGTTTAATAGATGATTATTTAAATTTGTTAGAATATTTTGCCAGTGAAAATTATAGCAATGATTGAAGTTTTGATCTTACTAACGTACTTTATACTAGAAGTGTAAAAATAGAAGATATTGATGTTTAATAAATCGTTATTTAAGTTTTGTAAGAATATCTTCACATGTGAATATTATGAGCAATGATTGAAGCTTTGATCTTATTATCATATTTTTATACTAAAAGTGTAAAATAGAAGATATTGATATCTAATGTGACGATTATTTAACTTTTGTGAGATATCTCCACATGTGAAAAATATGAGTAAGGATCGAAGCTTTCGATTTTACTAGATATTTTTATACTACTGAAGTGCAAAAATAGGAGATATTGATGTTTAATGGGCGATTATTTAAATTTGTAAGAATATCTTCACGCATGAAAATTATGAGTAGCGATGAGGCTGATTCATCTTACTAGTACTCTTTATACTTAAAGTGTAAAGTAGGAGATATTGACTATAAGTGTAATAGACTATTATTTACGTTTGTAAGTATATCTTCACACGCTAAAATTATGAGCAAAGATTGAAGTTTTGATCTTACTAGCATAATTTTTATAATAGAAGTGTAAAATAAGAGATATTGATGTTTAATATCGACTAGTTAAATTTCGTAAGAATATTTTCGTGAAAATTATGAAAGCGATTGAAGTTTTGATCTCACTAAGATATTTTTTATACTAGAAGTGTAAAAATAGGAGATCTCGATGTTTAATAGACTTATTCAAATTTGGTAGAATATCTTCACATCAAAGTCGTGAGCAAGATTGAGCAAGCTTTAATGTATTTTATATACCAAAGTGCAAAATAAGAGATATCGACGTTTATTAGACAACCATTGATGTTTTGTAAAGAAATATCTTCGCCACAAGAAAATTACAGAGCGAATTAAAGCCTTGATTTAACTAGCTACTTTTTATACTATAAGTGTAAAAATAAGAGATATTGATATTTAATGATCTAATATTTAGGTTTTGTAAGAATACCTACATGTAAAAATCAAGAAAGCGATTGAGGCTGATCTTACTAGCATTTTTTTTAATTTTTAGTGCAAAAAATAGAAGATATTGATGTTTAATGAGCGATTATTTAAGTTTTGTAAGAAAATCTCACGCTGTGAAAATTATGTAGTAAGGATCGACTTTGATCTTGCTAGCGTACTTTTATACTAGAAGTGCAAAAATAAGTAGAGCATAATGTTTAATGAGCGATTATTTATGTTGTGTTAGAATCTCTTTGCGTGTGAAATTTATGAGAAAAGATCGCTCTTTAATCTTATCAGCGTATTTTTATAATTATAAATGCAAAAATAGGAGATTTTGATGTTTAATAACCGATTATTAAAGTTTTGTATGAATATTTTCGCGTCAAGATTATGAGCGTTGATCGAAGGCTTCGATTTTACTAGTGTGACTTTTATAATAGAAGTGTAAAAATCGAAACATGTACTTGATAGTTAAATTTTAAAAAGCGGAATGTATTGAAACAAAAAGGAAGCACTCTAATCGTATGCAAAACGCAGTATTGCGGAAGCTTCAAAATTTGACTTTGTAGCTAAATTTTCAAAACGTGTACATTTATACATGAGCATATAGTTTTTTTTCACGTGTGAATAAATTTCTTTGCTAGTAAATACCCGTACATTTATATATATTTTTTCTTCACGTGTGAATAAAATATATTCACTAGTCAATGCACGTTATACAAGAGCAATACTTTTTTCTTCACGTGTGAATACATTTTCTTCACTAGTAAATACATGTACATATTTGCACGAGCACATACTTTTTTCTTCATGTGTGAATAAATTGTCAATAAATTACTAATTTTAAGTTGTTGCTTTGAATATTAATTGTATACTTAAATTAAAGTGGGCATAAAACTACCCATGATTCTTAAGACCTGTTGTTTGTACTATATCTTAAAAAAGAAATAAGACCATTAGAGTTGGTGTTATCATGATGTACTTCATCTGCAAAAGTTTGTATAAGTCTCAAGAGTAATCAAAAGGAGAATAGAAAACATATTGGTTAAATATTTCATATCACACAATGCTGAAAAATATGGACAGTAAGCAATTTATGAATTGTAAGCATCAAATAAAGGTGCTTTTTTCCCAAACACCAAGATAAATAGTACATAAGAGCTAAAACATATAAAGGTTGTATGGAAGAAGTCATACAAGCACTTGAGACCATGTCGGCATTAGAAAGAAAAGGCGAATCCTAATTATCAAATTTCCTGATAATTCAGCCCATTTGTAAACATCTGCAAGTTATCAGTAAAGTCATTACTTAGTCAATGGTAGTTCAGATTCTCCATGCTAGCAATCTTCCAAGACAATATCTTCAAACATCAACAACTGTCGTGACGCCCTTCATCAATGTATAACTACTAGCTCGGTCCAAAGCTTGCCTTCTTTCTTCTACCGAGACCTCACGAATGCATGAAATAAGAACCTTCATTGCAGAATCAATCATCAGACCTCCATCTACATTTCTGCACTATCAGACTTCAAATACATGAGTGTCCAAGCTTAATAATTCATTTACATATACAAACTAAGATGATAAAAAATTACCTCCATCTACATTTCTGCTAAAGGTCCCGCCAACTAGATCTTGCATACTATTGGTGGCCCCGGCTATCTTCAAAGCCAGAGAGTTAGCCAAGCCCATGTGGCCGTCGATCCTTGAAAGCCATACCTACATATGCTGGTGTCGAAGATCATATAGACTTGTGCCAAATTGAGTTTCAAAATTTATATAATCAACACTCTGTTAATCGTACAGGATGATGAGATGTAACTTCACGAATCCAAGAGGCCGATGGTAACTCTCCTCCCCAAATATCGTTATTCCACCCGCCACCCAACAACCAAGACCCTTTTTTCATGTCTACAAGAATTATAAAGTAACTGGGTTAGCAACATCAAAATATTTGTAATGACCAAAAGGAATTTGTTGTAGTGTGACTAGAACACTTACTTTTCACTCCCTTTTTAATATTTTTAATGAAGGCATCTTTTGTGTTCACACCTGGTTGTTCCACTCGTGCCATCTGTTTTCATTTCTCAGTTTATCAGCATAACCCAAATTGTAATCGAACAATATATTATATAAAGAAGGCGAGGAGTGTGGAACCTGAAGTCCTCAAAAAAGCAGAACCAGTTTCAGGATTGTAAAGTAACCTTACTCTCCCGGACATCCAAATAAGCAAGAAGAATACAAATCCAAACACTAGTCGTGAAACCTGGATCAACTTTTAGGATCAGAATCAAGAATTACACCACCACACATCTCATAGCAACTTTTTAGGATTGGATCAACTTAAACCATTATTTTCGAAATTTCATAAATTGGATCAAACATAAGATAAGACATGAAGACTGCCATTACCATTGTGCTTATTTTTGTACTGGCTTATGTAGCATAAGGACTTGAGATGACCATCTCAGCTGCAAATTCTACTCCTACCTGCAGTTATCATCTGTTGCTAATGAAAGATGGTTTCATGTATATTTTAGTGGGATCATAGTTAACTTTGTTGTATTTTGTATGCTTTTAGTTTTCCGCTTTCTTAGTATTTGTGGATTTTATTTTGTGTGTTTGTAAAGGATTTCATCAAACCCATGTTAATTAATTGCTACAGTAGCAAATAAAATTTTGTGTGTTTAGATGCTTTTTAAACACCTCGGCTAGGTTAAAGACATGGCCTAGGTATTTAAAAGGATTGCGATGAAAAATCTATGATGGCCGTTAATGTGGGTTCTACTCATCAAGGAAATCGGAATATGAGTGGAGGAACGCATCATATTTTTAGACAACAGGGACAAATAAGGAAAACAAAATATGACTCTTCTTTCACATATATTCCAGTTTCATTGGGAAGCTTATCACCACAAAACCATCACAGATTCTCAATCGATGCATTTTTTAATTCCTTGGCATATTCTTTGATAATCTAAATTGAGCAATCCCAAACACCCTATTGTATGATCCCCATCAGACAATCCATTTTTATTGCAGCTACTTCTATACTAACTATCTAACTTTACACAAATACTTTAAACTAATTATAAACTAATTCAAAAAACTAATCTAACAATCATGTAAACCTCCCACTAGATGCCAAAGGAGCCGCAAATCTGACAATGTAACTGATAACTCATAAAAGAGTAGAACGAATGTATGTGAGGAGTACCACTACTTGTAATTTAACAAACTGAGACTGACCAGGTATGTTTGAGCAAGGAACAACCAACTTACCCAAGAGGTTCTCTGTTGTTGAAAATGGAGGTAGCGGGTGTTAAAATCCTTTCAGCATGATCTAATAGCATTTGAGAGTACCACGAGAGGAAGAACTTGCACTATTCATCGCTCCAGCCACCCACATTGTCTTTTGAAGAATTTTGTCTCTTCAGGCCAACTGTTGTACTCACCTGCATCTGTGGGACCCGTGTTTCCCATTCTGGATGACCGTAGTTCTTAGCTGCGGCTTTCAAACTACTAAAGCATGTAGTGGTTGGTTACATCAGAATCATTGATATAAACACAAAAATAAACAAGACTTACCTTTTTGTAACACTTACATCAGAATTAAAGATATACAGACTGATAGAGAGGTAGTAATATCTCGAGATTGAGGGTAGCAATCGAGAATTGAGTGTAACAAATTTACGTTATCTTTAATTCTCGATATTACTACCTCTCTATCGATCTATCTAATTTAGGCCATCCACATAAAAGAGGCCACAGTTCAATAAAACAATATTTGGCTCTTACAAGCATGTCTCACTTTAGGGAGCCAATAGGGAAATAAGCATCAGTTGTAAGTGGCTTTTGCTCAATGGTTTCAACAAAATTCTAGTTTGTTGACCATTTCTAGGAGTTAAAGGGAATTATGTTAAAAAACCGATTCTTGTATCTCATCCGCCTTCTTGCAAAGTTCAGAATCAGCAATCTACGCATATGTAAATAACATATTAGTGCAAATTTACCAACAAAATAAAGGCTCAACACAAATTAATGAGAGCTAGCAAGTTTTGGCAATAAAAATGGAGTAGTTGTTTAAATGTAAAGCGCCACTCAAACAGTCAAACGCTTGATTTGGCCCAAATTAGAACAACTATTACATCCATATGCGAAAGGCAGACTTTTTTTATAAAATTGCAGACATAATGCGAGTTCAATACCTATAAGTAAAATGAAGTTCATTATATTTGCAAATATGTATTTTACGATATAATTTAGTTAAAAAAGTACCACTGGCATAACGAAAATGCAAGTCCTCGCAGGATTATTCCTTGATTGAATCCAAGATCAGCAACAAATTCTTTCAGGCAACCATGACCTGAAGAGCATTTCTTCCACTACAGCAACAACATCTGTTGTTAAAAGCCTTAGACCAACAATTCTAAGCCCTTCCCAAAAAGCTTTAGCATGGCAACATCTGTAGAAGATGGAATGGTAGGCCAAGATATGCTCACAGAACCAACTAAAACATTTGTAGACTGTATCAAAACATAAGCATCACCCCACCAATCAAGCTTCACACAAAAAATTTGGACCTGAAACAGAAACATAATCAACATTAGCTCTTCCATCCAATTCAAGTGGAGATATGTTGTTACTCATAGCAGATCTAAACGTATTAGAAAATTACCAATATTATATTTTCAGATAAATATAATGCCTTTTGCTGATGTCAACTCAAGCCCATATTTCTTAAGCGGGATCTTCATAACCCCTGAATCTTTTGAGCCAAAGCATAATCATAAACATAACAGAACTATAAAGGCCGATTATGCAAACAAGCACTGCAATTTTGGAGGAGTTATGTTCCGCCAAGTTCTGTACGAGTGTTGGAATTAAAGGAACAACAACTGGTGTCCACAATACAAGCACCATGAAGACAAACCCCAAAATCCTAAATTCACGATACAGATTTCAGAAAAAAGAGGTTAGCAGATCTTCCATGGGACTTAATTTCTTAGATAATGCAAGTAATACGTGGAGTATATATATAACTAATGGCGCATACAACTAGAGGAGATGGAGCGCGTGTAGAGCAGATAGATAGAGATAATACTCAGAGTCACTATGTACCTCTGAAATATGGGCCGCTCTGTAACATATAGAAATCAGCAATCCCTACAATAATCTAATGTTACTAAGTAACACATTTGACCCGAGGTAATAGTGTGCACCTGTTTTACATCCCAAAGTGTTTTCTGAATTAAATGGTTGCATCAACAAGGCACAAAGCTTGGGACCTCACACTTGTTTTAAAAGACTTTAAAAACTCAATTGCTTACTAATACTCTTGACTCACGAAGATAATACTCTTAACAAATTGCTAAAACTTCATTGCTTACTGAAAATCTTCACATGCGAAGATAATTTTACTAAACATAAATCTGTTATTAACTTTAAAAACTCAATTGCTTACTACTCCCTCCGTCCCATATTAACTGTCCAGTTTGACTTTTCAAAGTCTTTTTCTTTTAACTTTGACCTTGAATATTTTTATTTGTGTTATATAATACTTGATGCAAAATATATTAATAGAAGGAGGGTTTAAATATATTTTCATTGATATAACTTTCATCAAATTTTATATAACACAAACAAAAATATTTAAGGTCAAAGTTGATAAAGAAAGACTTAAAAAAGTCAAACATGACAGTCAATATGGGACGGAGGTAGTAATACTCTTGACTCACGAAGATACTCTAACTGAACTAAATCCGCTAATAACCTTAAAACTTCATTCCTTACTCAAAATCTTCACACGCCAAGATAATTTCACTAAACATAAATCCGTTATTAACCTCAAAACTCAATTATTTACTAATATTCTTCACTCGTGAAGATATTGTGAATCGAACTAAATCCGCTAATAACCTTAAAACTTCATTCCTTCTCGAAAATCTTCACACGCCAAGATAATTTCACTAAACATAAATCAGTTATTAACCTCAAAACTCAATTACTTACTAATATTCTTCACTCGTGAAGATGTTGTAACTGAACTAAATCCGCTAATAACCTTAAAACTTCATTGCTTACTGAAAATCTTCACACGCGAAGATAATTTCACTAAACATAAATCCGTTATTAACCTCAAAACTCAATTACTTACTAATATTCTTCACTCGTGAAGATACTGTAACGAACTAAATCCGCTAATAACCTTAAAACTTCATTCCTTAATCAAAATCTTCACACGTGAAGATAATTTCACTAAACATAAATCCGTTATTAACCTCAAAACTCAATTACTTACTGATATTCTTCACTCGCGAAGATACTTTTAATATACATAAATAATCAATAACTCGCTAATCTCGATATTCTTCACATGTGACTAAATTCATAATATCAAATAATCTATGACTTATGCGATCTAAATCATCTCTAAACATTAAACACCTAATTCGAAAACTATTCTTTCACAAACGCATCAAAATTTACAATTCTAACTAATTTTATAAAAATTAATTAAATAAATAATAAAAAAATTAACAATTACTTGAAATCTTTGTGTAGTCTGATTTAAACAAATCATCGTCTTCACTAATTTCAGCTTCCTCCGGTTCAATTTCATCCAAGTTCATATTTATCCTCTGGTGATTGATGTGGTTTAATAATGGCGACATACGGTGGTTGAACGACGGTAACATACGGGATTGAACGACGGTGATTTGCGGTGGTTGAACCACCGGTAATATGGGGTGGATGAACAAGGGTGATAGAAGGTTTTGATTGTGGCGGTGTAGTGGTGCTTTGAACGGTGGTGTAGTGGTGGTTTGATCAATGATGATGAAGCTGACTATGATCGGAGAGAAAGAGGACCTGAGTTTGATTTCACCTAAATTGTGAGACTTATGTGTGTTTCTCTATATATTAAGTGTGTGGATTGTAATGACAAAAATACCCTTATGTAATGTATAGTTAGTGTAAATAGTGAGATTAGTTTTAGCCATTAGATCTAAAAAAGAGGATTAAAATGAAGGCTGATCTCTTCTCGCGTTCTCACAAAAATTAGACTTCATGCAAAGAAACCACAGAGAAGTTAATTTATAAACTCATATTTATCATACAAATAATCAAATAATCCAGCCCACTCATTTCTTTTATTAAAATATATTCACCCTTTTTTAAAATTAAATATCTATGAACTTAGTTAATCGTTAATCGCGTTAAAAATCATACCATCTATTCGACGGTAAATTATCTTTTGAGATATGCATTGTTATATACTTTCACGAACTTTTTCTTAAATTTTCGTCTGCAAAATCAACATGTGATTCGTAAAAATCACGTGTGATTTATAAATCACATGTGATTTGTTAAACTCATCGTGAATTGATTTTACAAAATCACACGTGATTTTACGGCGAAATTTAAAAAAAACTCGCCGTCGAAGTATATAACAACGCATATCTCTAGAAAGATAATTTAATTCCCGCCACGACGGTATTTTTTTGTAGCTTGAATATTTACCTGTTTGCAAGATATGTTGTTTTTAAAAAAGGGTGAAAATTGATTTTTATTAATTTAGATAGAAAATGGACGGTATAGTTGGTTCATCGGCTCTATAATGAATAATGATTTTAGATGGATCTCTAATCACACCCCCTATATTTCATTTGTTATTGTAACATATTAGATATGTTCGTCGAAAATTTAACATGACACGAGTGTATCTTCTATTTATCCAAGTTGACTAATTGTCAAAAGTTTATATATTATATTTCATCAAGTTTAATGTCCGGTTTAATCATCGAAAATGTATGTTTACAAGTTATATTACGTATAGTTAAGAAACGTGATACCCTTTAAATTAAATTTTACGAGTAGTAATAGTAAATTAATTTGTTTTCAAAACTTGTTCATGTTTAATATTTGTTTCTTGTTTCATTTTAATATTGAGAGTTGTGTTATATTGATGTCCCGTTGCAATTGGAAGTGTTGTGTGCAAATGGCTAGTCTAGACAAGTCGGATGAAAGCGAGTCGTGGTTTAATCGTGTTGACACCATAAACCAACGTATGAAATTTATTCTGACACCACTGAAAGGTGCCTCATGGGTTGAGTTAAACCAAACGTATTCTTGGAATTACTGGGTTTTATCCGCTTTACACTCCACACACTCTTAAAATTTTAGTGGGTTAGGCTTGTGTTTCAAACCAAGCGGACCTTTACACCTTTGTGGGCTTTGCAGCCACCATGACCAAACACAGCTTGGTGGACTGGACTTCACAGCCATAATATTTGACCAAATCACAGTTTAAGGCCCAACTTCAATTTACACATAAGTATAATTTTGCAGACTTGTGTGTTGGTACGCGGTTTAGTCGTGAGGAAGATAAGTGAAAACATAAGCATGATGGAAACCGAACACTATTATAGCGAGTATCTTCACGATTTCACACGACACATCATATTCTAGTGTTAAACTGGGTAGAATCACCTCTCGGTGTTCTCCCTTGACTCAAAGCAAACAAGCAAAGGCACCCTTGTGATTCAACAAACACAAACCCAAGGACTCTTGAGATTTATTGTAAACCGAAACCTAACAACAAGACATTTACCATAAATTTAACTCGACTAGAGGCTAGTACCTTGTGCTACCTAACGTGAGCTGGCATTGCAACAAACACTACGAGAAAAATGACCATTCTAGGTTGTGATTCCTTTTTTCAGTCGAGGCATCACCAAAATTAGCCATGATAACAAACTAAGGCAAAACACTAAATCATAAGTTGAATGAGAGTGATTAAGCTAGAAATTAAGCCCAAAAACACAATTAAGCCGATTACCAAATAAGCTAGTTACCAAGTTTATGTTTCATAAATTTTTACCACAAAATTTTAACCACAATAACATCATTATTAACAAGAATCAAATCCAATTAATCCTCCCCATTATTTATACCATTCGATTGGTTCCCAAAAACAAAATGACAATTCACTAAATTAAAAAATTTAATCAAAGAGAATAAACAAGATTTCTTACAAAGCGTGATGGTGATTCGAGTGGATGAAGAACTGAAACACGGAATGGACACGAACTCTCTTGGACAAAACTTGATTACAAAGAACAATAACACCCGATTTGGAGTTTATTACAACTGAAATAATGAAGCCCCAAACCAATTTTGAAAAACCCCAAGTTGTTAAAACACTAATTTTTTTTGTGATTATGTGTGAAAGTGAAGAAAACCTGTGAAATTCATCTTTATTTATAGATGCAAACATGGACGAAAGAACTCTAGACTCCTTGGTCTTGTATGGAGGTAACACCCTTCTTAGGCACGAGTCATTTTCCACAACCACAACCCAAGAGCTTCTTGTGATGGCTAGGGTAACAGAGGGTCGTTTATGGCATGGTGAGAGTGACATGTTTGTGCTTGACTTTCAAAACAATAAGAAGTTACTACATTGGTGTTTTTGTGTGTGGGAGAGACGAAAAGGAAAGAGAGAATACAGATATGATAGGGATGGGACGGTTGGGAGTAAGATTAGTGTAGTTTTATTTGTCCTATTATTAATTAACTGTAACCTGTGCTCCGTGTTCATTCATGTGCCCATGTGTAAGCGTAATCTCTCCGACTGCTGTAAAATATAAAAATTATGTTTCTAGAAACGTTTTCGTGAAGCGCAATAATAAGGTATCATTATTACTCGGAAAATATGTAATAAAATTTTTCTCACATTCTTAAGTCGATGCCTGATGCTATGATGTCGCTCTGGTTCTTTTTTTCTTTGAAATCACGAGAAAATCTCTCGCTTTTGTTTGTAAATCTCCGTGAGTGTTAAAGGTGACCATTACACTTTTCTCAATCTAAAATATCGGTTCACGTGGTGTTACCGCGTGTTGCAATGTGCAAGATATCTTTTCCAAACAAGCTGCTTTAGCTCACAGGATGCTAAAATTATCAATCGTGAAATAATAAATTCATATTTATTATTAAAATAACCGATGAAAATTATTTGTGTGTCACGACCTCCACGCCTTAAGGAAAGTGGTCCTCGAATTTTGGTTAGTGGTTAACCGATCGGGTTGAAGTTAGAAGAAGCTATTTACGCTCGATTCGGCTCCAGTTCATAGTGGTTGGAACCTTCTCGGAGGTTCAACAACCTTTAACGATATGAGGTCGACTATACTCTAGTCTTTGACTGCGCGGCCCATGTCTTCGCTTGGTCCGGTCGAGCGAGTTACTTTTCATCATTGTGAATTTCCTCGGAGGAGTTACCAACTCATCAACAGCGGAACATCTCTTTTTAAGTTGTACACGAAATACATTGCGACAAGATCGAAGTTCTTGTGGTAACTCGAGTCGTTGAGCTCTCGGCTCGATGAAGGTGAGTAATTTTGAATAATTCGATGTAATGAGGGTTTTAACCTTCCACGCTTTTTCCTAACCGCTTCGCACCTTTCAAGGTGAAACTTTTAGCCAACCATACCGATGATCTATACTTTCGGTAGTAGCGCGCTCCACGTGGCGCGGTTTTGATGTTGGTATGATGTTGTTAGTGTGTGGAAGGTTCGCTATTAATGGTAGATGTTTATCAAAACGCGTTCAAAACCTATCACACATACTCTCATCATATCTTCTAAGGTTTGAATGGTCTTCCTACTCCACCATTAGTGCGCTGGATGGTAGGCGGTACTCGTGTTGAGATCAGTACTTAAAGTTTCCTAATGGGTCCTCCAAAGGTCTGAGGTGAATTGGTTATCTTTATCGGAGATAATGGAAATCAGAACGCTTATGTCGTGCTATGATTACTTCTACGTGATAAGCGCATCTAGTTTGTGTAGGACCGAAAATACTGAGAGATTTATGTGGTTCGGGAGGTCTAGGTTGATCAAACATGGTGATATGATACATGTTTCTAGTGAGAGAAAGTAGAGAGAGGTGGAGAAATAAGGAAACTTTTATTGATGAAAAAAATGAAGCACAAACCTTACAATTTCCACACCCCTCACGGAGAGTCGGTATGGGTTATTTATAAACTCAACCACAACAACTTTGCCACTTAAACAATACTAGTCCTCGCGAGAAAAGTATGCTATTAATCTAGTCCATTTCACTAGTGTGACGTTATCTTTATAAAATAGCAAGGCTATGAATCTCCCTCGAGATATCGTCACACGCGGAATGGTTACAATGAGACCTATAAATACAAAACAAAGTAAATTACAATAGTAATGAACTATGTTGACATTGTTGAAGCTTGAGTCTCTGTAGTCTAGATATCGAGGCAAACTTGAAGTTCTCTTCTTCGACGATCTCGGCATTTGATCTTTGGCGCCGCCAGGCGCAAATCCTTGTAGCTCAATCTTCAAGCATGGCATTGCATTAGTTGTTAGGTTGCTCCCTCCCAACTAGTGAGCCTTTTCTCTTTTATGCTCCTCTCGAACCGCCAAACAACACTCTTCCAACACGCAATGACGGAGAAAGTATACTCTTGATCGCACAATGGTTGTGGATGCGGGAACATCATAACAACATAACTTAACTTTGCTATTGCATCCAAGTTGGTAAAAAGCCCCGATGTACACACACACTTCTCCTGCTGTCTTAAGCACAAATCCTTCGTAATCCAATCACGGAAGATGAAATACCAACTTCTCCCTCCCGATGGTTGCGAAGCTATCGGAATCATCATAATGTTGCGCATATACCGTATTACCTTTTCTTGATGCAATATTAAAGCCTTAGCTTGATCATAGTGCGTGAGAATATGTCAAAAATACTCTCGATACTTCTCAAATCAACACGAAATCGAACCTCCTTTGAATTCACCTACTAATAGTAATGATCACATATGGAGAAAAACCCTAATGACAAACTTGAAAAGGAAGCAAACATCCCAACTTCATGACTTACTACTTGTTCAATATTTTTGAACAATCCAGCAACTCATGACACCTTTGAGTACTACAACGTAACTCCTTAAAGTGATGGTTATACACTATGAGCACTACAATGTAACTCCTTACATGGCTTATAACCGATTGTCAAATTTCATAATGTGCTGACAAGTTATCTTGAGACATGCATCCAACCAACCAACGCCTCAAAGATAAAGAAGTCCACCCTGTGAAATGTCACGCCACCTCACCATGCAATACCGCATAAAAACCCGTAGTCATTTTTCAATTATCGTCCAAGCCGTGAATTTTGTATCCTCCCGTGAAATTTATCAGCCAAATACCAATAACACTCAGTTTGCCAATATTTAAAACAAATTGTATCCAAAGTTTTTGTAACACACAAAAAATGGATAACACAAGTCTATTCCTTATATGCGTTGCAACTTGTCTCATTTCAGCCCAAATTCATCTTTTGATCCATTAGCTCGAAGCCTCAAACGAAATAACTACAAAGCCCACGATCCAAAAGTCAAAGCTGGATTGTGAAGCCAAAGCCCAAGTCCATCTTATCCAAACCCAACGTCCAAATAATGATGAGTGTGATAACCGGTTATATAAATTTGACATACCCTAATTATTCTCACTTATCCTAACCCTAATATTTTACAGGAAAAAATACGCCCCCATTATACACTCTCACCACAAAGCGCCTCACTGCAAATCTCTTTCAAACACCGATCATCACATAACCTAAAACATTAAATCATTCTAATGGAACCCATAACCGTACGGAATATGTATTCATTTTTGCTTCAAACAAATCAAGGTAGCTTTTTAAGGCTTCAAGATCCTTTAAGGGGTAAGGTGAATGATTTTTGTTTTCAATCTCTTTTTCCTTTTTAAGTCATGTACGAATCTAAGACAAGATATAACATACTTGTTATAATCTTTCTTTGTGATTCGAATAACAATTGGAGCTAAGCTTCTAAAGATCTATGAGGAAAAAATGGTTCAATTACAACAATCTTGAAAAGATTGCAAAAAATATTGAAACTAATCTGAGATCGTGAGTGATGTTTTTATTTTCATTTTTGAGTCTTGTTTGATTGAGTTGTGTCGATGAGGATGCTGTTTTTGGATCGTTTGGGATTTGTTGGTCTTAATAGATTTGGCTCAGGTTACGGACAGATGGTATGTAGTTTTTCATGTCGTTATACAATCTTGGACCAATGATGGGTAGAACTTGAGGTCTACTGAGTTGTTTGGTAATTGGTATTGGTCGTGGTCAACAAACGCTTTGGATAGTCAAACGGTTTAGTCAAGTCACATCTATTATCAACTCGCTTTCAAAAAAATGATCGAATGACTCACTTTTGACTTAGTTGACTCAAAAGTCAACTCGCTTATACACAACTCGCATACAATTATGCCAAGACACAACTGCGCACGTTCATTGAACTCGGATGTAATCTCAACTCGCATTTTTATCGATTAGAACTGCTTTCCTCAAAAGCAAGTTGCAACTCGCATCCAAGAAGTTCAGGCGATTTTCTAGTCCATGTTTCTCGACCAGGAAAGCTGCATATAAAAAGCTTAACTTTTTACCCATTTAGACCATATATTTGACCACAAGGATCCAATTATATAAAATCACGGATAAGGTACAAAAATGTCAATGAATATTATTGACACAGCAGTTTGTGATAATTAACAAATAAGGAATATGACATATTCGACCGAGATACCGAAATGTTTAAATTAATTATCAACAAGATAGGAAAAAAAATTTGACACACAAAATCTTAAAGCAGCTTAAACAAAGATTCGAACCACAAAACCATTAATACAAACAACCTGCCTCGATGCCAATTGTAGGACCGTAAATACTAGTAATTTATGTGGTTCGGGAGGTCTAGGTTGATCAAACATGATGAGATGATACATGTTTCTAGTGAGAGAAAGTAGTGAGAGGGTGGAGAAATAAAAGATACTTTTATTAATGAAACAAATGAAACACACCTAATGATTTCCCACACCCCTCATGGAGAGTCATGAGTGGTATTTATAGGCTCTAACCACTACAACTTTGCCACTTAAACAATACTAGTCCCTGCGGGCAAAGTATGCTACGAATCTAGTCTATTTCACTAGTGTGACGTTATCTTTATAAAATAGCAAGGCTAACAGTTTGTTTATACTGTCATTCTCCTTTATTGTTAGGAAAGGATAGGATTTGGTAAGGTGAGCAACGATTTATCCAAACGGTGTCATAATTGTTTAACGTCGCCGGTAGCTTGGTGGATGAGTCTAAAATTTTGTGTTCCTAATTTCTCTCGGGAATCCCTAATTGTACCAGTAGGCTTGAAGGCTTTTGGCGTTCAAGTTTAACCTTCGAACATGTTAAATTTCGTCTAACATAAGTCGCAATGTCAGCCTTCATGCTTGGCCACTAGTATAAATATTACCAATCAGGGTACATCTTGTCGGATCCTGTGTGAATGGAGTACTTGGATTTGTGAGATCCGTGCATGGTGAGATCTTATATCCCTTCATAAGGTGGGACCCAACTTTTGTCCTTGAACTGCAATATCTTATCTGTTCTCTTCCCACGACTATTTCTATTCTCTGGTATAACGTAGGTTTTTTTTCCTTGGTTGATTCTATGCCCTGAGAGCTTCGACCTGAGCCTCAAGAATTTTGATGAGAACGGTGAACTGATTTGTCGTTCTCAATGATCTGACTCTAAGAGGTTTAAGTCATTCCTTTCTACTTAAAGTACTTGCGACTATGTTTACATTTCCCCAGGTGATAATGGATTTCTCAACCGGAGTCACCGAGCAATTACAACCATTGGCGTTGTCTCATGTTCAACCCCTTTTTGGCTTTGTATCCATTGCAAGCCTTTGTGGTCGGTGTACATTGTACACTTTGCGTCACCGAGTAAGGTTTTTCAGTTTTGAGCGCAAATATAACAAGTCCTAATTCCAGGTCGTGTGTTGTGTAGTTTTCCTCATGTTTTTCTTAGCTGTAGGGCAACATATGCAACTACGGCCTCTCCTAACATTATAGCGGCCCTTAAGTCCTTGTGTGAAATGTTATTGTAAAAAGTCTTCACTATGCTTGGGGTAATGTAATGAGTACAGACTACTGTACCTTTCTTAGTGTGCGGTCAGTTGTTGGTGTTGCCCTATACTATCAGTGTATGTTGGTACTTTCCTTACTTGGTTCAGTAGTACTGTTGGGATCCTATGTTGGGAAAAATAGTGGTCATTGTGGTGTCTTACGGTCTGATGAGAGCCTCTAATTCTCGTTGTATAAGTGGCATGAATTGAAAGTGTTTGATCATGCTAAAGATGAGGTGTCGATTGTTTGGTGTAGAAAACCAATTTTTTCATTTTGCATTTGTATTTGCGTGCCAATTGTTGTACTTTAGCACTTTATTTGGAAAAGCGACTTAACTTAATTTTAAAAATTCACTATTCCATCCATAACATGACCCCTCCTGAATTATACATAGATGATCAGGCTATGTATAATCGAGGACCGATAATGTGGAGTTTGGTATAGCTTTGCTTTAGTATTTAGAGTTTATTGAGTCAATCGAATTGCAAAGTTTCAGTAAAATGATTGGTGAAATTTTTTTGTGGCAATAAACATTTTAAAGGTTTTAAAGTGGGTTACATAGTTTTATGGCTTATCCTCAAAAAAATTTGTGTGAGGGTTAAAAGTGGTTCATCATGAAATTACAATTTACTGCTTCTAGCGAAAAATACCAAAAGTAGTTTTTATGATATTAGCAAAATGGTTTTCAAATTTGTGATATTATTGATACAATTAGTATGACATTTGATGTCAAGTGTTTTTAAGTGGTTGGTTGAACTCTTAAGGTGACCTCGTCCTAAGTCAGGATGATGTTAAACAATGGTCAAGTGGTTGGAAGTCTCTACGGAGAGATGAAATGATGGCAACAAAGTAAATACTGAAATAGCACGATAGGATTAAAAGATAACAGATTCCTTGAACAAGAAGTGCTTAGTACGTTAAAGTTACATAAGAAGGTACTTAAGATAGATTCCTAGGAAATATAATTCAGAACGTAAAACTAGATTTTATTATATAAAGGATGTCTCTAGTCAACTTCGTCCCTACTCATGCGGTCGTTGAGGTCTAGACGAGTCTCCTTACTTCCTCTAGTAGGGCATTTGGTATGTTCTTCCTCTGGAGTAGCTCTTTTCCCTTGGATACACATCCCTATTGTAACCTTTCATTCCACATCCGCGGTACATCGGGATCACCCGGTGAAAATTTTCAAAATTTTCCACCTCATGCCCTGGTCTCTTGGGGCATGCTCCCTCATGATGGTACCGACATGTGTAGCACTTGGGTAGTGTCCCAGCATATAGATTTTTCTTTCCAGTGCCAGTAGCTCCAACGCGGGCCATTCCCTGGCACCTGCTCGGCTACTGGACCTGTTTCACCGTATTGTCATACCTCCAGCTTCTCTTATTGTCACCACTGTTTCCTATCGTCTTTCCTAGGTTCATTTCGCCCGAGTACCTTAGAAATGAATGGATAGCTCTTGGGTATACCCAAAGTGAAGGAAACGACATTCCTCCAGATATCTGGTGAGAGTCCCCAGCATACACTTCGAGGTTTCTTTTCCTCGGGCTTCACCATTTCGTAGGCATAGTCAGTCTACTCGCCAAAGCTTCTGGTGTATCCCTCAAGGTCATTTCCCTCGCCATTAGCCCCTGCATTCTGCTCGATTGCTCAGATTTCACTTCTTGAGCAATATTCAAGAATTATCATTTTCTTCATGTGCAAGCAGCAAATTTGATCTTAGAATTGTCTCACGCAGAACTTTTCACGATTATTGAGTCTAGTTTTCAAACCATCGCGGCCAACACCTGGCTCCTCTAGTTCCCTCAAAGGTTGCGGCTACATACTTAAGAATTCACGATAAGAGCAACCCCGTCTTTGTGAGATCTTCATGGTTATTTTTTCCATAGCCGCTTTGGTCAAGTACAATCGTTGTGGTGGTTGACCATGTAGCTTGCGATTTCGATGGCAACTCGTTCCGTAACGAGTTTCTCAATGGTAGTTGTGTTCAAATTTTGCTTCACTAGCAACATTGTCCTTCAACCACAATAAACAACGATAATGAATTTTCTATGTAAGCACAAGGGTCATTACGAAAATAACTACAATTTTGACATGTACAAAATGTCGATCGGAGTTTTAACTATGTCGTATTATCCATGTGTAGTGCATATCTTGTTTATAATGTGTTTAGGCTTACGATGTTACAAATACAGAGCTTAACGAAGGTGGATTTAATGCATGAGCAATAATGTGACAAATCGTAATTTCAGGTCATTTATCAAACTTTGAAAATTTCACTATTCATCTCGGGAAATTACTATTCATCGGTTACTATTCATCAATTTACTATTCATCGCTTTTGAAGTCGCTTTACGACTTTGAGAGGTTATTTTGAAATTTTACCATTTACCAAAACTATTCATTCCCCGGGAGAAAATCACTTATTCATGATTCACTATTCATCATTTTTCGTAAACTAGGTTTACGAGTATCAAATTCAGCGTAACTGTAAGGGTTTAGCTGCGTATTCATGAAACATCATTGAGAACATTACATATAGACTAGAGTTAGTCTACATATCATCAAGAATATCATTTTCATATTAGTTCATGCAAAGGTTTGAGTATTTCATTAACGATATTTATTTATTAAATAAACGCTATCGCACGCATCATTTATTTTGAATATTGATCCGACACTTCCAACAATGTTAGGAATTAGAAATTCCGGTATTAAAGTCGGTCACCTCAGTATATGTAATCGTTAAAAGCTCGTAGTCGTAGTTATTTTAAGTTAAGTAGTATTTAGTTAAGTAACACCGTGGAGGACAGACGGGTCTTTACCAGCTTGTATGCACGATCCACGACCCGATGTGTGGCGATTTATGTAAGACTATAAATACTCTCTACCTTCCAAGGTAGAGTTGGAACTCATAATAATATCTTTCACTTTCTCTCACTAAGTTCCTAAACCTCTAACTTTCTCTCTAGAATTCCATCTATATGCTACTTTGTGTTATGGTTTGATGTGTATGTGAAAAGTTATATCTTACAATTGGTATCAAGAGCCATGGTTAGATCATATCTTGCACATCTTTGGATTTCTAGTGGTTTTAGGTGGTTTTGAGTTTGAAAAAGTTTAGTGGTTTTGCATCATTTGGTTGATTTCTTGTGTTAAAGTTTGAATTTTGTTAGTACTTTCATGTTTAGAATCATCACAAGTGTTTAGGTTTTCATTTGGTTAGCTTGAATCATCTTGGTTGGGTTGTTTTGGATTGAAAAGTGATGTTTATAAGGTTTTTCTTGCTAGCGACTTAGCTCACGGTTTATTTTTCTTCATAGCGACTTGCTTCACAAAATTGTAGCGAGTTCTGGTTTTAAACCTAGCGAGTTAGATCTAGCGAGTTAAAGTACAAGTAGTGGACTCTCCACTCTGAGTAGCGACAGTGGTAGCGACTTGATGCATGGCGAGTTGCTCTTTAGCGACTTGTATCTCTAGCGACTTGTGTGGCAATTCTTTGCCAAAATTTTGCTAGCGACTTGAGGCTTAGCGAGTTACTACTAGCGACTTGCTTTTGTCTAGCGACTTGGGACTCTAGCGACTTAGGGGTGTAGCGAATTAAGGGTTAGCGACTTAGTGCATTATCTTCTAGCGACTTAGTGCATTATCTTCTAGCGACTTAGTGCATTATCTTCTAGCGACTTAGTGCATTATCTTCTAGCGACTTGTGATTGTTTACGGTTTTCTCTTGATTTAGTAAAATCCGTGAAAGAATCTATTTCCGGTTTAATCATAGAGTTATAAAATCCGTATAATCATTAACATGTCTACCAGCGTCCCTACTATCATCTCCATTGTTGCGAGGGATGTACAAGCGGTGGCTCGGATACTAAATCCACCCATGCTTGCCAGGCCGACTACGATTCTTGGGCTCAGCGAATCAGTTGTATTGCCTTGGAAAGGAAAATGGTGTCAACATTCTCAAATCCATTGATGAAGGACCATATCGAGTTGAGGCGACTAGAGACATACTTGATACTAATGAAGATGGTACTCTGTTTACGGAATGGACGGACCTAAGATGTATGATGAGCTTGATGATAAGGAGAAAAGAGATTCGATCACGAGATATCGGGGCTTGAACATTGTTCTTCAAGGTCTTCTAAAGACATCTACAAGTGATCAATCATAACAACGATGCAAAGGCGGTTTGGGATAATGTTAAGATGCTTCTCTCGGGTTGAATTAACTATGGAAGGCGAGAGAATCGACTCTATGGCCAATTTGAGCACTTCAAGATGAAACCGGATGAGAATGTCTATGAGTACTATGTGAGATTTCATAAGTTAGTGAATGACATGAGGAACATCGAATGACTATGCCTAACATTCGGTGAACTCAAAATTTGTGAACAACATGAATCCCGAATGGCACAAGTTTGTCACATTGTGAAGCTCACTAAAGGATTGAAGAATACAAACTATGAGCAACTCTATGCCTTCCTCCTTGAGAATGAGAGACATGCTATGTTTGAAAAATTGATTCTCAATCGGTTCAAAACCAACGAGGGAGAGACAAGCTCGGCTAATGACTCAGCGACTTTCTACTCGAACATCGAATCACAACAAAGCATCACAAGTCATACCCTTGGGTAATGGTAATCACAAACTCATTCACGATCCTATGTTCAAACAAGGCGATCTTGATGCTCGCGTGGGTAACTTCATTAATCAACTAGCTCTTCTCATTAGTCAAAACATGAATTCTCTCCCACAAACCAACAACAACCTCGAGGCGCATCTAACCCACATAATCAAGCCCTTTGTTAAAGATGGAAGGATCGTGGTGCAACCGATTCGGGAAAGGCGTATGATCGGGGAAGAGGTGGGTGGGAGAGGTTATGTTGGCAACGAATCGAGGAAGAAATGGTAACCAAGGTCAAGCTAAGCCAATCAAATGTTATAAGCGTGGTGGTGAAGGACACATTGCAAGGCGCACATCTCAAAGCGTCCGAGAATCTTGATTACTTGAGAGATAAGATCTTTGGGCACAAGCTCGGGACAATGGTCTTGCTTTGGATGAAGAGGAATTCTTTGTTTCTTCTTGAGGGCAATGCCAAGACCTATGATGCGAGATGTGGATGAGCGGCCTATTCGGAGATAGGTCACAATCATCGAATGCCTTTCAAGTCGTTGTTGTGATGCATCGACTACGATGTAGATGATGGACCTCTGCACACAATCTTTATGGCTAGCATCTCTCCAATGGTTTCTCCCAAGATCTCTTCTTCACCACAAGTGGGCCTATCCAGGACAAACTCATCTCGGAGGTATTAAAACTATCGATGATCTTGATGTGCAGCGGATGCATGACAAAGTACAATCAGCTGAAACTATTGAATCAAATGTTGAAAATATGGGTAATAACAATATTGTCCCATCGATCAATCGTGAAACAAAGTGAAAGTGAAGTTGTACCAAGTGATGCATCTTCTGCGATCAACAATGACTATGTCTTTGATGAATACTTGCATGTGCTCTGATGATTCCATAATTTACGAACTAAATGCCTATAAGGAGCGTGTTGCTATTTATGAACAACGTGCAAAATTTGAGTTGACCACTCGTGAGCGGAAATGGATGACCAAGTAAGTACGATAATTAGAAAAAGTAAGTTTAGAAGAAGTATTGAAACAAAATTACATTCCTTGCAAGAAAAACTTTCTAAAACATTAAGCAAAAACAAGAACTTCAAGAAAATGTGAAAATGCTTAAGCAAGAATTTAATGCAAAGGAATCAAAACTCTTGAGAGATTTTCTAATCGAAAACTTTGAAAAACAAACTTGAAAACAAGTTGTACATACAAGGAAACACCATTGATTTGCTCACATGGTCACTAAACATCGAGTCTTAGCGATAAGCATAGCATTCCCTTGTTGAGGAACCAAATCGAGGTAATTAAAAGGCTAGAAATGCTCATAAGGTGCTTTATGATGGTAATGAAATCCTTAAGCCTAAGGCGAAAACCTAGTTGCGTTGAGTGCCTTTGAGGAAGATAAGAAATCAAATGAAATCACTAGGGAAAAGATGAATAAGAAACAAAATGATCCCAAATGCAAAGAAAAACATAATTATCACTCCTCATGATTACAAGAAGGAAAAGCTGGTTTCCTTGAACAAGTTTAAGCCTCGAGACTTTGTTGACTCCGAACAAGTCTTACGGAAAAAGGATTTAGATAAGCGAAGCGGAAAATATTGTTGAAACAAACCCTCCCTTTGGAAAATGCCTAGAAGCGTTGTGTATCCTCTAATACACCAATGCATCTTGTACCTAGAACAATTGCCACTAAAAGCAAGACATTAATTAGCCATCGTTATATTTCAACTATTTGTTGATTTTGAGAAAACTTGCAAGAAAAGGATCACACCGGGGTATAGCGAAGGAGAAAGGGTTTTGAACAAATGAAAGAATGTTATTTAGCGAGGTCATGCCCTTTTAAACTTCTAAAGATCACTTTGAGAGTCTTAAAAGGGATAAAAGCGATATTAAGGGAATGGAAAAGGAATTTGATGCAATGGTTGTTGAAGTTAGTGACTATGGCGTGCCTTTGAAATATAATGAGATTGAGAGAAAGAACACGCATACATTAAATGAGAATCTTATTCTTGAATGTGTTGCTCAAGATGTGTTTTCAACTGCTTCAAATTGCTCTATTAATGCTTCAAATTTCATGAATTATCTGTGTACCTGAAAGTCTCCATGATCGTGTCATTGAGCTTGAAAAACTAATTCTAAACTAAATGAGAAAATTGAGCTGGATGATCACGACAATTTCGTTAAACATTTTCTAAACTAGAAGTTGAGCATTTTAATTTACAACTAAAATATCAACATCTTAAAGAAAATGTCAAAACTTCAAATGTCAAGACATCTTGGATGCTCGAGTTTGATCACGAGTTTTCAAATTAACAAGCGTGATGAGCAGATTCAAGCTCGGTGCAACACGATCGAGAAAGTTGAAAGCCCAAATCTCTCAATTAAAGGGTCAAGCGAACAATATGGCGGGCTCCCAAATGCCTCCTCCTTTAGATTCTCGAAATTCTCAAGCGTTTCATCTTCAAAACCTAGTAAATGCTTTACAAAGGAAAGCGAAAGTTTTCTAGAAGAAAATGAAAAGGTTAAGCGTCATTTCAATGAGTTGTTTGAATCAATTAAAGTCACTCGTAACAAAACAACGAACAAATAGCTTCATTGCAAAGGAAATTGAGAATCGAAGAGTCGGGTAAAAGGAAAATGCCAATGATCAATGGGGAGAATGTTGTATCAAGGTTCACTCTTGTAATAAATATGCTTTATCGTGACATATGTCCCCCTCATCTAAGGAACAACAAACTTGCCATTCAAACATACTTCTCATCCCTTAAGGATTGCCTAGAATGTCTGCGTGAGATTGTTGAAGAGGATAAGCTAGAAAACCTCATGATAATGCAATTGGACATGCATGCTTATATGCCAAACGATCTCAAGAAATCTTAGAATGCTTGATCACAATATGCCCAAAGACATTAGGTGAGAGAGTTAACCCTTTGATTCCATGCTCGATGCCTAATGCCAAATATGATATGCACTCGATTCCCAATGTTTTGAATGTGAACCGTAGTGTACCTTTAAGTAGTTGATTCTAGATCATCAATGCTAAGAAGAGAACTCAAGTGTGCCTTCTAGGAGTACAAATCTCGGTACCTCTAGTTTTAAGAATGTGAACCTTAGTGCACTGCATGTAGTTCGGATCGGCACATCTAAGCGGTGGTGCAAAGAGTAGTAAAACAAACTAATGTTCCCATTCCTCTACAGAGAATGTCGGTGACATTAAAGGGAGCGGTCAAAGTCTCAAGACAATACAAGGAATGATAGGACCTCATGAAGCTAAGAATGTGCCTTTGGAAAGAGTAGAAGAACAATCTAGGAACTTTAAGTTTGAATCGAATAAAGCGAATCGTGTTGATTCTAGTATTAGCCATAGGCGTCTTGTAATTAATTGAATTACGATACTATTTGCAAACCTTGTCTTGATGTGCGCTTGAATTACATTTCTAATCATGAATGTGGTGTTAATGTTACGCTAATGATGTTAATTGTCCGATTAATATTGTTAATGCTAAAATTCATGCTAAGAAGGCTAAAAGGCAAAAGCGAAAGAAAGTTAGAAAGCGGTGGAAACCGGGAAGAACATTCGATAAAATAGGCTTTTATTGGACACTGTTGGTCTTAAGACTAATCGAGATAATGCCCACTAGAAAATGGATGCCTCTTGGTAGAACTATTCCCTTAAGAAGTGATCACTGCTGTGAGCAGGGCTATCTGAGACACTAATCTTGCATCTATTCACAATGATTCCATTGCCTCACTTTACGATATGAATGCTTCTATTTACGATGTGGGTGTTCCAAACATTGTTACTAACCAAATGGAACCCATTCTTGCATGGGGATCCCAATTATCGATTATCCATTCTTATGCATGTTCAGCTGCGGATCGTTCAAATCGTTACGTGGTACACGGACTCATTTGTTCCAACATATATTTGGAGACGGTCATGACTCATGAACCGTGAGCAAATTCATCGGGGCTATTAGATTTGGTAATGATCATTTCGGTGCTATTATGGGTTATGGAGATTATGTTGTTGGTGATAGTGTCATCTCTAGAGTGTATTATGTGGAAGGTTTAGGTCATAATCATTCTCTGTTGGTCGATTACGTGATTACGATCTAAGTAGCCTTGAAAAACATACACCTTTGTTAGAGATCTTAATGGTAAGGAGCTGTTAAAAGGAACTCGTGGCTCAAATCTTTACACCATCTCTATCGATGACATGATGAGGGCCTCTCAATCGCTTGTTATCAAAGGCTTCTAAAACAAAGTCATGGTTATGGCATCGTCGTCTCAATCACTTGAACTTGGCACCATCAGCGATCTTTCGAGAAAGGACTTAGTTGTAGGTTTACCTAGACTAAAGTATGAAAAGGATCATCTTTGTTCGACATGTCAATTGGGAAAAAGCAAAAGTATGCCCATAAACCCAAACCTACTAACTACATCACGAAGTTCTTCATATGATTCATATGGATTTATGTGGACCAATGAGGTGCGAGAATATCTTTGGGAAGAAATATGTGTTAGTTGTGGTTGATGATTACTCTAGATTCACACAGGTCAAGTTCTTAAGGACAAAGGATGAAACTCGATATCATCATCAAACTCATCAAGCAGTTGCGAGTTCGACTAAACAAAGCGTCGAGTTATCGAGCAGACAATGGGCGGGTTTGTCAACAAACAACTTAGTGAATTCTATGAAAGCGTTGGAATCGACCATCAAAGAAGTGTTCCACGAACCCCTCAGCGAGCGGTGTAGTTGAAAGGCGAAATCGTACTCTTGTTGAAGCCGCTAGAACAATCTTGATCTACTCAAAGGTTCCAATGTTTCTGCGGGTGAAGCAATTGCCACTGCATGCTACTACACAAAATCGTTCCACGATTCACACTATTCATGGAAAAACTCCATATGAACTTGTCCACAGAAAAACCTAATCTATCTTTCCTTCGTGTGTTTGGTGCCTTGTGCTATCCAACTAATGAGGTCAAGACTTAGGCAAACTTAGGGCTAAAGGCGACATTGGAGTATTTGTAGGATATGCATCAAACAAAAGGGATACGAATCTACAACAAAAGAACCCGAAATATCATGGAAACAATTCACGTTCGTTTGATGGTGACCGGTCAAATGGCTCTGGACACTCCATTCGGGACCCGCACTTCAAAAGCAGTCCCATTGGTTCATCCCTTGTTCCAAACTCCTCTCAAGAAACTCCATATGTACCTCCATCGAAGATGATGTAAAGAAATTGTTTGATCCTATGTTTGATGGTGTATGATTCAATTACTAATGAGGTCTTGATTCCTACAACGAGAGGATGCTCATATTCCGATGAATGAAGTCAATCCCTCGGTCTCAATATCTTTAAGTCAAGAAGCACTGCTGCGATCCTTGATCTCATCAACAAATCATCATTCTTCAAATGTACATCATGGAAATGTTTACGGCATCAATGATGAAGTTAATCCCTTTGCGACTCACGAAGATGCTCCATTTGAAAACATATTTGCTACTCTGAATCATCATCGAACCATCTTCTTGAGGAGACATCGACTCGACTACCTCGGTTCCTCAACAAGCGCCACATGAACACCTCGGAAAATGGACTCACGATCATCCATTAGACAACATCATTGGAAATCCCTCTCGTCTGTATCAACCGGAAACAACTTCATGACCGATGCCTTATGGTGCTTCTTCACTCCGTACTATCTAAGATCGAACCAAAGATGTTAAAGCGCCATGAATGAAGATAGGCGGTTCAATGCCATGCAAGATGAAATTCATGAGTTTGATCGTCTTGATGTATGGGAGTTAGTACACTCTCGGGCGTGCTATGATTATAGCTCTAAAATGGATCTTCAAAGTAAAACTTGATGAGCATGGTGATGTGTTGAAGAACAAGGCTCGATTAGTTGCTAAAGGATATCGTCAAGAGGAGGTATAGACTTTGAAGAATCTTTTGCTCGGTTGCTCGAATCGAGGCAATCGAATCTTTACGGCTAATCTTGCTAGTAAGAACATGGTAGTTTATCGGATGGATGTAAAGGCGGCATTTACGAGCGGAGATCTTAAAGAAGTCGTCTCGTCGGTAACTGAAGGATTTGTGAATCAAGAGCATCCTACTCACGTTTATCGTTTGAAGAAGGCTCTTTACGGTTTAAAGCAAGCTCGAGGGCATGGTATGATACCTTTGTCAAAGTTTCTTCTATCAACGGATTCATCAAAGGCGATTGATCCTACATTGTTCACCGAAAGTCGAGCAAACATTTAATTCATGTTCAAATTTATGTTGATGATATTATTTTTGCCTCGGCGGACCCAATGGAATGTGATCGTTTTCAAATGAAATGAGTTCAAAGTTTCAAATGTCAATGATGGGACAAATGTCATTTTCTTGGGATTACAAATTTCACAAAGTCCGGAGGCATTTTCATAAATCAATCTAAATATACAGCGAGATTTTAAAGAAATTTGGATTTGATTCATGTGACCTGTTGACACCCCATGATTGACCGAACCAAACTAGATGAGGACCTCTCGGGGATCATGATTGACCAAGCGAAATATCGGAGTATGATTGGATCACGATGTATCTCACTGCTAGTAGACCGGACATCTTGTTATTTGTTTGCATGTGTGCTAGATACCGAGCTAAGCCTACTAAAAAGCACCTTGAAGCGATTAAGCGGGTCTTCGGTATCTCAAGGAACCATCAATATGGGTCTTTGGTACCCGAAGGACACGGTATGTCACTAACGGCCTATCACGAATCTTGATCATGCGAGTTGTCAAGATACTGCGTCGAAATCGTCGGGAGGTGCTCGATTTTTGGGTGATAAGCTTGTGGTGGTCTTCAAAAAGCAAATGAGTACTTCTATTTCCTCTGGAGGCTGAATACATAGCCATGTCATCTTGTTGTGCTCAAATCTTATGGATGAGATCTCGATTATCGACTATGGCTTTGAATTCAACAAAATCCTCTGTCTTGTGATAATAAAAGTGCTATTGCTCTCTCATGCAACAACGTTCAACACTCAAGAGCAAAGCATATCGACATTCGACATCATTTCATCGGGGAACAAGTGGAAAAAGGTGTGGTGGAACTATATTTTGTGAGTGCGAATATCGGTTAGCGACACATCTTCACCAAAGCTCTTCGAAGAGCGTTTTGAGTTTATTCTTCCACGACTTGGTTTGAAAAGCCTTCAACGAAACTCTCAAGCGTCTTGAGGAGGAAGGCGAGGAGTAAAGGTCTATCTTCATCTATCTCTTGTATATATCTATTTGAAAAACAAAATACAAAATTATAAAACCTTCAAAATCAAATAGAAAAATATAAAACTTTCAAAATCCATAAAAATTTGAAAAATTGAAAAATCTTCAAAAAATATTGTCATTTTGTCATGTTTTCTCGGTTCGATAATATCTCGGTCTTTGTGTTGTCATTCAAAGAATGACACGGGACTTTAGATGTTGTTCGAATTTTAAAAAAAAAAAAAAAAAAAAAAAAAAAATTTTTTGGGAGAAGAGAAAAATGGTTTATTGTCATTTTCGAGGCAATAACCGGTTTTAAAAGAAAAACGAGCCATGTTTTATCATGTTTTCAAATTCCATGCTCGATTCTATAAACATTTATCTGCTTGAAAACTAAATGCTTTGAAAAATAACTCGGTCTCTATTTTGATAATCATCGGGACTTATTTGTCAAAATCTCTATCTCTCGATCAACAACCTATGTCATTGATTGAGGGAGAATAATTTCAATTAAATTAAAAGTTATTTGGCATTAAATTGTTTTCAAAAGATATACATGCATGTTTTATCAATGGAGTTTAAAGTCTTAAAATCCGATCCTTATCGATTCAAACGCTTTCACAATCAAGTCACAATTCTCCTTAAAAGCTTTCAAAATCAATTTAAATCTATAAGAGATCACAAATCTCAAATGATTTGATAATTGTGATCGGGGAGAATGTGTGATTTAAATTGGTTTAAGCGATAATTCGGTAAATGGTTTTATAAGGATGTACATGCTATCCTTCCCACATGTGACAAGCGATTTCAAATTTTCCATGCACATGTTGAGGGAGCATCTATCTTAAACCTATGATTTGAAATGTGATCATTCATCTCAATGTGCAAGTTCCTCTAGTATGTGCAAAACTCTTTTCAAACCTCGAGGCACATATTGAGGGGAGCAAATTTATGGAAACCTCATCCTTCCGGAAATGCTATATCTACTTGATTTGATGTGGGAAGTGATGTTGATATCTTTAGAAAATGGTAATCAAAGTTAATTCTTTCTCTTGCCTCCGTGTGCAAAACATTTTCAAATACTTGATGCACATGTTGAGGGAGTTCTCGTTCTAAAAATATCAAAAACAATTCGGTACAAAATGCTTTGATAATATATCACAAGTATACGAATTGATTTTCAAATAGTTTTCAATTGGATCCAATGGCGGATGAACAATACCAAATAGACCGACCAACTTTACTTTATATGCGGTGATATAAGGATGATAAGGTTAGGTATGTGTTCCCATGATCCGCGAGAAGGAGGGATCTACCGAGGACAATCCACTAGTTAGTGTAGAAGTCCTTAGGTATGATGATAAAGGAGAAAAATGAGATATGGGAAGAGTGCGGACTAAGGCGAGCTAATCTTGGAATAAACCCAACAAGGTTCTAGCTATGAAGTCTCGGTAAGCTTGAAGGGTTGAAGAATTAAAAAGAATTGAATGAGAAAGGGTGAAAACAAATAGCCCTCCATTTATTCAACCTTAGAGGCGAAACGGGTTCAATTCATATACTCTTGATGGTAACATCGGTATTGAAGACAAGGCGTCATGGACCCGGTGGCCTTGCACTTCAACTTTCAAACCACTCAAGTTCCTCTTAAAGGACTTGTTTCATTCTCACGGGACCGACATTATCTATCGACTTTCTCTTAGAGATGGTTGATATTGAAGAAGGAGACCTCTCCCTAGTCTCGTTATAGGATCCAAATATGCACAAATTGAGTCTAGAGCCACGAGATCATCAATAAATCTCATTAGGACACTTTCAATGAAGACTCTCTTTTCACACAATGTGGAAGAGATTATATCTTGAGTCCTCGCATTATCCTTGTGGTATTGCGGAACATCGAGTGATGTGTTTACATATTCACAATGAAGATGGAAAGCCTTACGGAGCCAACATCAAACAAGCTCTGGTAGGTGGCATGTGAGATCTATTATATAGATCAACCATGTGACAAGCGAGCGAAACAATGGGGCGATTCAATCTCTTGAATCAATCACAGTTCGAGTTATGGATTGTGGATACCTTTGAAAAACCGGTCTTTGTGCTTAAAACTCTTTTCTTTAGCACATCGACCGTGTACTCATTTTCAAACCAAAAGGTGTTTTATGATTGATAATTGATTTTCAATAAAACCTTCGTTGTATTGCAAAAACAATTTCTATTGAAACAATACGATTGTTTTCAAATCTCTTTTCATCAATCGGTGGACTTAAAATTATTTGGTTCACTCACTCCGTGTTGTCTTCTTTGAGATGTTCGGTTTGAGAACGGCTAGAACATTGCGAAACCACATCAAGGAAATTCTTGAATTATACGATCACGAGCGGTACTTGTCTTGATCAGCGAGGCAAGTGGGCGTGTACCTCGATTCAGCGAAAGTGATCAAAGACACTTTCGTGCGATTTATTGCTAGCTGTTGTATGCGGTACACCCGGCGTTTGCGGTGATCGAATGAAGCGGTCAATCCATAGCCGCATGCTCACTAACACATTCATCTCAAAGAAATCATGATTAGTGCATCAATGACTACGATATTTTCACTCCATGCTTACGCTTTCTGCTGCGCCAATATCATGATTCAACAAATGCTTCCGCTACTCGATGAGAAGATATCATGATCGAATGTGAGCATGTCGGTCCTAAAGTCACAACATCACATAATACCAACACCACAAAGATGTGTCGAGAGATTTTGATGGTGATGATCTCAAAGATGGCTCAAAATTATTATCACGTGGATCGGTAAAGACCTCCACTTGGAAGTAACCAAACATGCAATGTGAAGAATCAATGACTACGAGCTTAGGAGCAAGGACTACATCAAGAATGCAAGATCAATTGTTAATGTATTATCTATTTGTATTCAATGTAATTTTGGTACATGATTGAGGTGACCTCCATAGGGGAGATTGTTAGGAATTAGAAATTCCGGTATTAAAGTCGGTCACCTCAGTATATGTAATCGTTAAGCTCGTAGTCGTAGTTCTTTTAAGTTAAGTAGTATTTAGTTAAGTAACACCGTGGAGGACAGACGGGTCTTTACCCAGCTGTATGCACGATCCATGACCCGATGTGTGGCGATTTATGTAAGACTATAAATACTCTCTACCTTCCAAGGTAGAGTTGGAACTCATAATAATATCTTTCACTTTCTCTCACTAAGTTCCTAAACCTCTAACTTTCTCTCTAGAATTCCATCTATATGCTACTTTGTGTTATGGTTTGATGTGTATGTGAAAAGTTATATCTTACATAATTTTACAAACTCACTTGAATAGTACTTCGTCAAGGGTTTTCAAATGTAAAAATGAGTATTTAACGTAAACTAGAAGAGTCGACTTATCAAAAATATATTAATACATACTATCACGATTCGAGGATATATAGAGCGTGAAAAGCAGACTATAACGACTAAGTTACAAGCGTTTGATATATGGCTCGTAACTATTGTTTTCACAAATAATAACATATATATATTTTCTATTACACCAAAATGGTTATCATAGTGAACATGTTTGGAGCCGTTTTCATGTCGATGGAGTACTTTTGAAAATGATGTCTACAAATAAAGTGAGTTCATCTAGCCTATTTTACAAAATGTTCAACCTACGTCAAGCGAAGTTGTAACAGTAATATCGATCTCTCGAAACTTTTCGAAAACTACTCATAAACTATATTTTAGCTCGACTACCTTACTTCATCTATACTTTTCTCTATGATCGAGACTTCTATGATCAAAATTTAAATGCTAAGACTTTTAGATATACTTCTGAGCATTCCAAAACCATTGAGTTCGTTTTCTAATACTCAATATTCACCAAATTCACGACTAACTTTACAAGGCTACTTAGCCATTTTCATGAGTTGTGAAATTATATTGTTTACTATAATTTCTTGATAAATCACTAAACGACTATCGTGGGATATTGTTTCAACGTAAGTACTTATAAAGTATTTCATAACATGATGAGATGTCATAAACATATATTTAACGATAAATTTCAAAAATGTACAAGTGGTATGGATATCATATGAGTTTGCATGCACAACATTATTTCATGGCTTATAATAGATCATATCATTCATATAGGTTGCGAGTTAGAGTATTCGCTTCATTTCACTTTGTCATCATAATCATTGCATCGGGTGAGTTCATAGCCCACTTTCTATTACTTAATTGTTTTACAAACTCTTGGGGAGATACATGCTATATTTTTAATCGAACACAAATGCTTTGAAGCTATGCGTTATATCCAAATGCTTTATTGTCACTAAGTATTCTATTGCCATGTTGAAGTCCCTACATCATGCACCATTAGTCACTTGCGGTGGCTGAATATTGTGAATAGACCTATTGGAATTAACACTCCGTTCTTATTGACCCGTTAGGAAATCGAGCACTATATTCGAATCAATAAGGTAAATTGGCAGGTTTACCTACTAGAAATTTGATAAACGATTTTACCAATTTCTATTGGTATGAGGTTTCACGCTTTGGTTGTCATGAACTTAGTGAAATAAATGTTGTTTTGTTTTCAACGATGAGTGTGAAACAATGGAACTCACACTATGAATATTGTGTTCAAACGAATTAATTAAACCTATGGATTTCACTCGAACTTTGTGTTGTCTGTTTTAAGCATGTTTTATCTCAGGTATTAGCATATCATCATGGCTTGCATGGAGTCGTCGAGTTGACGCGTCTCACATATATTTTATGCACTTAACTATCGTTTGATTGTAACAAACTCATTTTGGTACTTTGGAAATCTTTTGGGGACCTATACTTTGTAAACTCGATTATTTTACTCAATCAAGCGATGTATTTTCCAAGCGACACTTTAGGTCGTTCAATATAACTTATAGCTGTGATGCAATGGTAGTCATCTCCTAGGAATTCCATTCCATTGCAAAGCAGTATTTTGGGGTGTGATTGGCATCGAGGCAAGAGTTATAGAGAACTAGGTTGCATCATTGACCCTAGACTATAACTACATCATCATAGCATCTCATCATTTCATCATAAGTGCATATTCACTATACATGCGGTTTATCGTACATTTTGCGATTATTTACTTTCATTTCAAATCGATTGTAACATAGATGTCTTCAAATACCCATTCCATTATCCTTTCTTTAGACTCAATGTGGAGAATGCCTTGTCATTCCCTATCACAATTTTAACATCGAGTTGACTCATCACAGATAACATCGAATCTTGAGACAAAACCTTCAGGAGGGTGAAGTCCTCTCACTCCTCTGTTTCACCACCAACATGTCGAGTTACACGCTATTCGCACATTAAGTCACTAAACCATCATACATTTGAAGCACTTACGACATCTCATAACCCGTCACCTAGGAATCCGTCAACCATTTTGAAAATAACCTCAAATTTATCACCTCCTATCACATCTCTTTAGATCGCTTATTCTTAACATAGGACTTTGCTCGTCTCACCTTTCCTCTTATTTTGAAGAGTTATGGCGTCGAAGAAAGTTGCTGAGATATGACACAAGTTGCTATCCAAAAGTATGTAAGGATAGTATAGTAGAGGCACTAAGGAAAGAGCGAGCAACGATGGCTACTGCTTGCCGAAGCTGCGGGTCTTATTGAATCTGCGGACTTTGCTAATCTTTGTCGGTGCGACTCTTCTTGAAACTTCGGACTTACTCTTTGTTGTAGGGGCTGCGGGTGCGGGAGGTCTGGGTTGAGTGTACATACAAGGAATTTAGGCGGTGATCAGGCAAAGTTTAAAGGCACGGAAGGAGCCCTTTGCTATGATCCGTTGGTTTGAGAAGATGGAGTCTGTATTTCTTCTATGCAATTGCCCGGATAGTACGCAAGGTAAAGTTAAGCTACTAATGCAGCTCTTAAATGGGGCAATGTCATGGTGGAATTCATATACCTGACCTATTGGTATGGAAAATGCTTACAAGCTCACATGGGATCAATTCAAGAGGTTGTTGACTAAAGTATTGTCCAGCGGAGGTGAAGAAATTAGAAACAAAATTTTATGAGTTAGTGACTATTGGTTATGACATCGAGACATGCATCGGGGAGGTTTCAAGAGTTGGGTGCACTATGTCCATCGATGGTTTGAGACAATGAGAAATTCTTGGAAAACTTCATTGGAGGACTTCCACAAAGTATTCAAGGAAATGTAATTTCTTCGATCCACAAACAATTGAGAGTCTATCGGGATAACTCAAAACTCGTGGCCCAAGTTGTGAAGAGGAAAACATTATCAACAATAACAACAATCACACCACCAACAACAACCAAACTAAGCGACAACAAAAGGAAATGGGAAAATGACCGGGGAGGTTATAATAACGACAACCAAAGCGTAACACTAACCATCAATAACAGAATAGAAGACAAGCGCAATAGTTTATGTCGCTACACCAACCTAAAGAGAGGTTATCTGGAACCCGCCCACTATGTAATCGATGTAAGTTTCATCACTCGGGTCCTTGCCACCTTAAGTGCCACAAATGCCAAAATCGGGACACCTCGCCGGGGATTGTAGAGGTAAAGCCATAGTCGCATGTTTGGATGTGAGGAGCAAGGACACTATCGGAATCAATGTCCCCAAAACCAAGGTCAACAAGTTGAAGGTGCTCATGGGAAAGCATATATGTTAGAAGGAGGAGAAGCTCACGGGGGTATCAACAACGCGGGATGAAGAACTTTAGAAATTAATGATCTTATTTCCTTATGTACTATAGTCGTACTAAGTTTATGTCTTCCACAGTATTCGGATCTCTATGACTTAAGACTATTCTTGTTTGATAAACCACTTTCATTGTGAAATATTCTCATCTATCGTACTTTATTTTCCTTTCTTATTTGTTATCACTTACAAAATTTTTACTTCCTTTTACTTTAGCGCCATTTGAGCGACATGGTTTAAATCTCTTTAAACATTGAGTTATAACAACTAAACCGAGCGTCACATTATCGTTCCTAATTATACATAGCCTAGCTAACTATGTCTAATTACGGAGGGATCATGTTATGTTGGGGCGATTATTATAAATCTTAGTGCAAGCAAAATGTTCATATTCCAAAAGTCAAAGTGATACTCATGGAAGATTCTTCCAATATTTACTCTATCGCGATGTTTATACACTCTTAATCATAGATAGCCGTAACGACACTTCTTCATGTCTTCTCTTCCGTTATTCATCACAAACCCTAAACACGAGAAACCAACACGAAGCCCGAATTAGGGGACTAAATTCTTTTTTGGGTGGATGAATGTGACAAATCGTAATTTCGGATCATTTATCAAACTTTGAAAATTTCACTATTCATCTCGGGAAATTACTATTCACGATTACTATTCATCGTTTTGAAGTCGATTTACGACTTTGAGAGGTTATTTTGAAATTTTACTATTCTGAAACACTATTCATTCCGGAGAAAATCACTATTCATGATTCACTATTCATCATTTTTAGTAAACTAGGTTTCTGAGTATCAAATTCAGCGTAGTAAGGGTTTAGTGCGTATTAATGAAACATCATTGAGAACATTACATATAGACTAGAGTTAGTCTACATATCTTGATAACATCATTTTCATATTAGTTCATGCATGGGTTTGCATATTTCATTAACGATATATTTATTTATTAAATAAAGCGCTGTCATACGATCATTTATTTTGAATATTGATCCGACACTTCCAACAATTATTCGATATATTTTATACTCATTTAAGACTATAAAATTATATTATTAGTTTACGATGTTTTGAATTTATTTTGGTATATAAATTGTTATATATATATATTCTGTTGTTTTAGTAAATTCTATTCGATAATTATATAATCACACGATACTTGTGAGAAATGCGTTTTATAATTTTATGACTTGATATATTTTATTTTGTTCCGTTAAAATTGATTTCTAGCTAGCGCTACACTAAATACACGATTATATGTACCAAATATACATTACACATAACTTAAAATACATTTAATCAACAAAATACATCAAACCTTTTCCCACCTTGCCCTTGCCGACCCCCTAGTCATCCATTTCATTAATTAAAACTTTCCACCTAAGTGTACACATATACAAGTTGCTAGATATTTGTATATTATAACTTATACTAAGAAAATACACATACATAATATCTAATAGTAAGAAAAACTCTAGCAATTTTCTCTTACTCTTTTGTTGGTCGACCAAAGCAAGAAACAAGGAGAAACCATTGATTTTCAAGCTTCAAGTGTTAATCAAGTTCTAGTAGTAATCTAGTTAGGGTTTGGAATAAAAACCTCAAGATTATTAGGTTTACTTGCTCAAAATTCATCATCGCTCAAGTAAGTGTTCTAAATAATTTTCCTAATTTTACATACTCTACTTGATCTATTTTTATGTACTTATAACAAATCATGCAAGTATTCTTATGTATTTTGTCACAATTCTCAATTTCGGTCATTTTCAAATTTATATTTTCATTAACATATATTTTTCATATTAAATAAGCGTTATCGCGTAATTAATTATTTTGAACATTTGACCCGATACTTCCAAAAATTATCCCGGTATATTTTTATACTCATAATAAGTTTATAAAAATATTATTATTAGTTTACCCAGTGTTTTAAAATTTATTTTTGTATATAAATTGTTATATTTATATAATTACGGCAACTTCCTTAAATATTACACGATAATTATTATTTCACTCAAATTTTGCAAGAAATGTATTTCTATAATTTTTATGACTTCAATATATTTTATTTTGTTCCGTTAAAATCTATTTTTAGTTAACGCTTCATTAATTACTTAATTATATTTATACCTACACTTTACATTTACACTTAAAACATTTAACTTCAAAATACACCTCACCCCCCTCCTAATCACCCCATAACCGTCCACACACATCCCCTAGTCATCACAAGTCTTCAAATTGGTTTTTGCATCTAAATATATACACTTATCTAAATGGTTAGATATTTACACAAACACATACAAACACTTTCTCAAGGTGAAAATTTGATCCAAATCTCTCTTCTCTTCACCTTGTGGCTGACCATACATAGAAACTTGAAGGAACCATTAATTTTGAAGTCCAAGCAAGGGTTCATTTCTAGTTGTAGATTATGGGTTTAGTTCGGGTTCGGTGCTCATCTTGCTCTCATCACATCGAACATCATCATCTTTATCATACACTTTTGTAAGCATAAAACTTCATCTTTTACCTTTTCATATATATTTTCATACATTTTATAGAGTCCATATGATCATATTTGCCTAAGTTGTAGTTTTTATTCATGTTTATCAAATGTTATCACCCATATGTGTCCTATTAATTTTTATAACAAGTATGTACTAGTTAAAGTTTATAAAAATTGGAGGAATAAAAAATGAACCAACAAAGTGAGTTTACATCTTTTGATATTGAAGGCTTAATGTAGTGTATGTTAATTAGTAAGTTGTAAACACTAGTTTTAACCCCAAAATGGTCTTTTTATCTTATATGGTTCGACTAGTATTTCATTTTAGTAGGATTGGCGAAGTGTAAATCAAGGGATTTTGTGGTGTGGTTTGTGGTTAAACAAGTAGATAAAATGGTAAAGTTTAAAATGGCGTGTGAGCTATTCAAGAAATTATAATTTTTCGGAAAGTTAGTCATTTTATAAGTTTTATTAAAGTTTTAGAAAATAGATTTTTAGTTATAAGCGTGGCCTTTCGAGCGGACTAAAGCGGAGTTATAACGAAAAATTCGTGGTTTTCAAATTACGATTTAAAACTACCATTTTCGGAAAAAGGTACATACTGATTCCGATTTTCAATGACCAAACAGTGACCTTAAGCTTTACGTGAAGTCTCCAAAGTTTAAAAATATATTAGTACACTTAATTACCTTGGCGTGGATATAAAGAACTTGAAAAGCAGTTTAAAGCAGGTGAGTTATGGTTAACCAAACTTTGAGTCAAAAGCGTCTTGAAAACACTATTCACATTAATATCTTGTCAAGATTTTTAATCAAGGTTTTGAGGGCCTAAGCGGACGTTTGGAAGCGGACCTTAAAACGCAGTTAGTTTTCCTATGTTTATATTACGTCAAATCCGATGTAAACCGATTTTTCAATTACTAAAACCGTTACATAATTTTAACTAAATTTTCACCATTAGCTCAAAAGTAATTATTTTTACATGGAACCGTCACACATTCAAGTAACAATATTTTTATATAACTAGTTTTCAAGTAGCATATTGGGTGATCGTTTTCAAATCATGCATTCACGACAACATATCATAACTTCAGTCATAACATTCATTTTAGGTCGCGGATAGTTTCGAGCCTCATTTTCGATGCACTTCATTTTGTTAGCATATCAATCATACCGGTGAGTTTCATAGCCCATACTTTTATCGTTACAAGTGGAGGGCAGACGGGTCTTTACCCTCTGTATGCACGATCCATAGCCGTGTGTGGCGATTTATGTAAGACTATAAATACTCTCTACCTTCCAGGTAGAGTTGGAACTCATAATAATATCTTTCTTTCTCTCACTAAGTTCCTAAACCTCTAACTTTCTCTCTAGAATTCCATCTATATGCTACTTTGTGTTATGGTTTGATGTGTATGTGAAATTTATATCTTACAATTTTCCTAATTTTACAAACTCTACTTGATCTATTTTATGTACTTATAACAAATCATGCAAGTATTCTTATGTATTTATACCACTTTATATATATTTTCAACATATTGGACTTACAATTTATAATTAATATTCCATAAACCTTATCATTTTGGTGAAGTTTAGGAACCCATGACACCCTAAGAAGGTGTATGGTAGGTTTATAATAGCTTTGGTGTTGGTAGGAATGTTTTAGAACAAGTTTCAAACAAGAGAAATCGTTTCGACGAAATATATATATAAAAGTCGTTTGTGAAATCAAGAAACATCGGTGGAGTCGGGGATATTTTGGTTTATATTTTGAATAGATTTAAAAAGCGAAACCGTGGCGGCGGATGGATTAAGGTATAACGAAAAGATCGCTATTTTCAAGTTTAAGCGATGAAAACTAATTTTACGGAATAGTACTTCTGTCAAGGGTTTTTCAAATGTAAAAATGAGTATTCGTAAACTAGAAGAATCGACTTATCAAAAATATATTAATACATACTATCACGATTCGAGGATATATAGAGCGTAAGCGACTTATAACGACTAAGTTACAAGCGTTTGATATATGGCTCGTAACTATTGTTTTCACAAATAATAACATATATATATTTTCTATTACACCAAAATGGTTATAGCAAGTGAACATGTTTGGAGTTTTCATGTCGATGGAGTACTTTTGAGAAAATGATGTCTACAAATAAAGTGAGTTCATCTAGCCTTTTTACAAAATGTTCAACCCTCGTCAAGCGAAGTTGTAACGAGTAATATCTGATCTCTCGAACTTTTCGAAAACTACTCAAACTATATTTTAGCTCGACTACCTTACTTCATCTATACTTTTCTCTATGATCGAGACTTCTATGATCAAAATTTAAATGCTAAGACTTTTAGATATACTTCGAGCATTCCAAAACCATTGAGTTCGTTTTCTAATACTCAATATTCACCAGATTCGACTAACTTTACAAGGCTACTTAGCCATTTTCATGAGTTGTGAAATTATATTGTTTACTATAATTTCTTGATAAATCACTAAGCGACTATACGTGGATATTGTTTCAACGTAAGTACTTATAAAGTATTTCATAACATGATGAGATGTCATAAACATATATTTAAACGATAAATTTCAAAAATGTACAAGTGGTATGGATATCATATGAGTTTGCATACAACATTATTTCATGGCTTATAATAGATCATATCATTCATATAGGTTGAGTTAGAGTATTCGCTTCATTTCACTTTTGTCATCATAATCATTGCATCGGGTGAGTTCATAGCCCTTTCTATTACTTAATTGTTTTACAAACTCTTGGGAGATACATGCTATATTTTTAATCGAACACAAATGCTTTGAAGCTATGCGTTATATCCAAATGCTTTATTGTCACTAAGTATTCTATTGCCATATTGAAGTCCCTACATCATGCACCATTAGCGGTGTTGCGAATATTAATGAATAGACCTATTGGAATTAACACTCCGTTCTTATTGACCCGGTTAGAAATCGAGCACTATATTCGAATCAATAAGGTAAATTGGCAGGTTTACCTACTAGAAGTCTGATGAAGCGATTTTACCAATTTCTATTGGTATGAGTTTCACGCTTTGGTTGTCATGAACTTAGTGAAATAAATGTTGTTTTGTTTTCAACGATGAGTGTGAAACAATGGAACTCACACTATGAATATTGTGTTCAAGCGAATTAATTAAACCTATGGATTTCACTCGAAACTTTGTGTTGTTGTTTTAAGCATGTTTTATCTAGGTATTAGCATATCATCATGGCTTGCATGGAGTCGTCGAGTTGACGCGTCTCATATATTTTATACATAACTATCGTTTGATTGTAACAAACTCATTTTGGTACTTTGGAAATCTTTTGGGGACCTATACTTTGTAAACTCGATTATTTTACTCAATCAAGCGATGTATTTTCCAAGCGACACTTTAGGTGGTTCAATATAACTATAGCTGTGATGCAATGGTAGTCATCTCTAGGAATTCCATTCATTTGCAAAGCAGTATTTTGGGGTGTGATGATTGGCATCGAGCAAGAGTTATAGAGAACTAGGTTGCATCATTGACCCTAGACTATAACTACATCATCAGCATCTCATCATTTCATCATAAGTGCATATTCACTATACACGGTTTATCACGTACATTTTGCGATTATTTACTTTCATTTCAAATCGATTGTAACATAGATGTCTTGAAATACCCATTCCATTATCCTTTCTTTAGACTCAATGTGGAGAATGCTTGTCATTCCCTATCACAATTTTAACATCGGTTGACTCATCACAGATAACATGGAATGAGACAAAACCTTCAAGGAGGGTGAGTCCTCTCGGCTCCTCTGTTTCACCAACATGTGAGTTACGCTATTCGCACATTAAGTCACTAAACCATCATACATTTGAAGCACTTCGACATCTCATAACCCGTCACTAGGAATCCGTCAACCATTTTGAAAATAACCTCAAATTTATCACCTCCTATCACATCTCTTTAGATCGCTTATTCTTAACATAGGACTTTGCTCGTCTCACCTTTCCTCTTATTTTGAAGAGTTGGGCGTCGAAGAAAATTGCATGAGATATGACTGTTGCTATCCAAAAGTATGTAAGGATAGTATGAGGAGCACTAAGGAAAGAGCGAGCAGCGATGGCTGCTGCAGGGGGCTGCGGGTCTTGTTGAATCTGCAGAACTTGCTAATCTTTGTCGGTTGCGACTCTTCTGAAACTTCCGGACTTACTCTTTGTTGTAGAACTGCGGTGCGGAGGTCTGGGTTCGAGAGTGTACATACAAGAGGAATTTAGGCGGTGATCAGGCAAAGTTTAAAAAGCGGAAGGAGCCTTTTATGATCCGTTGGTTTGAGAAGATGGAGTCATGTTTTCTTATGCAATTGCCCGGATAGTACGCAAGGTAAAGTTAAGCTACTAATGCAGCTCTTAAATGGGGCAATGTCATGGTGGAATTCATATGCCTGACCTATTGGTATGGAAAATGCACAAGCTCGCATGGGATCAATTCAGGGGTTGTTGACTAAAGTATTGTCCACGCGGAGGTGAAATTAAAACAAAATTTTATGAGTTAGTGACTATTGGTTATGACATCGAGACATGCATCGGGGAGGTTTCAAGAGTTGGGCACTATGTCCATCGATGGTTTCGGACAATGAAATTCTGGAAAACTTCATTGGAGGACTTCATAAGTATTCAAGGAAATGTAATTTCTTCGATCCATAAACAATTGAGGTCTATCGGGATAACTTTCAACTCGTAGCCAAGTTGTGAAGAGGAAAACATTATCAACAATAACAACAATCACACCACCAACAACAACCAAACTAAGACAACAAAATGGGAAAATGACCGGGAGGTTATAATAACGACAACCAAAGCGTAACACTAACCATCAATATATGAGAATAGAAGACAAACTGCAATAGTTTATGTCACACACACAAAGAGAGGTTATCTTTGGAACCCACCACTATATAATCGATGTAAGTTTCATCACTCGGGTCCTTGCCACCAAGTGCCTAAATGCCAAAATCGGGACACCTCGCGAGGTTGTAGAGGTAAAGCCATAGTCATGTTTGGATGTGAGGAGCAAGGACCTATCGGAATCAATGTCCCCAAAACCAAGGTCAACAAGTTGAAGGTGCTCATGGGAAAGCATATATGTTAGAAGGAGCTCACCGGGGTATCAACATGGCGGTGAAGAACTTTAGAAGTGCGATCTTATTTCCTTATGTACTATAACGTACTAAGTTTATGTCTTCCACAATCGGATCTCTATGACTTAAGACTATTCTTGTTGATAAACCCTTTCATGAAATATTCTCATCTATCGTACTTTATTTTCCTTTCTTATTTGTTATCACTTACAAAATTTTTACTTCCTTTTACTTTAGCGCCATTTGAGCGACATGGTTTAAATCTCTTTAAACATTGAGTTATAACAACTAAACCGAGCGTCACATTATCGTTCCTAATTATACATAGCCTAGCTAACTATGTCTAGTGCGGAGGGATCATGTTATGTTGGGAGGCGATTATTATAAATCTTAGTGCAAAGCAAAATGTTCGCATATTCCAAAAGTCAGTGATACTCATGGAAGATTCTTCCAATATTTACTCTATCGCGATGTTTATACACTCTTAATCATAGATAGTATGACACTTCTTCATGTCTTCTCTTCGTTATTCATCACAACCCTAAACTGAAAACCAACCTGAGCCCGAATTAGGGGACTAAATTCTTTTTTGGGTGAATGAATGTGACAAATCGTAATTTCGGATCATTTATCAAACTTTGAAAATTTCACTATTCATCTCGGGAAATTACTATTCACGATTACTATTCATCGTTTTGAAGTCGGTTTACGACTTTGAGAGGTTATTTTGAAATTTTACTATTCTGACACTTTTCATTCCGGAGAAAAATCACTATTCATGATTCACTATTCATCATTTTTAGTAAACTAGGTTTCTGAGTATCAAATCAGCGTAATAGTAAGGGTTTAGGTACGTATTAATGAAACATCATTGAGAACATTACATATAGACTAGAGTTAGTCTACATATCTTGATAACATCATTTTCATATTAGTTCATGCATGGGTTTGCATATTTCATTAGCGATATATTTATTTATTAAATAGCGCTATCGCCGATCATTTATTTTGAATATTGATCCGACACTTCCAACAATTATTACGATATATTTTATACTCATTTAAGACTATAAATTATATTATTAGTTTACGATGTTTTGAATTTATTTTGGTATATAAATTGTTATATATATATATTCTGTTGTTTTAGTAAATTCTATTCGATAATTATATAATCACGATACTTGTGAAATGCGTTTTATAATTTTATGACTTGATATATTTTATTTTGTTAGTTAAAATTGATTTCTAGCTAGCATTCTACACTAAATACACGATTATATGTACCAAATATACATTACACATAACTTAAAATACATTTAATCAACAAAATACATCAAACCTTTTCCCACCTTGCCGCCGACCCCTAGTCATCCATTTCATTAATTAAAACTTTCCACCTAAGTGTACACATATACAAGTTGCTAGATATTTGTATATTATAACTTATATACTAAGAAAATACACATACATAATATCTAATAGTAAGAAAAACTCTAGCAATTTTCTCTTACTCTTTTGTTGGTCGACCAAAGCAAGAAACAAGGAGAAACCATTGATTTTCAAGCTTCAAGTGTTAATCAAGTTCTAGTAGTAATCTAGTTAGGGTTTGGAATAAAACCTCAAGATTATTAGGTTTACTTGCTCAATTCATCATCGCTCAAGTAAGTGTTCTAAATAATTTTCCTAATTTTACATACTCTACTTGATCTATTTTTATGTACTTATAACAAATCATGCAAGTATTCTTATGTATTTACAATTCTCAATTTCGGTCATTTTCAAATTTATATTTTCATTAGCATATATTTTTCATATTAAATAAGCGTTATCGTAATTAATTATTTTGAACATTTGACCGATACTTCAAAAATTATCGGTATATTTTATACTCATAATAAGTTTATAAAATATTATTATTAGTTTACCAGGTGTTTTAAAATTTATTTTGTATATAAATTGTTATATTTATATAATTCGGCAACTTCCTTAAATATTACCGATAATTATTATTTCCTCAAATTTTGCAAAAATGTATTTCTATAATTTTATGACTTCAATATATTTTATTTTGTTCCGTTAAAATCTATTTTTAGTTAACGCTACATTAATTACTTAATTATATTTATACCTACACTTTACATTTACACTTAAAACATTTAACTTCAATACACCTCACCCCTCTAATCACCCGCTTAAATATGCATCCCACAGTCATCCAAGTCTTCAAATTGGTTTTGCATCTAAATATATACACTTATCTAAATGGTTAGATATTTACACAAACATACAAACACTTTCTCAAGGTGAAAATTTGATCAAATCTCTCTTCTCTTCACCTTGTGGCCCGACCATACATAGAAACTTGAAGGAACCATTAATTTTGAAGTCCAAGCAAGGTTCATTTCTAGTTGTAGATTATGGGTTTAGTTCGGGTTCGGTGCTCATCTTGCTCTCATCATCGAACATCATCATCTTTATCATACACTTTTGTAAGCATAAAACTTCATCTTTTACCTTTTCATATATATTTTCATACATTTTATAGAGTCCATATGATCATATTTGCCTAAGTTGTAGTTTTTATTCATGTTTATCAAATGTTATCACCCATATGTGTCCTATTAATTTTTATAACAAGTATGTACTAGTTAAAGTTTATAAAAATTGGAGGAATAAAAATGAACCAACAAAGTGAGTTTACATCTTTTGATATTGAAGGCTTAATGTAGTGTATGTTAATTAGTAAGTTGTAAACACTAGTTTTAACCCAAAATGGTCTTTTTATCTTATATGGTTAGACTAGTATTTCATTTTAGTAGGATTGGCGAAGTGTAAATCAAGGGATTTTGTGGTGTGGTTTGTGGTTAAACAAGTAGATAAAATGGTAAAGTTTAAAATGGCCTTGAGCTATCGAAATTATAATTTTTCGGAAAGTTAGTCATTTTATAAGTTTTATTAAAGTTTTAGAAAATAGATTTTTAGTTATAAGCGTGGCCTTTCGAGCGGACTAAAAGCGGAGTTATAACGAAAAATTACGTGGTTTCAAGTTCGATTTAAAACTACCATTTTCGGAAAAAGGTACATACTGATTCCGATTTTCAAGCTGACAGTGACCTTAAGCTTTAAGTCTCAAAGTTTAAAAATATATTAGTACATTAATTACCTTGGCGTGGATATAAGAACTTGACAGTTTAAAGCAGGTGAGTTATGGTTAACCAAACTTTGAGTCAAAAGCGTCTTGAAAACACTATTCCTGACATTAATATCTTCAAGATTTTTAATCAAGGTTTGAGGGCCTAAGCGGACGTTTGGAAGCGGACCTTAAAGCAGTTAGTTTTCCTATGTTTATATTACGTCGAATCCGATGTAAACCCGATTTTCAATTACTAAAACCGTTACATAATTTTAACTAAATTTTCACCATTAGCTCAAAGTAATTATTTTTACATGGGCAGTCACACATTCAAGTAACAATATTTTTATATAACTAGTTTTCAAGTAGCATATTGGGTGTCGTTTTCAAATCATGCATTCACGACAACATATCATCTTTCAGTCATAACATTCATTTTGGGTCGCGGATAGTTTCGAGCCTCATTTAGTCTGCATTTTGTTAGCATATCAATCATACCGGTGAGTTTCATAGCCCATACTTTTATCGTTTTGAATTACTTTTGGGGAATACATGCTCGCTATTTTCATTTACTTTTATAAGTGCTCTAAACTTTACGGATTCTGGTAGTACATACCCCACACTCGTTTAAATTCTTATAAACTCTTTGGGGAGATAAATGCTTAAATACTTGTTTTACTCTTGCGAATACTCAAACCATTTATATAATTGTGTTTACACTATACTTCTTATACTCTTTGGACATTATGTGTGGTTTATGCGATATGTGCCTTAATGTGCTAAACTTGTTTTCAATTATGCCTCAACATACATACTTTAGCAACTAGTTAACTCCTGCGAGCGGGAGGTATTGATAGTACTATCGGTGGCCCCCACCACAAGTGTCTCACGATGACTTGACTGGGGTGAATATAATCCGTTATTCAATGAGACACAACAAACAATGTAGACTTGTCAAGAGGTTCGATTGGTTGTGATTCTTTGCATTAAGTACTTGTATATATAGTATCATATGTATCCTACTACAAACAAGATTGACAATTCCATATTTTGGCAATGGGTTGTAAACACCACAGTTACAAGTTTTGTATGGGTGGAACTTGGGCCAGGTGGATTACAATGCCTTTCTTTGCATTCGATTTGAAAGGCTTTACATTTCATCACAAACTCACCAACCTTTGTGTTGACACTTTTAGCATGTTTTATCTCGGTATCTAAGGCATACACTTCATGGCATGCATATGGACATATCATAGAGTCGCGGAGCAATGGCGTCTCACTGGGTTTATAAACTTTAAAACATCGTTTGGCTTGTAACAAACTTATTTCCGCCTGAGTTGATTTTCATTTGGGACCTATACTTTGTAAACTACGATTGTTTTAATAAATTAAGCGATGTGTTTTCCAAGCGACACTTTAGGTCGTTCAAAATAACTATAACTTTGATGCTATGGCGGTCAATCCCGAGAATTCCATTCGTTCAAAATAACTATAACTTTGATGCTATTAGACCAAAATGGTTATCATAGTGACCATGTTTGAGCCGTTTTCATATCGATGGAGTACTTTTGAAAAATGATGTCTAATAAAAGTGAGTTCATCTAGCCTATTTTCCAAAATGTTCAACCGTCGTCAAGCGAAGTTGTTGAGTAATATCGATCTCTCAAAATTTTCCAAAACCTCATAAACTATATTTTTAGCTCGACTACACTTCATGTATTTTTCTCTATGATCGAGACTTCTATGATCATAATTTAAATGCTAAGACTTTTAGATATTGCTACAAGCATTCCAAAACCATTGAGTTCGTTTTCTAATACTTAATATTCACCAAATTCGACTAACTTTACAAGGCTACTTAGCCATTTCATGAGTTGTGAAATTATATTGTTTCTGACGAAAAATAATTTCTTGATAAATCACTAGCGACTATCGTGGGATATTGTTTCAACGTAAGTACTTATAAAGTATTTCATAACATGACGAGATGTCATAAACATATATTCGACGATAAACTTCATTTTCAAAATATGTACAAGTGGTATGGATATCATATGATTTTGCATGCACAACATTATTTCATGGCTTATAATAGATCATATCATTCATATAGGTTGCGATTAGAGTATTAGCTTCATTTCACTTTTGTCATCATAATCATTGCATCGGTGAGTTCATAGCCCCACTATTACTTAATTGTTTTACAAACTCTTGGGAGATACATGCTATATTTTAATCGAACACAAATGCTTTGAGCTGTCGTTATATCGAATGCTTTATTGTCACTAAGTATTCTATTGCCATGTTCGAAAGTCCACCATCATGCACCATTAGTCACTTGCGGTGGCGCGAATATTGTGAATAGACCTATTGGAATTAACACTCCGTTCTTATTGACCAGGTTAGGAAATCGAGGCGCTATATTCGAATCAATAAGGTAAATTGCGGTTTACCTACTAGGGTTCGCGATGAAGCGATTTTACCAATTTCTATTGGTATGAGGTTTACGCTTTGGTTGTCATGAACTTAGTGAAATAAATGTTGTTTTGTTTTCAGCGATGAGTGTGAAACAATGGAACTCATATGAATATTGTGTTCAAAGCAGATTAATTAAACCTATGGTTTCACCAAACTTTGTGTTGTTGTTTTAAGCATGTTTTATCTCGGTATTAGCATATCATCATGGCTTGCATGAAGTCGCGAGTTGTGGCGTCTACATATATTTATGCACTTAACTATCGTTTGATTGTAACAAACTCATTTGGTACTTTGGAAATCTTTTGGGGACCTATACTTTGTAAACTACGATTATTTTACTCAATCAAGCGATGTATTTTCCAACGACACTTTAGGTCGTTCAATATACTGTAATTGTGATGCTATGGCGGTCATCTCGAGAATTCCATTCGGCACCAAAGCAGTATTTTGGGGTGTGACAAATAACCACAACAATGTTGTTTCAAATATGCATGAATTTTCATTACAACATATTGACGCATTTAGAAAATTTCGGTTCATAAAGGGTGATAAATAGCAAAATTACATCAAATTGTTCTAATAGGTTTGCACAACAACGTTACTACTAGTGTTCTTAACTAGACTACACATCTAAGTGGTTACCATATGCAGTGATCTAAGTCTTTGCCGGGTTGACTCTTAGGTGGTTTTCCATTTCAAACTCTCGAGTTGCTCTTTTATCTTGAAAAACTGTTCTTGGCCTCATCGCTCTGCTCCATAGTGCGCCTCGGATACTCCACCCACGGGATACCATAAGTCGGTCTCTCTTGTCGTAGTAGACTCTAGCGTGTCAAACATCCTCACTCGTGAGGCGTCACACAGTAACATGGTGGTATCCGCCACTGCGGCAACCCCAGCATTGAGGTTCCTCATGTGTTATCAAATATGGTATTTAGCTCATTGCATAACCTGAGTCTTCATCAATGTTGTTGCAATCTTGTTGTTGCTTTATGCAGTTTTCACCAAGTTCTTGTCTTGCTCCATCTTCCCTCCCTCGATCCTTTCTATTGGTGCCTCCATATGGATCAATACTCCTTCCATCACATTTCCTCATAGCGTGTCATGCGAGCCATGAGGGTAGGGAAAGTTGGTGGTCGATGGCTGCTTTGAACTCTCTCCACCTCAAACACTGGGGAGGTGGTATATCAGAATCGAAGATGGTGGTGGTGATGAAAGGCAGACTCTCTTACCAAGAGACATTCCGAACTAGGGTGGGTCTCTTTGGTGATCGAGTAGAGATGTAGGAATAGTAGGATCGGTAGATGCGGTGGTGATAGTCGTCGTGATGCGGAAATGGCGGGGAGGATTTTAAGTGGTACCTTCTTGGTGAACTGGTACCTTTAGCGTGTCAGTTCTGATGTCGGTGTGAGTTGAGGAGGGTGAGATGCATTGGTGGTGATAAGCTCTTGTGTGTTGCATCCGGCTCAAAGTGAGGCATGGTTTGTGACAAAAGATGGTATCACGTGTGTAAGTATATATAAAATACTTGTAGTATTATAAGCGTAACTAAATAATAATATTGTATATTACGTGATTCGTCAAGTATACAACAACAACAAACCCGATCCGCTAGGCGGGGGTATGGGGAGGTAAAATGTAGACAAATCCTACCCTACACGGGGTAAAAGTGGGTAGAGGCCCCTTCCAGCAGACCTCAGGCAAGTGCATGTGTGTTGGTGCGAAAGGATGAAAAGAGCATCTGACAAAAACAAAGGATAAGCACTAAAAAAGCAGCGTAACAAGAAGCAGGGCATAAAGGAAAAAAGCCGCGCACAAGCACCATGAAAGCCCAAACAGCGCAACAAAAACAAGGGCCGGGCACACAATGAGACCAACAAGGGGCAACGAGGCATAGCGGACTGCAGGGCCTAAAGCTAAAGCAAAAACACGACACCAAAAAACCAAGCGAGGAGCAAGACAAGCGGTGGCCTAAGGGAGCAACAACAAAGCAACGTAAACCCGCGGGGCCTAAAACTACGGCAAAGCAAAAATAGGCCACAAAACTAAAAGCATAAAGAGCAAGGCAAAAGGAGACTCCTAAGGGAACATCAAAAACAACCCAAAACCACTTGGGCTAGCAAAACTACCCGCAAATCCTAATTCCTCACCCCTTCTATCAAGGATCATGTCCTCGGTGACAGCTCCATCATGTCTAGCTTAAGTCTATCCTCCAGCACGATATTGGGTCTACCCTCCTTCTCACGCCATCGACAACAAGCGCTTGACCCTTCTAGCGGGCGGTGGTGGCTCATCGACATGAGCCGACCACCTCGGCCTTCCCTCTCATTTTGAAACAATATTCCCAACCTGATTTTGCTACGAAAACTCCGTTCGGGATCATGTCAAGCAAGGTTTACCACAAGTCCATCTTAGCATCCTCGATTCGCACCTCTATCACATTAGCATGTGCCTTTGATATGAGCCAACATTGAGCCGTACAAAATAGCGGTCTAATCGCCTATATAGAATTTTCCTTTTAACTTAAAGGGATGTTCCGTCGCAAAGGACTCGGCGCGCCCTCCATCTCGCCCACCCGCTCTAATCCGGTGGGTTACATCCTCATCTATCCTCACGATTTGTGTATTATCGATCGGTATCTAAAAGACTCCTTGAGTGGCGGGATCCTATCAAATATGAATATCAATTTGTTTGTGGTGACTGGCTCAATCCTCCCAAAATCACATCTCGGTATTGATCTTCTCTGCTCACCCGAAGGCCATTGTCTTCAAGAGCCTCCCTCAGGTCTTTCGAGTCGATGTTTAACATTTCCATGAGATTACGCCATCAACACAATGTCATCAACAAAAATCATGTCCGGGATGCCTCTTGTACCCTCAGATAACTCATCTAGAATCAAAGCGAGAGGTAGGGGCTAATGGGCGGATCCACTGGTGGAGCCCAGCTTCCAGGGAAAAACTCATGGTCCTAGCGTGGATCGTACACAGTCTTGACACCTTTGTACATATCCTAATGACTCTCGCGTATCTCTTTAGGGTTCCTCTGTCGATAAGAGTTCTCCCGAATCAACTCATGGCGGGACACTATCATAAGCCTTTTCAAGATCAAGGAATGCCATATGCAAGTCCTTTTGTCTTTATCTATACTTCTCCATGAGACTTACGCAAGGTGAATAGCCTCGATCGAGGACCTTTTTGGCAAAAACCAAATTGGTTCTCGGACACCTAAATCTCCCTTCTCGACCTTCTCCGATAACTCTCTCCCAAGCTTCATGGTGTGGGTGAGAAGCTTAATGCCCTATAATTGCTACATGCTTGTACATCTCCACATTCTTGTAGATGGGATGACTTTTGAGTCTCCATTCTTACGGCATCTTATCCCGGAAAAGATCTTGTTGAAGAGGCATGTCGACCAATCAACCCCTATCTCCCGGACACTCCAAGCTTCTATAGAGTTTGGTCGGCCACCGCTTTGTTTCTTCCATCTTACGTAGTCGACCTTCAGCCGGTTGACTAATCCTCGAATAGTAGCACTCTGATAGTTGGCTAAGGTTCTCTGGTTCAGCGGCGCCTTGACCCTTCATTGAAAAGGGCGAGAAGTACTCTCCGCATCTCTTCCTAATATCCTCTACATTCACAGTAGTACATCCTCCTTCATCTTTGATATACTTCGCATCTAAGTCCTCCTTCTTCTCTCGGGCTTTAGCGTTAGTGTACAGTTCACCAGAAGGTACCACTTAAAATCCTCCCGCTCATTTCCGGATCAGCGACTATCCTAAGTACCGTGATCCTACTATTCCTACATCTCCACGGACCACGAAGACCCGCTCCCTGGTTGGAAATGTCTCTTGGTAAGAGTCTGTCTTTCGCATCCCACCACCATCTTGATTACGAGATACCACCTCGGTGTGTTTTGAGGTTGGAGAGAGTTCGGGGGCAGCAGTTGCACGACCGCGACTCTCTCCGCACCTGGCGTAGCATGAACCGTTATGAGGAACATATGGAAGGGTATTGATCACGAAAATATCGTTAGCCCCTTTGCTTGAATTCGTCAGTATGAACTCGGATAATCATAGCATAACATAGTTATATTCAAACAATCGGTCAGTGAGTGCTAAGCAAGGATGGCGGGCAAGTGGCGGTCGTAGAGATTTTCAAAAAGTTAGTTCGGTTTTGAAAATTTTGGTTATAGTTTAGGGTTTATATGTACTAGTTCTCTATAACCTAGGCTTTGATATCAATACATAACACCCTAAAATTTAGTGCAGTGAACCACCGAGTGCTACTCAAGTGCTATTCACAACACAAGATAATAAAGAATAGAATACATACTCCGTTAAATTTAGTTAATAAATAAAGAGCTTTATATTAAATGTCGAGTCACGGAAAATATGGCCCATATGTTTTAGTTGTCCTAAAAAATAAGTCATACTTTGTGTAAAAACACTTGATGGATAGTCTATGACTTTTGTCTTTCCATTACCTTGCTGCAGATTAGACACACGAGAAAACATGCTAAAAAGTCGGCAAAAGTGGTGAGTTCATAGGTTTAAATATTGAACAAAGATGGACCAAATATTACAATCATTTCAAATAGTTGTGAAACATATTCGCTAGCAATAAGTTCATGCAACGAAGCTTAACCATAGTGTGCATGCTCAGAAGCATGTTATAGTAAAGGCATTGCAAGTGTTGAAATCACAAAAATTGAATCTCGACATGATATCGTCGATTTCCTATCCGATCATTCCGAGCAGAGTCACCCCAATAGATCAATTTATAAATTCACTTCCCATCGGGGTGGGTTCATGAATTAGGCCAAAAGGGAGTTCGTGCTTGGCTACTCTCGTAACACTTTAAATAAACATAAGTTTTGAGTTGGTCCATAAAGTATTTTTCATATTTCTCACCCGCAAAGTTTGTAAACGATTTATCGGATAAAGTGGGGCTATAAATTCACCTAAGCAATAAGCGATCGAATGAACAATCAAATAGTGGTGATGTGCTCTGACAGCATAACCTAAATTAATGCGGTAAGTTTAGTCTTTATTTCATGTTTAAGACTTGATAAAGTTTATCGAACTTTATAAGTTTTACATGTTTGTGTGGCATCCTTTAAGTGTGAAAAGCAGTTTTTCAAAGTTTGTGTATTTAGACATGAAGTGTGAAATATGCACAATGGATAAATATAAAAATGGGCGAGACCTTGGTTCGATGATAAGCGAATGGTGATGTCTGAAAAATAGTACATATATTATAAAGGCGTATCACGGTTTATATTATATATATATATATAGAATCGGATCGATTGAGAAGGTTTTATTTTGAGAAGATTGAGAAGGTTTTCAAAATGATAGATTTTTAACTTTGATTCATGTTTTTTCAGCGTAAAACTCATTTAATGTGATTAATATTCACAATGTTTAAAAAAATTGAATCAAATGTGAGATCTATTTTATAGATTAACCATGTGACAATGACGAGAAACAATGGGCGATTCAATCTCTTGAATCAATCACAGTTCAGTTATGGATTGACGGATACCTTTGAAAACCGGTCATTGTGCTTAAAACTCTTTTCTTTAGCACATCGACCGTGTACTAATTTTCAAACCAAAGGTGTTTTATGATTGATAATTGATTTTCAATAAAACCTTGTATTGCAAAAACAATTTCTATTGAGCAATACACAATTGTTTTCAAATCTCTTTTCATCAATCGGTGGACTTAAAATTATTTGGTTCACTCACTCCGTGTTGTCTTCTTTGAGATGTTCGGTTTGAGAACATTAGAAGCATTCTGGAAACCACGTCAAGGAAATTCTTGAATTATGCACGATCACGGCGTATACTTATCTTGATCAGCGAGGAACAAGTGGGCGTGTACCTCAATTCAACGAAAGTGATCAAAGACACTTTCGTGCTATTTATTAACTAGCTTGTTGTCTCGCGGTACACCCGGCGTTTGCGGTGATCGAATGAAGCGGTCAATCCATGATCGCATGCTCACTTAACATTCATCTCAAAGAAATCATGATTAGTGCATCAATGACTCGATATTTTCACTCCATGCTTACTTACAGCTGCCAATATCATGAATCATCTAAAGCTTCATTACTCGATGAGAAGATTTCATGATCGAATGTGAGCATATCGGTCCTAAAGTCGCAACACCACAAAGGATGTCTTAGAGATTTTTGATAGCGGATGATCTCAAAAAAAAAAAAATGGCTCAAAATTATTATCACGTGGATCGGTAAAAGACCTCCACTTGGAGTATCCAAACATGCAATGTGAAGAATCAATGACTACGAGCTTAGAAGCAAGGACTACATCAAGAATGCAAGAACAATTTTAATGTAATATCTATTTGTATTCAATGTAATTTTGGTACATGATTGAGGTGACCTCCCTTGGGGAGATTGTTAGGAATCGAAATTCGAGAATTAAAGAGTCGGTCACCTCAAGTATATGTAATCGTTAAACTCGTAGTCGTAGTTCTTTTAAGTTAAGTAGTATTTAGTTAAGTAACACCGTGGAGGACAGACGGTCTTTACCCTTTGTATGCACGATCCATAGCCCGATGTGTGGCGATTTATGTAAGACTATAAATACTCTCTACCTTCCAAGGTAGAGTTGGAGCTCATAATAATATCTTTCACTTTCTCTCACTAAGTTCCTAAACCTCTAACTTTCTCTCTCTAGAATTCCATCTATATGCTACTTTGTGTTATGGTTTGATGTGTATGTGAAAATTTATATCTTACAATTTTCCTAATTTTACAAACTCCTACTTGATCTATTTTTATGTACTTATAACAAATCATGCAAGTATTCTTATGTATTTATACCACTTTATATATATTTTCAACATAAACTGGACTTACAATTTATAATTAATATTCCCATAAACCTTATCATTTTTGGTGAAGTTTAGGAACCCATGACACCCTAAGAAGGTGTATGGTAGGTTTATAATAGCTTTGGTGTTGGTGGAATGTTTTAGAACAAGTTTCAAACAAGAGAAATCGTTTTCGATTGAAATATATATATAAAGACTGTCAATTTTGTGAAATCTGGAAACATCGGTAGGTCGGGGATATTTTGGTTTATATTTTGGAAAATAGATTTAAAAGCAAAACCGTGGCGGCTTGAATGGATTAAAAGCGGGTATAACGAAAAAGATACGCTATTTTCAAGTTTAAGCGATGAAAACTAATTTTACGAATAGTACTTCTTCAAGGGTTTTCAAATGTAAAAATGAGTATTTAACGTAAACTAGAAGAGTCGACTTATCAAAAATATATTAATACATACTATCACGATTCGAGGATATATAGAGCGTGAAAAGCAGACTATAACGACTAAGTTACAAGCGTTTGATATATGGCTCGTAACTATTGTTTTTCACAAATAATAACATATATATATTTTCTATTACACCAAAATGGTTATCGCAAGTGAACATGTTTGGAGCCGTTTTTCATATCGATGGAGTACTTTTGAGAAATGATGTCTACAAATAAAGTGAGTTCATCTAGCCTGTTTTACAAAATGTTCAACCCTACGTCAAGCGAAGTTGTAACGTAATATCGATCTCAAACTTTTCGAAAACTACTCATAAACTATATTTTTAGCTCGACTACCTTACTTCATCTATACTTTTCTATGATCGAGACTTCTATGATCAAAATTTAAATGCTAAGACTTTTAGATATCGCTACGAGCATTCCAAAACCATTGAGTTCGTTTTCTAATACTCAATATTCACCAAGTTACGACTAACTTTACAAGGCTACTTAGCCATTTTCATGAGTTGTGAAATTATATTGTTTACTATAATTTCTTGATAAATCACTAAACGACTATCGTAGGATATTGTTTCAACGTAAGTACTTATAAAGTATTTCATAACATGATGAGATGTCATAAACATATATTTCGACGATAAATTTCAAAAATGTACAAGTGGTATGGATATCATATGAGTTTGCATGCACAACATTATTTCATGGCTTATAATAGATCATATCATTCATATAGGTTGCAGTTAGAGTATTCGCTTCATTTCACTTTTGTCATCATAATCATTGCATCAGGTGAGTTCATAGCCCCACTTTCTATTACTTAATTGTTTTACAAACTCTTGGGGAGATACATGCTATATTTTTAATCGAACACAAATGCTTTGAAGCTATGCGTTATATCCAAATGCTTTATTGTCACTAAGTATTCTATTGCCATATTGAAGTCCCTACATCATGCACCATTAGTCACTTGCGTGTTGCGAATATTGTGAATAGACCTATTGGAATTAACACTCCGTTCTTATTGACCCGGTTAGGAAATCGAGCGCTATATTCGAATCAATAAGGTAAATTAGCAGGATTTACCTACTAGAAGTTTGATGAAGCGATTTTACCAATTTCTATTGGTATGAGGTTTACGCTTTGGTTGTCATGAACTTAGTGAAATAAATGTTGTTTTGTTTTCAACGATGAGTGTGAAACAATGGAACTCACACTATGAATATTGTGTTCAAACCAATTAATTAAACCTATGGATTTCACTCGAACTTTGTGTTGTTGTTTTAAGCATGTTTTATCTCGGTATTAGCATATCATCATGGCTTGCATGGAGTCGTCGAGTTGACGCCGTCTCACATATATTTTATGCACTTAACTATCGTTTGATTGTAACAAACTCATTTGGTACTTTGGAAATCTTTGGGGACCTATACTTTGTAAACTCGATTATTTTACTCAATCAAACGATGTATTTTCCAAACGACACTTTAGGTCGTTCAATATAACTATAGCTGTGATGCAATGGTAGTCATCTCCTAGGAATTCCATTCATTTGCAAAGCAGTATTTTGGGGTGTGATTGGCATCGAGCAAGAGTTATAGAGAACTAGGTTGCATCATTGACCCTAGACTATAACTACATCATCATAGCATCTCATCATTTCATCATAAGTGCATATTCACTATACATGCGGTTTATACGTACATTTTGCGATTTATTTACTTTCATTTCAAATCGATTGTAACATAGATGTCTTCAAATACCCATTCCATTATCCTTTCTTTAGACTCCAATGTGAGAATGCCTTGTCATTCCTATCACAATTTTAACATCATTGACTCATCACCGATAACATCGAATGCCGAGACAAAACCTTCAAGGAGGTGAAGTCCTCTCACTCCTCTGTTTCACCACCAACATGTCGAGTTACACGCTATTCACACATTAAGTCACTAAACCATCATACATTTGAAGCACTTACGACATCTCATAACCCATCACCTAGGAATCCGTCAACCATTTTGAAAAATAACCTCAAATTTATCACCTCCTATCACATCTCTTTAGATCGCTTATTCTTAACATAGGACTTTGCTACGTCTCACCTTTCCTCTTATTTTGAAGAGTTATGGCGTCGAAGAAAGCTGCACCAGATATGACACAAGCTGCTATCCAAAAGTATGTAAAGGATAGTATAGCCGAGGCACTAAGGAAAGAACGAGCAACGATGGCTGCTCGCTGCAGAGGTCGCTGGTGTCTTTGAATCTGCAGAACTTGCTAATCTTTGTCGAGGTGTGACTCTTCTTGAAACTTCCGGACTTACTCTTGTTGTAGGGCACTGCCAGGAGGGTCTGGAGTTCAAATTGTACATACAAGGAATTTAGGCGGTGATCCGACAAAGTTTAAAGAAGCACGGAAGGAGCCATCGCTATGATCCGTTGGTTTGAGAAGATGGAGTCAGATTTCTTCTATGCAATGCCCGGATAGACGCAAGGTAAAGTTCGCTACTAATGCGCTCTTAAATGGGGCAATGTCATGGTGGAATTCATATGCCTGACCTATTGGTATGGAAAATGCTTACAAGCTCACATGGGATCAATTCAAGAGGTTGTTGACTAAGAAGTATTGTCCACGCGCGAGGTGAAGAAATTAGAAACAAAATTTTATGAGTTAGTGACTATTGGTTATGACATCGAGACATGCATCAGGAGGTTTCAAGAGTTGGCTGCACTATGTCCATCGATGGTTTCAGACAATGAGAAATTACTGGAAAACTTCATTGGAGGACTTCCACAAAGTATTCAAGGAAATGTAATTTCTTTCGATCCACAAACAATTGAGGAGTCTATCAGGATAACTCAAAAACTCGTGGCCCAAGTTGTGAAGAGGGAAAACATTATCAACAATAACAACAATCACACCACCAACAACAACCAAACTAGCAGCAACAAAAGGAAATGGGAAAATGACCAGGGAGGTTATAATAACGACAACCAAAACTGTAACACTAACCATCAATAGCAACAGAATAGAAGACAAGAAGCTGCAATAGTTTATGTCGCTACACCAACACAAGGCAGAGGTTATGCTGGAACCCACCCACTATGTAATCGATGTAAGTTTCATCACTCAGGTCCTTGCCCTGCCAAGTGCCACAAATGCCAAAAATCGGGACACCTCGCCAGGGATTGTAGAGGTAAAGCCATAGTCACATGTTTCGGATGTGAGGAGCAAGGACACTATCGGAATCAATGTCCCCAAAACCAAGGTCAACAAGTTGAAGGTGCTCATGGGAAAGCATATATGTTAGAAGGAGGAGAAGCTCACCAGGGTATCAACAACGCGGCAGACTGAAGAACTTTAGAAATTAACAGTCTTATTTCCTTATGTACTATGTCGTACTAAGTTTATGTCTTCCTAGTATTCGGATCTCTATGACTTAAGACTATTCTTGTTTGATAAACCACTACCGTGAAATATTCTCATCTATCGTACTTTATTTTCCTTTCTTATTTGTTATCACTTACAAAATTTTTACTTCCTTTTACTTTAAGCGCCATTTGAGCGACATGGTTTAAATCTCTTTAAACATTGAGAGTTATAACAACTAAACCGAACGTCACATTATCGTTCCTTAATTATACATAGCCTAGCTAACTATGTCTAATTCGGAGGGATCATGTTATGTTGGGCGATTATTATAAATCTTAGTGCAAGCAAAATGTTCACATATTCCAAAAAGTCAAAGTGATACTCATGGAAGATTCTTCCAATATTTACTCTATCGCGATGTTTATACACTCTTAATCATAGATAGCCGTAACGACACTTCTTCATGTCTTCTCTTCTCGTTATTCATCACAAACCCTAAACCTGAGAAACCAACACGAACTGAATTCAGGGACTAAATTCTTTTTTTGGGTGGACGAATGTGACAAATCGTAATTTCAGATCATTTATCAAACTTTGAAAATTTCACTATTCATCTCGGGAAATTACTATTCACCAGTTACTATTCATCGTTTTTGAAGTCAGTTTACGACTTTGAGAGGTTATTTTGAAATTTTACTATTCTACGAAACACTATTCATTCCGGAGAAAATCACTATTCATGATTCACTATTCATCATTTTTAGTAAACTAGGTTTACAGTATCAAATTCACAGAATTAGTAAGGGTTTAGGCTAGACATGAAACATCATTGAGAACATTACATATAGACTAGAGTTAGTCTACATATCTTGATAACATCATTTTCATATTAGTTCATGCATGGGTTTGCATATTTCATTAACGATATTTATTTATTAAATAAACGCTGTCGCACGCGATCATTTATTTTGAATATTGATCCGACACTTCCAACAATTATTCGATATATTTTATACTCATTTAAGACTATAAAATTATATTATTAGTTTACCGATGTTTTGAATTTATTTTGGTATATAAATTGTTATATATATATATTTCATTTTTAGTAAATTCTATTCGATAATTATATAATCACCTGATACTTGTGAGAAATGCGTTTTTATAATTTTTATGACTTCGATATATTTTATTTTGTTCCGTTAAAATTGATTTCTAGCTAACGCTACACTAAATACCTGATTATATGTACCAAATATACATTACACATAACTTAAAATACATTTAATCAACAAAATACATCAAACCTTTTCCCAACCTTGCCCTTGCCGACCCCTAGTCATCCATTTCATTAATTAAAACTTTCCACCTAAGTGTACACATATACAAGTTGCTAGATATTTGTATATTATAACTTATATACTAAGAAAATACACATACATAATATCTAATAGTAAGAAAAACTCTAGCAATTTTCTCTTCTCTTTTGTTGGTCGACCAAAGCAAGAAACAAGGAGAAACCATTGATTTTCAAGCTTCAAGTGTTAATCAAGTTCTAGTAGTAATCTAGTTAGGGTTTGGAATAAAAACCTCAAGATTATTAGGTTTACTTGCTCAAAATTCATCATCGCTCAAGTAAGTGTTCTAAATAATTTTCCTAATTTTACATACTCTACTTGATCTATTTTTATGTACTTATAACAAATCATGCAAGTATTCTTATGTATTTTGTCACAATTCTCAATTTCCGGTCATTTTTCAAATTTATATTTTCATTAACGTATATTTTTCATATTAAATAAACGTTATCGCGTAATTAATTATTTTGAACATTTGACCCGATACTTCCAAAAATTATCCCGGTATATTTTTATACTCATAATAAGTTTATAAAAATATTATTATTAGTTTACCCAGTGTTTTAAAATTTATTTTTGTATATAAATTGTTATATTTATATAATTACGGCAACTTCCTTAAATATTACACGATAATTATTATTTCACTCAAATTTTGCAAGAAATGTATTTCTATAATTTTTATGACTTCAATATATTTTATTTTGTTCCGTTAAAATCTATTTTTAGTTAACGCTACATTAATTACTTAATTATATTTATACACTACACTTTACATTTACACTTAAAAACATTTAACTTCAAAATACACCTCACCCCCCTCCTAATCACCCCATAACCGGCCACACACATCCCCCTAGTCATCACAAGTCTTCAAATTGGTTTTTGCATCTAAATATATACACTTATCTAAATGGTTAGATATTTACACAAACATACAAACACTTTCTCAAGGTGAAAATTTGATCCAAATCTCTTCTCTTCACCTTGTGGCCCGCCATACATAGAAACTTGAAGGAACCATTAATTTTGAAGTCCAAGCAAGGGTTCATTTCTAGTTGTAGATTGTGGGTTTAGTTCGGGTTCGGTGCTCATCTTGCTCATCACATCCAAACATCATCATCTTTATCATACACTTTGTAAGCATAAAACTTCATCTTTTACCTTTTCATATATATTTTCATACATTTTATAGAGTCCATATGATCATATTTGCCTAAGTTGTAGTTTTTATTCATGTTTATCAAATGTTATCACCCATATGTGTCCTATTAATTTTTATAACAAGTATGTACTAGTTAAAGTTTATAAAAATTGGAGGAATAAAAATGAACCAACAAAGTGAGTTTACATCTTTTGATATTGAAGGCTTAATGTAGTGTATGTTAATTAGTAAGTTGTAAACACTAGTTTTAACCCCAAAAATGGTCTTTTTATCTTATATGGTTCGACTAGTATTTCATTTTAGTAGGATTGGCGAAGTGTAAATCAAGGGATTTTGTGGTGTGGTTTGTGGTTAAACAAGTAGATAAAATGGTAAAGTTTAAAATGGCGCCGGAAGCCATTATCAGAAATTTATAATTTTTCCGGAAAGTTAGTCATTTTATAAGTTTTATTAAAGTTTTAGAAAATAGATTTTTAGTTATAAACGTGGCCTTTCGAACGGACTAAAACGGAGTTATAACGAAAAAGTTACGTGGTTTTCAAGTTACGATTTAAAAACTACCATTTTCCGGAAAAAGGTACATACAGTTCCGATTTTCAACTGACCAAACAGTGACCTTAAGCTTTCGTGAAGTCTCCAAAGTTTAAAAATATATTAGTACACTTAATTACCTTCGCGTGGATATAAAGAACTTGAAAACGGTTTAAAGCGAGTGAGTTATGGTTAACCAAACTTTGAGTCAAAAGCGTCTTGAAAACACTATTCACAGCATTAATATGCTGTCAAGATTTTAATCAAGGTTTTGAGGGCCTAAACGGACGTTTCGGGGGAAACGGACCTTAAAAACGAGTTAGTTTTCCTATGTTTATATTACGTCAAATCCGATGTAAACCGATTTTTCAATTACTAAAACCGTTACATAATTTTAACTAAATTTTCACCATTAGCTCAAAAGTAATTATTTTTTACATGGAACCGTCACACATTCAAGTAACAATATTTTTATATAACTAGTTTTCAAGTAGCATATTGGGTGATACGTTTTCAAATCATGCATTCACGACAACATATCATAACTCAAGTCATAACATTCATTTTAGGTCGCGGATAGTTTCCGAGCCTCATTTTCGTGCACTTCATTTTGTTAGCATATCAATCATACCAGGTGAGTTTCATAGCCCATACTTTTATACGTTTTGAATTACTTTTGGGGGAGATACATGCTCAACTATTTTCATTTACTTTTATAAGTGCTCTAAACTTTTACGGATTACCGTGAGTACATACCCCACTTTTACTCGTTTAAATTCTTATAAACTCTTTGGGGGAGATAAATGCTTAAATACTTGTTTTTACTCTTGCGAATACTCAAACCATTTATATAATTGTGTTACACTATACTTCTTATACTCTTTGGACATTATGTGTGGTTTATTGCGATATGTGCCTTAATGTGCTAAACTTGTTTTCAATTATGCCTCAACATACATACTTTAGCAACTAGTTAACTCCGGGAGCCAGTGGAGAGGTATTGATAGTACTATCGGTGGCGCCCCACCCTAGTGTCTCGATGACTTGACTGGGGTGAATATAATCCGTTATTCAATGAGACACAACAAACAATGTAGACTTGTCAAGAGGTTCGATTGGTCGTGATTCTTTGCATTAAGTACTTGTATATATCGTATGCACATATGTCCTACTTACAAACAAGATTGACAATTCCATATTTTGGCAATGGGTTGTAAACACCACAGTTACAAGTTTTGTATGGGCGAACTTGGGCGAGTGGATTACAATGCCTTTCTTTGCATAAACGATTTGAAAGGCTTTACATTTCATCACAAACTTATGAACTCACCAACCTTTGTGTTGACACTTTTAGCATGTTTTATCTCGGTATCTAAGGCATACACTTCATGGCATGCATATGGACATATCATAGAGTCGCGGACGCACGCTGCCTCACTTGGGTTTTATAAACTTTAAAACATCGTTTGGCTTGTAACAAACTTATTTCCGCACAAGTTGATTTTCATTTGGGACCTATACTTTGTAAACTCTGATTGTTTTAATAAATTAAACGATGTGTTTTCCAAACGACACTTTAGGTCGTTCAAAATAACTATAACTTTGATGCTATGACAGTCAATCCCCAGGAATTCCATTCCGTTCAAAATAACTATAACTTTGATGCTATTAGACCAAAATGGTTATCGCAAGTGACCATGTTTCGAGCCGTTTTTCATATCGATGGAGTACTTTTGAAAAAATGATGTCTACAAATAAAAGTGAGTTCATCTAGCCTATTTTCCAAAATGTTCAACCGTACGTCAAACGAAGTTGTAACGAGTAATATACGATCTCTCAAAATTTTCCGAAAACCACTCATAAACTATATTTTTAGCTCGACTACCTTACTTCATATGTATTTTTCTCTATGATCGAGACTTCTATGATCATAATTTAAATGCTAAGACTTTTAGATATTGCTACAAGCATTCCAAAACCATTGAGTTCGTTTTCTAATACTTAATATTCACCAAGTTACGACTAACTTTACAAGGCTACTTAGCCATTTTCATGAGTTGTGAAATTATATTGTTTTACGACGAAAAACTATAATTTCTTGATAAATCACTAAACGACTATCGTAGGATATTGTTTCAACGTAAGTACTTATAAAGTATTTCATAACATGACGAGATGTCATAAACATATATTTCGACGATAAACTTCATTTTCAAAAATGTACAAGTGGTATGGATATCATATGATTTTGCATGCACAACATTATTTCATGGCTTATAATAGATCATATCATTCATATAGGTTGCAGTTAGAGTATTCGCTTCATTTCACTTTTGTCATCATAATCATTGCATCAGGTGAGTTCATAGCCCCACTTTCTATTACTTAATTGTTTTACAAACTCTTGGGGGAGATACATGCTATATTTTTAATCGAACACAAATGCTTTGAACTGTACGTTATATCCAAATGCTTTATTGTCACTAAGTATTCTATTGCCATGTTCGAAGTCCCTACATCATGCACCATTAGTCACTTGCGGTGGTGCGAATATTGTGAATAGACCTATTGGAATTAACACTCCCGTTCTTATTGACCAGCTTAGGAAATCGAACGCACTATATTCGAATCAATAAGGTAAATTGGCAAGTTTACCTACTAGGGTTGCGATGAAACGATTTTACCAATTTCTATTGGTATGAGGTTTACGCTTTGGTTGTCATGAACTTAGTGAAATAAATGTTGTTTTGTTTTCAACGATGAGTGTGAAACAATGGAACTCACACTATGAATATTGTGTTCAAACGAATTAATTAAACCTATGGATTTCACTCAAACTTTGTGTTGACTGTTTTAAGCATGTTTTATCTCAGGTATTAGCATATCATCATGGCTTGCATGAAGTCGCTGAGTTGACGCGTCTCACATATATTTTATGCACTTAACTATCGTTTGATTGTAACAAACTCATTTTGGTACTTTGGAAATCTTTTGGGGACCTATACTTTGTAAACTCTGATTATTTTACTCAATCAAACGATGTATTTTCCAAACGACACTTTAGGTCGTTCAATATAACTGTAATTGTGATGCTATGGCAGTCATCTCCCAGGAATTCCATTCATTGCCAAAAGTATATTTTGGGGTGTGACAAATAACCACAACAATGTTGTTTCAAATATGCATGAATTTTCATTACAACATATTCGAACGCATTTAGAGAAAATTTCGGTTCATAAAGGTCGATAAATAGCAAAATTACATCAAATTGTTCTAATAGGTTGCACAACAACGTTACTACTAGTGTTCTTAACTAGACTACACATCTCGTGGTTACCATAGCAGAAGGCGATCTAAGTCTTTGCCGGTTGACTCTTCCGGTCGTTTTCCATTTCAAACTCTCCAGTTGCTCTTTTATCTTGAAAAACTTGTTGCTGGCCTCATCTGCTCTACGCTCCATGGTACGCCTCAGATACTCCACCACACCCACCAGATACCCATACTAAGTCAGTGCTACTGTCGTAGTAGACTCTAAACGTGTCAAACATCCCTCACTCTGTGAGACGTCCCTGAGTAACATGGTGAGTATCCATAGCCTGCAGAGCAACCCCCACATTGAGGGATTCCTCAATGTGTTATCCAAGTATGGTATTTAGCTCATTGCCCGTAACACAAGTCTTCATCAATGTTGTTGCAATGCTGTTGTTGCTTTGTCTGAGTTTTTCACCAAGTTCTTGTACTGCTCCCACCGCATCTTCCACTCCCTCAATCCTTTCTATTGGTATCACCTCCATATGGATCAATACTCCTTCCATCTGTTCCTCATAACGTGTCATGCGAGCCATGAGGGTAGGGAAAGTTGGTGGTCAGGCAACTGCTGCCCCTGAACTCTCTCCAACCTCAAACACACTGGGAGGTGGTATATCAGAATCAGAAGATGGTGGTGGTGATGCGGAAAGACAGACTCTCTTACCAAGAGACATTTCCGAACTAGGGAGTGGGTCTCTTTGGTGATCTGGTAGAGATGTAGGAATAGTAGGATCGGCGGGTACGGTGGTGATAGTCGTCGTGATCTGGAAATGAGCGGGAGGATTTTAAGTGGTACCTTCTTGGTGAACTGGTACACTAACGTGTGCAGTTCTGATGTCGGTGTGAGTTGAGGAGAGGTGAGATGCATTCGGTGGTGATAAGCTCTGTTGTGTCACCGCATCCGGCTCCAAAGTGAGGGGAAGGCATGGTTTGTGACAAAAGATGGTATACGTGTGTAAGTATATATAAAATACTTGTAGTATTATAGCGTAACTAAATAATAATATTGTATATTACGTAGTTACGTCAAGTATACAACAACAACAAACCCAATCCCGCCTAGGCAGGGTATGGGGGAGGTAAAATGTAGACAAATCCTACCCCTACACCAGGGTAAACCCGTGGGTAGAGAGACTGCTTCCAACGAGACCTCCGACAAGTGCATGTGTGTTGGTGCGAAAGGATAGAAAAGAGCATACGACAAAAACAAAGGATAAACGCTCTAAAAAAGAAAGCAAGCGTAACAAGCAAGCAGGGGCATAAAGGAAAAGAAACCGCAAGCAGCACGCATGAAAGCCGACAACAAAGCGCAACAAAAAACAAGGAGCCCAGGCACACAAAAAGCAGACCAACAAAAGGGGGCAACACAGAGCATAGCAAAGCAGCACACAGGGCCTAAAGCTAAGGCAAAAACACGAAGCACCAAAAAAACCAAACGCAGGGAGCAAGACAAAGCAGTGGCCTAAGGGAGCAACAACAAAGCAACGTAAACCACGCACGGGGCCTAAAACTACGGCAAAGCAAAAAATAGGCCACAAAAACTAAAAACGCAAGGGGCAAGGCAAAAAGGAGACTCCTAAAGGCCAAACATCCAAAAAACAACCCAAAACCACTGGGCACCTAGCAAAACTACCCGCAAATCCTAATTCTATCCCTCCACCCCTTCCTATCTGAGATCATGTCCTCGGTCAAACGAAGCTCCATCATGTCTAGCTTAAGTCTATCCTCCAACCTGATATTGGGTCTACCCTCCTTCTCACGCCATCGACAACAAGCGCTTCGACCCTTCTAACTGGCGCTGACTGTGGCCTCATCCTGACATGACCGAACCACCTCAACCTTCCTTCTCTCATTTTTGAAACAATATTCCCAACCTCAATTTTTGCTCTGAAAACTCCGTTCGGGATCATGTCAAGCAAGGTTTTACCACAAGTCCATCTTAGCATCCTCAGTTCTGCCACCTCTATCCTGTTAGCATGTGCCTTTGATATGAGCCAACATTCAGAGCCGTACAAAATAGCAGGTCTAATCGCCACCTTATAGAATTTTCCTTTTAACTTAAAGGGGATGTTCCTGTCGCAAAGGACTCCTGACGCCGCCCTCCATCTCGCCCACCCCGCTCTAATCCGGTGGGTTACATCCTCATCTATCCTCCCTGATTTGTGTATTATCGATCCCAGGTATCTAAAAGACTCCTTGAGTGGCAGGATCCTATCACCGATATGAATATCAATTTGTTCGTGGTGACCTGGCTCAATCCTCCCAAAATCACATCTCCGGTATTCAGTCTTCTCTCTGCTCACCCGAAGGCCATTGTCTTCAAGAGCCTCCCTCCAGTGCTCAAGTCTGATGTTTAACATTTCACCGATTACGCCATCAACACAATGTCATCAACAAAAATCATGTCCACGGGATGCCCTCTTGTACCCCTCTAGATAACTCATCTAGAATCAAGGCGAAGAGGTAGGGGCTAATGGCGGATCCCTGGTGGAGCCCAACTTCCACAGGGAAAAACTCTGTGGTCCCTGCTGTGGATCGTACACAAGTCTTAGCACACTCGTACATATCCCTAATGACTCTCACGTATCTCTTTAGGGTTCCTCTGTCGATAAGAGTTCTCCAAATCAACTCGCGCGGGACACTATCATAAGCCTTTTCAAGATCAAGGAATGCCATATGCAAGTCCTTTTGTCTTTATCTATACTTCTCCATGAGACTTCTGCAAAGGTGAATAGCCTCAATCGAGGACCTTTTTGGCATAAAACCAAATTGGTTCTCGGACACCCTCGTCTCCCTTCTCAACCTTCTCTCAATAACTCTCTCCCAAAGCTTCATGGTGTGGCTGAGAAGCTTAATGCCCCTATAATTGCTACATACTTGTACATCTCCCTTATTCTTGTAGATGGGGATGACTTCACTGAGTCTCCATTCTTCTGGCATCTTATCCCCGGAAAAGATCTTGTTGAAGAGGCATGTCAACCAATCTAACCCCTATCTCCCAGACACCTCCAAGCTTCTATGGGGATTTGGTCCGGCCCTACCGCTTTGTTTCTTCCCATCTTCTGTAGTGCGACCTTCACTTCTGGTTGACTAATCCTCGAATAGTAGCACTCTATTCGTTGGCTAAGGTTCTCTAGTTCCGCGCTGCCTTCAGCCCTTCCTTCATTGAAAAGAGACGAGAAGTACTCTCCGCATCTCTTCCTAATATCCTCTACATTCACAATGGTCTGTCCTCCTTCATCTTTGATATACTTTACGCATCCTAAGTCCCTCCTTCTTCTCTCACGGGCTTTAGCACGTTAGTGTACCAGGTTCACCAAGAAGGTACCACTTAAAATCCTCCCGCTCATTTCCGAGATCACGACGACTATCACTACACGTGCCGTAGATCCTACTATTCCTACATCTCCACGGACCACCAAAGAGACCCACTCCTAGTTCGGAAATGTCTCTTGGTAAGAGTCTGTCTTTCATCACCACCACCATCTTCCGATTACGAGATACCACCTCGGTGTGTTTTGAGGTTGGAGAGAGTTCAGGGGCAACAGTTGCCTGACCACCAACTCTCCTTACCCTCATGGCGCGCATGACACGTTATGAGGAACATATGGAAGGAGTATTGATCCTGAAAATATCGTTAGCCCCTCTTTGTAGTTACGTCAAGTATGAACTCAGATAATCATAGCATAACACATAGTTATATTCAAACAATCAGTCAAGTGAGTGCTAAGCAAGGATGGCAGGCAAGTGACGGTCATAGAGATTTTCCAAAAAGAAATTAGTTCCCAGTTTTGAAAATTTTCGGTTATAGTTTAGGGTTTATATGTACCTAGTTCTCTATAACCTAGGCTTTGATATCAATCTGTAACACCCCTAAAATTTGGTGCAATGAACACACACGGGTGCTACTCAAGTGCTATTCACAACACAAGATAATAAAGAATAGAATACATACTCCGTTAAATTTCGTTAATAAATAAAGAGCTTTATATTAAATGTCGAAACGGAAAATATGGCCCATATGTTTTAGTTGTCCTAAAAATAAGTCATACTTTGTGTAAAAACACTTGATGGATAGTCTATGACTTTTGTCTTTCCATTACCTTGCTGCAGATTAGACACACGAGAAAACATGCTAAAAAGTCGGCAAAAGTCGGTGAGTTCATAGGTTTAAATATTCGAACAAAGATGGACCAAATATTACAATCATTTCAAATAGTTGTGAAACATGTTACGCTAGCAATAAGTTCATGCAACGAAGCTTAACCATAGTGTGCATGCTCTGAAGCATGTTATAGTAAAGGCATTGCAAGTGTTGAAATCACAAAAATTGAATCTCGACATGATATACGTCGATTTCCTATCCGATCATTCGACGGGAGTCACCCCAATAGATCAATTTATAGAATTCACGCTTCCCATCGTGAATTGACGGTTCATGAATTAGGCCAAAAGGGATTTACGTGCTTAGGCTACTCACGTAACACTTTAAATAAACATAAGTTTTCGTTGGTCCATAAAGTATTTTTCATATTTCTCACCCACAAAGTTTATAAACAGTTTATCGATAAAGTGGGCTATAAATTCACCTAAGCAATAAGCGATCTGAATGAACAATCAAATAGTGGTAGTGCGGCTCCGACACGCAACCTAAATTAGTGCGGTAAGTTTTAGTCTTTATTTCATGTTTAAGACTTGATAAAGTTTATCGAACTTTATAAGTTTTACAATGTTTGTGTGGCATCCTTTAAGTGTGAAAAACAGTTTTTCAAAAGTTTGTGTATTTCGGCTTATGAGAGTGTAGAAATATGCACAATGGATAAATATAAAAAATGGACGAGACCTTGGTTCGATGATAACTGAATGGTGATGTACGAAAAATAGTACATATATTATAAGACGTATACGGTTTATATTATATATATATATATATAGAATCCGGATCGATTGAGAAGGTTTTTATTTTGAGAAGATTGAGAAGGTTTTCAAAAATGATAGATTTTTAACTTTGATTCATGTTTTTCAAGCGTAAAACTCATTTTAATGTGATTAATATTCACAATGTTTAAAAAAAAATTGAATCAATTTTAAAAATCTCTCGATTTTGCGATATGTGTAGAATCTTGAATCATCAGTACAAATTTAATGAATCATCATCATAACTTCGATTTTAACAATGATTTGTGAATCAAAATTGTGATTTATAGATTCGATTCACCATAAAATGATGTTTACTTTTGAATCAAATCAAAACATGAATCAGTTTGCTCAAGCGAAGATTTCTCAATCTTCTCAAAATAAAAACCTTCTCAATAGAACCGAGCCTATATATATATATATATATATATATATATATATATATATATAGAGTTAGGATCAAATAAGAAGAAAAATTAAAATGAGAAGGATAAGAAGAAACCACAACATATTTGAGATGCACCTATTAAAATAGATGCATCTCCTTAAAATCTCTCCTTTATTTTAAATATGTGGTAGAAATTCTTCTTATTCTTCTATTTTTTTTCTTCTTCTGATCTATCCTATCACTATATATATATATATATATATATATATATATATATATATATATATATATATATATATATATATATATATATATATATATATATATATATTAAAACTAATAAAACAGCTTTTATTCGACTCTCAATTAATTTTTCTATAAATATCCTTTCATCTCCGGTGACACGTGGCAATGAAACCGAAACTTTTGAAAACGGGTAATGCCCTATTGCAAAAAGTCAAACATCATATCAAAATCTCAAAAAGAAATAAAACAACATTCTTCCCCATTACAGGCTTCCATAAAGATCACACAAAAAAATAAAATAACAATCTTCTCCCCCAATATCTGAAGGTACTTTTACAGGCTTCGATTGTATTGTATGCTTTTTTGTTCGATATTTAAAAATGAAATCAATCGATTGTAACAATGCATATTGTTATTTTTTTTTCTATCTATACACAGCAGTTTTTTTTCTTCTATTCGATTGTACCAGTGATTTCTATGTTTTCAACATGGAAGAATTGGTAAGTACCAATTTAATTATAATATTTAGGGTTCTCAATTACCAAAAAAATAACACTTGATATTTGCATGATATTTTTTTTTGATTATGCAGGTCTAATCCAATCACGCATCTGAAAATTTGTAAGTTTTAATTTATCTTCCTTGGTTTAGTTTGATGTGTTAATTTGGTACTTCTGAAATTTCCATTGAATATGAATATGAGTGTGGTTAGATATAGTAGATATAAAGATTGGTGTCCTTTTTTACGGCAATGTGTTTGATGAAATGTTTGAAAGGAATTTTAGTAACACGGTATATGATATCTTTTAAACCCTTTTGAAGCAATTTTTTTTTTTGTTTGTGCATGAGTTTAAATTGCATATGTAAATACTTATAATTTCATCATTTGTTTTAAAACTTAATTGATTTTTTTGTTTCGACCTTCATAATTTCATCATGAATTTAAATTGCATTATGTGTTTCCTTTGTTTTGTTTCAATCTTCATAATTTCTTCTCAAAGGCTTTCAACTTCACAAGTTCAGGTACTATTACACTATCGTATATGACTGGATTCATATTCTTTTCAATACTAATGAATATGTTGCATTTTTTTGATGATGTCCTATGTAGTCGTTATTTTCATTTTCACATATGCTTTTCTTTACTTCTAAAATATTTGTTATACTAAATTTTAGCTCATATGTATGAATAACGACAAAATAAAAATATTGCCAGGTAATTTAAATGATAACATATGTTACATTAGTTACATAGGAAGGTTCGTACAAATATCTAAATTCAATTGTCCTTCTAGAAATTATTTGTGTCTTAATTTGTGTAGATCACACGTACTGCTAAACTCCTCATTAGGGTCAAATTTGTGTCTTCACTTTGTTTTTTAATAACAGAATCCCTTTTGTATTGTAATTATTTGTAGTTTATAATCGTATTCTGAACATTTTAGGCATAAGGAGTCTTAGCAGGCACTCCCAAACACCCCTTAAATTAGTTCTATGTCCTCTTTATATAATATTTCACTACAGTTGTTAAGATACATAATTTTTGTATGTTGATGAAGGGATAACAACCCTAAGATGGCTTAGCCTCTTTCCTAAACCATTACAATGCCAGGAAGAATAGTGGTTGCTATCTATACTTTATGTCCATGCGGTGGTCTAAAAGAAAATACACGGGTGCAGTTGAACCATAAGCGTAAATATGCTAAATAGGGTCCTATTTACCTCAATTTGACTATTTTTTATTCTTAATTCATTGATTTACAATGGTATGGTTTTGTTGACAATTTTGGTTTAAAGCGGCAGTTTGTAGTTGTGTTTTGTTAATTGATTAAAAGGTATATAATAACATTCCAGACTACGGGTGATGCGGTGAGCCCAAAAAATCTTGCTTTCAAGCGTCTTCAAGACTTATCATGCCTCCGAGTCTTGGCAAGGAGGGTTGTTGTAG